>VZRR01014027.1:0-12113 GCA_013398015.1 Oreocharis arfaki | reverse complement strand
CAATGAGAATCTTCCTCCTGTGCTGGGGGGAGGCTGCTGCACCTCCACCTTCCCCCCGGGCCTCCCCCCGAGTGAATATTCCCAGCTTTTCCTCCGGCTGGGAATCTGGGTAAAGGAGGGGATCCCCAATTAACTCCGGAGCGCCCCAAACCCTCGGGGCTGATCCCTGGTGCCTTTCCCTGCCCTCCCGCCCCGCTCCGCTGCTTTCCCCTCCCGCCGACAGCGGCTCTATTGTTAAACGCCGCGATCCTCCGCGGCTCGCTGCCGCTAATGAAGGTAATTAGCTGTGAGTCACGTCGGGCTCATTTATGTTACGAGGTCAAAATCCCCGCTACACTTCAATACATTTTTGCAGCGAGCGCATTTGGAAAGTAATTAAAAGGCTCAGCAGCCGTCGTTGACTCCATCCCCTCTCCCCCTCGCCGGGCTGGCAGGATTTAATTGAGGCCAGCCGAAAGTTAGCGGGAATAAATCGTGGCTGATAAGGGGGAGGCTGTGATTTAATGCTGGGAGAGGAGCTGCTCTCGCCCGGGTCCTTCGGGGAGCGGGGCTGGAGGGGGGACGATGACAACCGAGATCTGTTTTAGGTCGGGGAGGGATGAGGCTGTGCATGAGCGTCACCTCTGGGATTTGTGGAGCAAATTCCCACTCCTGGGAGGTTGCGGATGCTGGGAGCGATGCTGGGTTGTCATGAAGAGCGCTGAGAAAATACCCAAAATATTGGCAATGTGGTACTGGGGATGCGAATTCCCTTCCTTGGCTTCGATGGGAGCTGATGAAAATTTGGGATAGCCACTTTTACACGGGTGGATAAAACCAGGACACGGGGAATGGCTTCCCGCTGTTAGAGGGCAGGGATGGATGGGATACTGGAAAGGAATTGTTCCCTGGGAGGGTGGAGAGGGGCTGGGATGGAATTCCCAGAGAAGCTGTGGCTGCCCCTGCATCCCTGGCAGTGCCCACGGCCAGGCTGGCCGGGGCTTGGAGCAGCATGGGACAGTGGGAGGTGTCCCTGCCCATGGGATGGGATGATTTTAAGGTCCCTTCCACCCCAAACCATTCCATGATCCCGTGGTTCTGACATCTCTTCCACCGCCTCTGCCTGTGGAATAACCAGAGGAGGAGGAGGAGGCTCCGGAGCCGGCGCTGGCCGGAGCTGCTGGAGCAGGATCAGCTTGGGATGCTCCCAGGGTTTCCAACGCGGGCAGCGGGATGTAAATGTAACCTTCAGCCGGCGAGCGCAATTAGAGCCGCGTGCCTGCCGCGATATTAAAATGGGATATTAAAGCAAACAGCGGCTCTCCCCGCTCCCAGGGATAATATCCAGCGCCTGTTTAGCCAGGGATTTGCCGGCACTCTGAGCAAACAGCCGGGAGCCGCCGCTGGTGCCCGGGAAACCTCTCGAATCCCTGAGTGGAAATCCAGCCTTTGGATCCCGGCGCGGATCCGCTCGCGGGGCTGAGCATCCTGCGGGGCAGGACCTTTCCCGTGGCCAGGAGGAGCAGGAAGAGGGGCTGGAGCAAGAGGAAGAGGAGGAGGAGGAGGAGGAGGAGCTTTTCCACCCTTGCTGAGGCTGAAGGAGGATGTGGAATCCAAGCATGACCATCCTGCTCCAGCGGTGCCAATGAACTTCCCTCTTTCCCCTTCCCTTCTCCCTCCTTTTCCCTTGGAAGGAGAGCACCGGGACTGCTTTTAACTCTGTTCCTCCCTTGGAATACGAGTGGAATCACCTTTGGAGTGGCTGGCACTCAGCTGTTGCCCAGCTGCCACCTCAAGCCGTGATGTCTTGTTAAAAACCGGCGATGAGGCTGTTCCAGCTTCATTTTCCTTTCCTGTTCGGACATCGTGACGTGATTCCAAAGGTTTTGCAATCCCGCCCTGCCTGCACACGGGTGCATCCTCTCCCTGGTCCAAACCGGGTGATGGCATGTGGAACAGGAGACCCCAATTCCCACAGACACACAAAGCCCAGAGAGGGAGCTCGGTGAGGCATTCCAAGGGGAAAGAGCAGGAAAATCTCGTTTTTTGTGCGCATCCTTTGCTCCCCTTCCCCAAAACCTTGAATCCCAGCTCTTGACGTTGTTACCAGCGCTGCTTTTCCCGGTGTCTCCCTGCAGATACGCTGTCAGTGCCTCGCTGGTCCCCGCAGATCCCTCGCCGGGATTTAGGAAACTCCATAAAACACAGGTACGCGCACCCCGCTGCCGTGCCGGGCTGGGGCGTGAGGGGTGAGCACCTCCCTCTCCACCTCTGCTCCAGGACACGGAGGCTGGGAGCATTCCCACTCTTCCCACGGGGACATTCCCACTCTTCCCCACGCTGGGCCGCGCTGTCCTCCAAGCCCATTTCAATTCCATTTCCGTTCAGATCTGGTTGAGATAAGGCTGGAGTCGCTATCAATCAAAGCTGTGCGTTATCCGTGACCTTCAGCAAATTCCCCATCTCCACATTATCGCCCTTCCCTATCTCTCTGAAGAGAGAAAAGCACTGGGAAGAGTCTCAGCGCTGCTGTTGGATGGAAAGCTGCTCCCCAAGGGGCTGGAAACGCCGGTTCCCGGGGCGAGGAGGGGGTTTGGGGGTGCCCGGGGTGGGCAAAGGTGGAGAATCACGGCGAGCTGGGGTCGGATTCCCTTCGGAACGGTTCTCCAGACCCAAAGCGGGGCTCAGATCGGTGTTTTGGCATCCCGAGAAAAATTCCTCAACACTCGCAGGGCGGTTTGGGGGCAGCAGGGAGGGGATAAAGCCGGGCTCGGGGAATAAGCGAGGCTTCAGCTCCCCCCGGCCACTCTCTCCGTGTTTCTCTCCACAGGTTTTCCACCAAGTACTGGATGTCTCAGACCTGCACCGTCTGCGGGAAGGGAATGTTGTTCGGCTTAAAATGCAAAAACTGCAAGTACGGCACCGTGCCGGAGCTGTTTGTGTCTGTCCTCAGAACTGGGAGGGCACGATCAGGGTTTTGGGGGTGAAACCGGGCAGAGACTCGGGCTCGGAGAGACCAGCCAGGCTCTCGCCAGCTCATCCTCACAGGAAGCTTTAATGAGATGTGGAATTGGGTGAATAACACCCCAAAGCGGGGCTGGGGTTGGGTCTGGGCTGGGATCAGGGCCCTCGGGGAGGATGTGCCCGCCAGAGCTTGGCTCTGCTCGCTCCAGAGCTCTGAGTCAGATCCTGACAGTCCCCCCTTCCCTAAGCCTGGCTTTAGCTGCCCGCGTTGTGGAGATTCCCTGTGGAATTTTCCGCAGGACATGGGGGAGGGATGTGCCAGACCAGGCAGGGATAGCTCCGGGCATCGGGTGGGTTTTGGCCACGGTTTTGGGCTGCAGCCTCTAATTCTGCCAGGTTTTGGGCACTTTTGTGTCCTGGCAGGGTCGCGGCCCAGCGGAGCCCCCCCACCCCTGACCAGAGAATCCACGGCGAGAAGGAGAGGGGATAAACCGGGATAGGACCGGGAAAACAGCGAGGCAGAGACTGGGGCTGCTTCAGCTGCTCCAAATCTGCCCCAGGCCGGCCTCGGACAGACCCGTGCGGCCAGCAGCACTTGGGGAAGCTGCTCCGGAGCCGGGATTGCCTTTCCTGGGGCTGGGAGCTGGGAATATGCGATTGTCTGCGGGTAACGGAGCGATAACGATCGCTGCTGCCGCTGATTAAGCGCTGATGAGTTGGTAAATTGGGATTTAAACCTGACGAGAAGCGCTCGGTTACTTGGCACAGCTGGTGGGGCTTTTCTGGAAGGGATGTTATCAAATCCAGGGATTTTCAAGGGGTGGTTCCCGCTGTATCCGTGCTCGAGGAACTGGAGGCTTTTCCTGCGAGCTCTCCGTGCTGGAGGAGGGATGCTGTGCCCGGTTCCTGGCCGGGATCAGGGATGCTGTGGCTCTGGCTGTGCCAATCCCGCTCCCTATCATCCCATAGAGAACAAATCCTTTTCCTGGCCGTCAGAAGCTGGGAGCCAGCGCGAGGCATTCAGGTTTTTTCCAGCCTTGGAAAAGGCTTTTCCTTCCCCAGAAAGCAGAGGGGAACCGGCAGGTAAAACAAACAACCGGACCCCAACCCCCCGCAAGCCTCAAATACCAAATTAATTCCTGCCTTTCCCTCTAGGAACAGCTTTGTAATAAAAGCTAACACGGGCAGCTCCTGAATTTTCATTACCCAGCTCAATGACTTGAAGCTGCCGGTTTTTTTTTTCTTTCTTTTTTCCCCATCATTTCCCCTTGTTTTGATAAATTCTTTCCTCCTTTCTCCCTTTCCCCCCGTGGCTTTCTGCCGGCCTGGCAGAGCGGGAGCTGGGGATGCGTTTCCATCCTTAATTAAGGAGGAATGGGAAGGATTTGGGAGTCTGCCTGTGCCTGTATGCACGACCCGGGGGTGAAGCCCTCCAGGCTCCTGCCCTGGCTCCACAAACCGGGAGAAGCTCCGCAGAATATCCAGAGGCTGCAAATCCTCTCTTCATTTTGTCTAAATGTCCTTAATTAAGCCGGGAGGGGAGGGCACAGTGCCAGGGACACATCAGGGGCCGGGGCAGCCGCTTCCTCCCCCTCCGCTGCTCCTGAATTTCGTTAAGCATCCGGCAGAAGGATGGTGGGAACGGGGATATCATGGAATGGTTTGGGCTGGGAGGGACCTTAAAGCACCTTCCAGTAAACCTTCCCTCGCCAGTGCCGGACTCTGCTCCTTTTATTGCAGCCACCACTAGCAGAGGTGGCAATCTGGGGCGTCCTCAAGCCTGGCTGGTCCCCCCCGGCTGGCAGAGGAAGGGGGAGCTGGGCAGAGCCC
Organism: Oreocharis arfaki; assembly: GCA_013398015.1. NCBI lineage: Eukaryota > Metazoa > Chordata > Aves > Passeriformes > Paramythiidae > Oreocharis > Oreocharis arfaki. The sequence goes on along the minus strand of VZRR01014027.1, from coordinate 7,340 downwards.
CCAGGTTTGGGAATTTCGTGCTGCTCCGTCGGGATGGAGGCGTTCTCCAAGGGCGTGCAGCCCCTGTGTCCTGCCAGCCAGCCCTCCCGGTTATCCAGGACGTGCATCCCGTGCTGTTCCTCATCCCTGAGCCTGCTGCTCGGGAATTACGGGAAGCAGGGATCCGGGAGGGTTCGCTCGGGCAGAGTGAACAATCAAAGCTTCGCAGCCGGTCACTTTACCGGGGGTAAAAAGGGGGAAAAAGCCCTGAGCTCCATCACAGAATCCCTGAATGGGTTGGGTTGGAAGGGACCTTAAAGCCCATCCCATTCCAGCAGGGACACCTTCCGCTGTCCCAGGCTGCTCCAAGCCCCGTCCAACCTGGCCTTGGGATCAGGCAGCCACAGTTTCAACCTGTGCCACCCTCTCACGGAACAATTCCATCCCCAAATCCCACCTAACCCTGCTCTCTGGCAGTGGGAAGCCATTCCCCTTCATCCTGTCGCTCCAGAAATCCCCCATCCATCACTGTCTCCTTCTCACTCCTCTCTCTCTCTGTCCCGCTTCAGGCTCAAGTGCCACAACAAATGCACCAAAGAGGCCCCTCCGTGTCACCTGCTGATCATCCACCGCGGAGGTAAGGCCCTCTCTCCGCCCCGCTCTCTGCCTCCGGGGATGTTGCCAGCGGGTAAAACCTTTCAAGAGCCCCCCGGGCGATTCGGGAGCCAGACCCTGGCGGGGTCCCCGGCGGGACGGAGGCTCCCGAACCGCTTGGGCGCTCCGGGGAAATGTTACCCACCGTTTTTTCCGCTTGTAGGGAGACGAGCCGGTCGGGGCGAGGCAGATTTGCATTGCAAACCACTTCCACCCACCCTCCCCCTGCCTCCTTTTCTTTTCAGATTCCCCACCGCACGGGGTAAGTCCAACCAGGTTTTAGCCTTTTGCTTCCGTCGAGAGCTCAGGGCGGACGTGGGACCCCGAACCTCCCGGTGCATGCGGGGTCCCCGCGCCGGGGACGCGGCCGTGGCCCTGCGGATGCTCGTGGTGCTTTCGGAGCTGCCTTACCCCGCTCTCCTTGCGGGAGAGCCCGGCCTAAAATCCGCAGAGAGAGACAGGCAGAACCGTGCGGCAGGACGACGGGGCGGCGCTTCCCACCTCTTTTCTTCCAGATTTTTGGCTCCCTTGCTGGCCAGAGGACCGCGCCGGCCTGGGGAAAACGCTTCCAATCGCTCTTGCCTTGAATTCCGAGCTCTTAAAGCTGTTCCTTTGTGTTAAACGTCCCCCCGAAGCTGCTCCTTGGTTTAATCCCGGGGGAAAGGATTGCGCTGCTGGCACCTCGGAGGGGGCAATTTCACGGCCTCCACTCCACCCCCCCACGCCCTCGCTTGCAGGAAATTTGGGTAGAAGCGGTTGAAGACCCTCCCCCGTCAGGCTCGGAGCTGCTGCAAACGCTGCCCGGCAGGCAGGGAAGGCAGCGTCCCGTGCTGGGGGCAGGCGGGCTCCTGGGCTGGGCAGGAATTGGGATTTAGGGCCGCGATGTTGCAAGAGCCGGAGCTGCCTGCTGTGTGTTTTAGGAGCAGCATGACTTTGGGGTGGCCTCAGCATCAGTGAAATACCTCCCGACCCCCCAAAAAACCCCAAACCCAGCTCTTAAATCCATTGTCTTGGAGTCAAACCATTCCTGAGCTCCCCGACCTTCAGGCTGTCTTCCCCCCCAAAAAAAAATCTCCCAGCTGAGAGTGCTCTGAGCCGGCTCCTTCCCTTCACCCCAGAAAGCTCCGGCAAGGAGCAGGACTGTGCTGGCTGAGCCCCGGCTCACGGAGGGGCCGTGGCAGCTGCTGGACCCCCCAAACTGCAGCCTCACGCCCCGGGGGGGTTGGCTGTGGCCGGGGTGCAGGAGGATCCCGAAGTGCAGCTGCCATCCCAGGCTGGAAGTGCCGCGGGAATCGCTTTGGAGAGCGGTGTGCAAGCACCCGGCCGCTCCCGCAGAGCTTTGATGTCTTTCCCTCTCTCTTCCCCTCCTCTCCATCCCCTTTTCCCTCTCTCCCTTCTTAATCCAGCAAGGTTAGTCCGGACAGAGTCGGTGCCCTGCGACATCAACAACCCCCTGAGGAAGCCGCCCCGGTACTCGGATCTGCACGTCAGCCAAACACTCCCCAAAACCAACAAACTCAACAAGGTGAGCCCTGAGAACCTTGGGACAGGACCCCCTGCACCTAAATATCCACAGCTTTTTGGAGAATCATGGAATCGTTTAGGCTGGAAAAGATCTTTAAAGAAAATTAATTCAGTTGTTCTCCCAGCAGTGCCAAAGCCACCACTGCCCTCTATCCCCAGCTGCCACATCCACACGGCTGTTAAATGACTCCCCCCTGCCCTGGGCAGCTGTGCCAGGGCTGGACAGCCCTTTCCATGAAGAAATGTTCCCAATATCCACCCTGCCCCTCCCCTGGCCCAGCCTGAGGCCGTTCCCTCTCCTCCTGTCCCTGTTCCCTGGCAGCACAGCCCGACCCCCCCGGCTGCCCCCTCCTGTCAGGGAGTTGTGCAGAGCCACGAGGTCCCCCCTGAGCCTCCTTTTCTCCAGGCTGAGCCCCTTTCCCAGCTCCCTGAGCCGCTCCTGGGGCTCCAGCCCCTTCGCCAGCCCCGTTCCTTTCCCTGGACATGGGAGGATGTTCCAATAAGGTTATTTCTTTTAAAAATAAAATGGGATCAGCACTTCCAGAGCACCCTGGATCCTGCTGTCCCGGTCCTGCTCCATCGTGGCCTCTCAGTCTCCAGGTCCGAGCAGAACTTGGGGTGATTTGAGGTCTCTGCTACCAGCGGAGCCTTCAATAAATAACAAATTTATTGTTGCAAATAAAACGAGCCCAGAGTTTGATTGTCCCTGGCGAAGCTGCTCAAGCCAGACCTGGCAGAGCACCTGGCTCACTCCTGCTCGGCACTGATACAGCAAACCCATCACGGCGCTGGTTCCGATGGAATTTAAATCCTGCTGGCCTCCAGTGGAAAATTCCTTGGAGGAAGGGCAGCGTGAGGGGTTGGCAGGTGGGAAGTGCTCGAGAAGAGGGATATCACCCATGTGGCGGGGAATGGATCCTCAAAACCCCTGAATTCCCAAAGCCAGGCTGAGCTCCTCCAGCTTTCAGCATCTCCTGGCTCTGGGAAAAGTCTGGGTACTGAGATGCTCCTGGAGATGTTGATTTTCAACCTAAATCTCTTAAGGAAATTCCTCTGGAATTTAGGAATTCCAAAATCAGGGATCTGCTCTGGTTTTGTTGTTGTGGGGTGGTGCAAAAAGCTTCTGACCTGAGTGCTCCCATTCAGGGCGAGTTTTCCCCTACAAATGTCCTCATTTCAGCAGGGCCCCCTCCTTGCTTTGATGTTTCTGAAAGCATTTCTTTAGGAATATCCTGGATAAAATAATGGAATGGCCTGGGTTGGAAGGGATCTTAAAGGTCCTCTAATTCCAGCCTCCCCTGAGATCTTTTTGTTGTCACCTTCACTGGTTGCTTAAGAAAGAATTCACCTGGCCAGGATGGTCGAGCACGGAATGACGACCAGTACGGGTTTCCCGGAAAGCCCAGCTCATTTAAGAATCAATTAATTAGGACAAAATTACCTGCTGGGGGAGGCTCGTGCAGATTTTTTAACCTTGGAGGGAAATTCCGTGGGGTTGGGAATGCCCGGCACTGCTCAGACCCCGTTCTGTGACTCCAGGTTGGGTGGCAAGGGGGGAAATTCTGGCCTTGATTTTCCTTTTTGGATCCAAGATATCCAAGTGGGTTCTCCTTCCCACCCATCCCAGTGTGGACACAAAACCGCTGGCCTTGACTGGGAAGAGTCAAGGAATGGCGAGGAATTTCTTGGGATGCATTGGCTGCTCCTTCCAGATCCCTCTGCTCCCTGCAAGGCCCTGGGGTTTGGCTCCGAGGAGCTCAGCAGGAGCTGCCAGGACCTTGTTGTCCCCAAGGACCCAGCCCCAGGGTTGTAGCCCCAATTCTGGCCCTGGTGGCCACGGCTCTGCAGAGCCAGAAGATTTGGGGACCCTCAGTCGGGGGTGAGGGTGGGAAAGGAGCCGATTTACGGGGGGAAATGGCCTCTGGGGACACAAACAGCTTTGGAAAAAGCTCTGGAGCTCCCGGTGTTTCCTAGGATTTCTGGAAGAAACGGGTGGGCTGATCCCTGCAGCTGTCACTTGTCACCTGTGGTGGCACTGCCCTCACCGGCTCCTCTCTTTTCCCTCCTTCCCTGTGTCCCGCAGGACCACATCCCGGTGCCCTACCAGCCAGATTCCAGCAGCAACCCCTCGTCCACCACGTCGTCCACGCCGTCCTCGCCGGCGCCGCCGCTGCCCCCCAGTGCCACCCCCCCGTCCCCGCTGCACCCGTCCCCGCAGTGCCGGCGCCAGCAGTAGCAGTTCAACCTGCCAGGTACTGCCGCCCCCGTGCCCGCGCCCCCGCCTGCCCCCCGAGAGGGACTCGTGTCCTGGAGCGTCCTTGGGATGAGGATCCATTCCACCTAATTCCCATCCTGGATTTGCACTGGGATGGGGGGAAGGTGGAAGTAGAAATGAGGAGAAAAGATGAGTTTGGGACAATTCAGGTTGGGTCAAAACGTCCTGCTTGAAGAAGGGTCAGAGCCCAAGGCTTGATCCGGTCTTGGAGACGTCCAAGGTTGGAGCCAGCACAACTTCTGCTGCTCCTGGGGCTGTGAAACCTTTCCAGGCATGGATTTTCCATGGCATTTTGCCTCAGGTGCAAACAGAAACCAGGGGCTTACCCCCTCCATGGGGGCGAATTGGGGTGACCCCACCGTGGTTTTGGGGTGATGGGTCCCCAGCAGGTCTGTTGGCAGCACATGAGGGGGTGGCAGATGATTCTGTGGGTGTCTGATGTGGCTCATCCCATGGAATCTGGACCTGGGATCCATCTGCTCCTGGAGCTCCATCTCTTCAGGGATGGTGGGAGAGGCAGGGAGGTCCCGGTGGCTGCAGGACACAGAAGTCACAGAAAAGGGCCCAAAAAGCTCCTCCTGGGCTGAGGATGTGCCAGAGGCTTTCCCAGCCTGCCTGCTTTGCTTTGGGATGTCCTGCTGCTCCAGGAAAGGTCCCTTCCAGGAGGGGAGTGGCTCAGCACCACTCCTGGCAGTGTGTCCAGCCCCTCCCAAAAAACAGCTGGTGAGGGGCAAGGACATCTCTGGGATGCTCCTGACTGTCCTGGTGGCCCTGCCTGGTCCGTGACCTCTTTGCCGGAGCAGCCGGAAGGTTGGGGTCTCTCCTGCACCCCCAAAATCCCAGGATTAGGGAAGTGGTGTGGCCAGAAGGAGAGTCAGGATGGCTTCTGCAGAGGAACCAGGCGGCATCTCCATGCTCCATGGTGGGCTTCCATCCTGACAAGCCTTCAGCCAGAGAGGAGGAGGAGGAGGAGGAAGTTGCCTGGCAGAATCCATCACCACAACAACAAACACTTCCAAAAGCTGGGAAACCCCCCCCAGAAATCAACCACCCATCGTGTCCTCACGTGCCCGGAGAGGTGGCAGCCCTTTGGAGCGCCTGGGGTTCGGGCAGGACCCCGGAACGGCGCGAGGAAGACAGCAGAGGCGTTGTGAGGAAGCCCTGAGTGCTCCCAGGAATGGTGTGACCCATCTGTAGGGTCAGGATTTCTCCAGGCACAGCCCGGGAGCCTCCAAGTTCTGGGAGGACACGGCGTGGGTTCCACGCTGGTGTGAGCCAGTCCAAGGAGTTCTTCCAGAGCCAAAGGATCCCGATGTCTCGGCATCCCAATCCCCCTGCTGGGCCAGCCCTGGACCCTGCCTGGCTTGGAGGGGATCCAGCCTTTGGTGGCCCCATCGTGGCACCACTTCTGGAGCAGAGACCACCCTGTGGGGCTTTTTGGGTCACTGTTTCCTGTGGTCTAAAGCAGAAACCATGGAATTCACCCCCCTTTTGGGGACTTGGAACATATTCCCGGCCGGCAGGGATGGAGCAGGGCAGGGTCAGACCCTGGCAGCTCTGGGGGGTGTTTGCTCCCTGTTTGATTCCCGTGAGGAGCAGAACAGGATCCAAGGCAGGACTCACCCTGCTTTAATCTTCCCAGCTGGGAAGTTTTCCGTGGTTTATCCCATCAAGATGGTCATTTCAGGGATTAGGATTTGAGCTTGGAAATGGTGACACGGTGACCTTCTCCTGCCGGAATTACCTTCCAGGCTCCTTTGATGTTGGCTCAGGTCCTGCTGCAGGGCTGAGGTCGGACTTTGGGGTCTCCAGGCTGGAGAGAGGAAGCTGAGGGATGGCCCTGGGGGTCTCAGAGATAAGAAGGTGACTTCTGAGCCAACCTCTGGTGGCCTCAGCAGCTCCGAGTTCTTGACACCCATGACCTGTCTGCTTCCACGGGAATCGGATCAGTCCTCGGGCTGGGGATGGGAGCCTAGGGAGGATCCCACCACCTGGAGCCTCTCTGAGCTCTGCCTTTGGACAGTGGCTCCCGGGACTCCTTCCAGGAAGGACATGGCTCCAAACAAGGCAAAAAAGGGTGGAATTGGGCCCACATGGGCAGCAGTTCCAAACCCCTCACTTGGTGTCTCCACGCGGCCAAGGAGGTTCCCAAATTCTGGTTGAGGGCCAACACTCAAACCCCGCTGGCACACTGGTGTCCAAATCCCAGCAGGGACTTCATGGGTGGCATCAGCACTCTCCAAATGGTGTATAAGAGTAGATGATGGGGGAAAAATCAAATTACAAGCCAGCAGAGGTCTTAATTTTTTGCCCTGGGCAAATCCTACATGCCATTTTGGAATATGGAATGTTCCATATGGGGACATGGAAGTGGGAGAGGTTGGGCCACGCTGAAGGGGGTCACTCAGCTGGGGTTGAGGTTTCCTGGTGAAGAATTGGGCACAGGCTGGAGCTTTTCCAGCTCCGTGGGTCGATGTTGAGCCCCTTTTTCCTCTTTTCCAGCCTCCCATTACTACAAGTACAAGCAGCAGTTCATTTTCCCAGGTAAGGCTCTCGGGAAGCTTTTCCTGTAACGTGGGATGCTGGGTTTCTCCTGGTGGGGGGTGGGTGCATGGCTGGCTCTCCAAACCCCTGGATTTGTGGTGGGGTGGGATTTCTCCTCAAACCCAGGGTATGAAGGTGTTGCAGGGTTGGGTGGCCCTCAGTGACACCCAGCCCTACTCAGGGCATCACTAAACTGCACCTGGGGGTGGAGGGTGCAGTTTAATTCCCTTGGGTGCCCCCCGAGCTCTCTGACTCCCCTCTCTTGCCCCCAGATGTGGTGCCTGAGACGCCGACCCGAGCCCCGCAGGTCGTCCTGCACCCCGTCACCTCCAACCCCATGTGAGTGACACCCCCTTCCCACCCC
>VZRR01014023.1:0-12388 GCA_013398015.1 Oreocharis arfaki | reverse complement strand
AGCTTCCCCCTCACAGCTTCCATCTTAGAGCTTCCCACTAACAGTGTCCATCTTGGAGCTTCCCCCTCACAGCTTCCCCCTCAGAGCTTCCATCTTGGAGCCTCCCCCTCACAGCTTCCCCCCTCCAGGATCCAAGGATCCCAGCCGGATCCCGAGCCCTGCCGCCTCTTACTTTCCCTGGAATCCGTAGTAATTCCCCAGGATCTGCTTGTACTCCTCGTGGGCGCAGAACTGGATGGCGGCGTAAGGGATCACGCGGACCATGGTGGCGGAATTGCCCCTCCAGAGGCTCCAGAAGCCCTCGTTGAGGTAGGTGTGATAAATCCCACATCCAGGACACTTCTTGTTCATACCAGCCCATGAGCTTCCTGCAGGGAACGGGGCAAGGGTCAGGCAGGGACACGGGGATAACGGGAACGCAGGGGAAGGAGGTGACCCTACAGATTAACCTCTCCCAATCCCCGGCGACCCCGGATCCTCGGGGGATGCTCCGTCACGTCCGCGTTAAAGCCGAGGGCAGGGAGAAGGTTTGGATCCCAGGCTGCCTCGTTTTCCCTCTGAGGGAAGGCACGGTTTGCACAAAACCCATTCCCAAACCCGAAATTCGTCTCCTCGGGGCCAGGCAAGGAGCGTTTGGATGGCGCGCGCGCGAGGGCGCGGCGCGCGTGGAAAAGCTGGAACGCACGGGGAAAAACCACTGGGAAAGCCATGAGAGGGATCAGCTGCGGGATTTAATTCCCTAGAAACGCTGGAATGACCCCTGTGCGGCTGGGGGAAGCAAACAAGCACTAGAAATGGTCCCAAAATCACAAGGAACGGTCCCAAAATCGTAAGGAAAGGTCCCAAAATCACAAGGAAAGGTCCCAAAACCACCAGGAAAGGTCCCATAAACACAACAAAACGTCCCAAAACCACAAGGAAACGTCCCATAAACACAAGAAAATGTCCCAAAATCACTAAAAAAAGGTCCCAAAACCCAAAGCCCTGAGCGATGCCACATTTACTGTCACCGTCACAGGTACAACCTGGAGTTTGGAGAACCCCCAGAAAACGCTGTCCTAATTAATCCTATAATTAACAACACCATTCCCAGTCTTTCCCTCTGTGTTTTCATGGAATGCTGCTGATAAATCCCCCCAAAAAAAAGTGAAATAAAGGCCAACAAAAGATTAATCAAACACTTCAGGGCAACAGCACACAGACATCACCTCACCTTGGCAGAAAATCTTTTTGAAGACACTAAAAAGAAAAGAAAAAACGAACATTAGGGCTCGCAACACACAAAAATAAATATTTGATCTGTGAATCCCTAAATAAACCACACAGGTGTTTTGGCTGAAGGGATAAAAATAGAAGGAAAAGAAAAAATGCAAGAGGAAGCAGAGATTCTTTACAATAAAGGCTTTCCACAGGTAAACACTCCCATAATTTAGCACAAAAGTCCCATTTTTTTTTCCCCCACTGCCTCTGTCAGGAAAACTCGGTTCGCGCGGAATAAATGAATAAATAAATAATAACTTAAAAAAAAAAATTAATTAAAGCAAAAAGATCAAAACTGCACCGTTCACTTATTTTTTTGGAGCATTTCCACGCCCAGATCCCAGCCTAATTCCGGATTCCAGCGAGGAGCGAGCTCAGCTCAGCTCAGCTCCACGCAAGAGCAGCTCCATCCGAGCGAAACCCCAAACCAACTCCCTGCTTTTTTTCCCCCCCCCTCTCTCTTCCCTTGCATCCATCCACAAGTGACAGCACCTCCTTATCCGTGGAATCCACGAGCGAGCAGGATTTGTCTGGCAGCTCTGCTCTGCTCTGCAGGCAAGGGAAAACCCTGGCTGGAAACCTCTAATGAAACGTGGGCTCCAATTAAGGGGCTGCTGCAGCTTCCCTCCTCGCTCATCTGAGACCTGGGAGCCTCTCAAGCGCATCCAACGATCCCATGCAAATCCATTTCTCCCCGCTGCTGCTCCTTTGTGCAATTCAACACTTTTATTTTGATTTTTTTTTTTTAAATATATATATATATAAGGAATAAATCCACCGTTATCGGGGTGGTTTTGTTCCTTGAAAAGGTTTTCTCCCTCTGCCACAGGGAAATGGGTTGAATCGTGGGATGGTTTGGGATGGGAAAGCTCATCCAGCCCCACCCCTCTGCCATGGACACTTCTCACCATCCCAGGTTGCTCCAAGCCCCATTCCCCGGTTTTTAATTCGGATTTGATGATCCAGGGGTGTTTTCCTTCCTCGCAGACAGGGGGTAAAACCCTTAAGGACAGCAAGAACCTAAAAAATCCATCAGAACCCAAGGAATCGCTCCAGCTGGAACATTTTAACCCCATCCTTCCCCAGCCACTGGGATGGGCCAAACCAAAACAGGGATTTTTAGGAATGTGGCCTGTCCAAATTCCAGGTGATTCCCTCGGTCAGCTGCTGGCTCACCCCAGCTCTGTTGCTTCCCTCTCATCCCTGCTCCTGGTATTTCCACCCTGAGGTGAACCTGGGTTTGTGCTTTTTTGGTGGGAAAACCCAAAAATTCAGGTCCCAGGTGCAATCCCAGCTCAGGATCTGGCTCCCTGGACTCCCTGATCCATATCCCAGCAATCCCAGAACTCCTTGCTCTGCCCAGAACGAAAATCATGGGAGTGGAAAATCAATCCTGAATTAAATGTCAGCCAGGGATTAGATGGAGCCCAATTCAGTTAATCTGGGACGTCACCAGATTTTAAATCCCTGCCTTTCCCCAGCGTCTGCTGAATTAAAGGCCTGTGCTGCTCCCTTTGGGATCACCGGAGGAGCTGACACCCCCTGCACTGCAGCAGATCCCCAAAACCCCCAAATCCTGCTGAACACCTGGAAATTCTCTACCCCAGCCAGAGGAATTCCCTTTTCTGCTACACCTCAGGGGTTCCAGAGGACACAAATCCAGGCATGAGGAAGCTCCAGCGCCTTTTGCCTCCCAAATTAGGGAGAGCTGACACGATTTGGGCATCCAGCCTCCAAGCAGGGAACTCCCACAGCCCAATCCCCTCTTCCCAGGGTCTCCACATCTCCTCACACTCCCGGAAAAGGAGCTGGATGAGCAGACGGGAAGCTCAGAGTAAAAACAATTTGGGAAAAGCCCCCGGCACTCACCTTGGAACATGATTTTTGTCCTGTCCAGAGGAGCCACTGCAGTTTTAGCCACAGCCCCAGCCAGAGCCCCAGACATCAGGGAGTTCAGCACTTTCTTCTTCTCCTGGTTATCCTGGAAAAAAGCATGGGATAAGAGGGACAAAGTCAATCCCACAAGGAATAATATTTCACCTTTGCTGCAGCTTTCACCCCGCGGCCAGGATTTGGGTCCAAACGTTTCACTGAATTTCCAGCACAGTGAATTCCTGGTCGGATCATGAGGCAAAATTCCAAGAATTCCTCCTGCATGTGCTGTTTGCTCCCCGTTATTTCTCTTTTTTCTCCCTTCCCCACGGCTTAGGCACGGACAGAGGGGAAGTTTCTGGAAGAGAAGCACCCAAGCCCTATTCCCCACATCATTCCCAAGCTCCTGGGGATAAAACCCAGGCAGTTCTCCCCCCTCTGATGGGTGCAACGGGAGGGATTTTGTTCCTGGCATTCCTGCCGCAGCTCAGATTCATAAAATCAGCATTCCTCTCCCACAGAGAGCAAAACAAATGCCACAAAATCCAACCCCGTGGAGGTTCTGGAGCGAGGACAAGTCCAGGCTTGACGTGTGAACTTTTGACACTTTGTGGGCCAGAGGAGTTAACATTTTCCTTGTTTTCAGGACGTTTCCCAACTCCAAAGTTAATGTTTATGGCCAAAACCCCTGGATCAGCTCAATTCCCCCTCCCAAGCTGTGCCTGGGCGCAGGGGCAGCCAAGCAAAGGCGAACTTCAGCCCCGGATTTGGGCTAAACCAGAGCAAGGTTCGGCATCGCCTCCTTTCCCAGAGATTCCAACGAGCCCAGGGGCTGGGAGAGGTGGATTGGTGGCCCTGGTGCAGCTCTGCCACGGAACCCTGGGCAGGGGATTGCCCAACCTCTTCCCAAGGGGGATGGGAACGTTTGGATCCGCTCGGAGGGGCACATTCCACGGGGCCACACGAACAATCTGGCTCCAATCCCACACTGGTTTGGGTTGGAAGGGCCCCTAAAACTCATCCCATTCCAGGGGCAGGGATGAGTTCCTTCCTTCCACCATCCCAGGCTGCTCCAGCCTGGCCTTGGGCACTTCCAGGGATCCAGGGGCAGCCACAGCTTCTCTGGGAATTGCAGCCCAGCCCCTCTCCACCCTCACAGGGAGGAATTCCATCCCAATATCCCATCCAGCCCTGCCCTGTGGCAGTGGGAAGCCATTCCCTGTGTCCTGCCCCTCCATCCCTTGTCCCAAGCCTCTCTCCACGTTTCTCGAGGCTCCTCCAGGCACTGGAAGGTCACACTCAGGTCACCCTGGAGCTTTTCCAGGCTGGACAATCCCAATTTTCTCAGCCCTTCCCTACAGCAGAGCTGCTCCATCCCTCAGATCATCCCGGTGCTTCCTCTCTCCAACATCTCCACACCGTTCCGTGCTGGGATGCAGAATTCCAGGTGGGATCTCACCTGAGCAGGGCAGAATTCCCTCCCTGGAGCTGCTCTGCATTCCCAGCCCAGCTCCTGCTCTCACCTCTGCCGGAATTCGGGCTGCGACGGGCTCCACATCCCTCTGGAATTCCACTGGACCTTCTCTCACACCATTACCCATACCAGTCACACTTCCACGGGGGCAGAAGAGCTGCAGCTCCTAAACAGAACCCAAAACCAAAGGAAAAGTGTCAAAAGTTGGAAATACCCAGGTGATAAAGCACAGGGAAGGGGAGTGACCCACCCCCAGGGCTGTTCTCAGCAGGAAAACTCTCTCTTAATTCCCAGAAAAAAGGGCATTTCCAGGATCCTGGCGCCATTTCCTTCCTTTAAAGTGTAAATGTATTTTTTTGGGGGGGAGGGGGGAGTTACTTTGGTGCCAGATTAAAAACTGGGCCATTCATATCCACCCTCCTCGCCCTGCAAGGAACTCAGCTGCAATCAAACACCAAAATATCCACAATTTCCAGGGAAAAGGAGCAGATCCTGCCCTGCCCTCTCCCCGTGAGGATTTTGGTGGCCCCATGAGGATTTTGGCGGCCCCTTGGGATGGCTGAGCAACGAGATGCTGGAGGAGGAAGGCGGAAATTTAAAACCCTCTGGAAAAAGGGGGGAAAAAATAGTCCCGGGAGCGAGTCCCCAAGGCCTGCCATGAGCAAGGGGAGGTTATTTTTGGGAAGAGAGGGATCCAGTGCCTCACACGTGCCACAAAGGCCATTCTGGGATTTGATCTGGTGGTTTCAGGCCTCCCTTTCCTCCCAGGGTGGTTTTGCACAGGTTTTCCCTGCTCTGAGATATCCCAAACCCACCCCACGAGAGGAGAGGTCAGCCTGACCTCGGCTGCGGCGTGTGGACGGCAAAATTATCCTACATCAATGGAATAATTCGCTTTTTTTTTCCCCCCAGCTCTTTCTCGTGTTTCTGCCTCTCACGGCTGCAGCTTTTTCAGCCTGGAACATTCAGAACTGGAACTGCTGCCGGGAAAACCCCGAGGTGGCACAGGGAGCTGGCCCCGGGGCTGCTCACACGACAGGAATCACTTCTCCGAGCCACAAAGCTGCTCCGACAGCCCCACTCTGGAAGGCTCCTTCCATGGAAGGCGCTGTCAGGAAATGAGAATTCCTGAATTCCAGCAGCTCCTTCCCTCCTGCTCCCTCCGACGCCCGCGAAACCTCGGGCACAACGTTTCGCTTGCTTGGGGAAAAAAAAAAACAACCCCAAACATTCCCAGCCTCTTTTTTCCCCCCTTTTTTTAAACAATCTCAGGTACTTTACACTTGTCAGCACCTTCCAGGCTTGCTGACCTATTTAAAATTAGTGCCAGCCCTCATTTCCCAGGCCTGGCTTGCAGCAGGTTTGGAGCACAAAGCAGGCTCAGCCTCGGCTGAACTCGGGCGTGACCAATTTGGGATGAAGGAGCCTCATCCTCGCTCCAGAGGGGGACAAACACACCCGGGCACCTCTCATCATCACAAAATTCCAGGATGGTTTGGGCTGGGAAGGACTTTTTAGGATCATCTCATCCCACCCCACACCTTCCACCATGCCCGGGTCGCTCCAACCCGGCTTTGGGCGCTTCCAGGGATGGGGCGGCCACAGCTTCTCTGGGAATTCCACCCCAAATTCCTTCACACAGCCAAAAATTCCTTCCCAATATCCCATCTATCCCTGCCCCGTGTCAGATTGAAGCCATTCCCCCTCGTCCTGGCACTCCCAGGCCCTTGGAAATCGCCTCTTTACGTCTCCTTTTCGCCATCTCCTTCAGGCCCTCAAGGCCCCACTTGGGTCACCCCGAAGCTTCTCCTCGCTTCCCAGAGCTTTGGGAAGACACGAATCCAAGGATTCCCAACTCCTGAGGGTGTTTTGGGAGCTCAGGGAGGGATAACTCCAGGTTTTCACGGGATATAACACCCGACACGACCTGAACAGCACCGCTGGAAAAGCTCCCTCACGTCAGAGCAGGCGAACAAAAACTCCCACGAGGATCAAGAGCAGAGACGATCCATAATTATTTCGCACTTGAAGAACACAGTTAATTATTTCTAATTACTACCTGCAGTCATTTCCTTCCCTTCTCGTCCCTCCTTATCTCGCAGGCCTGGAAAAACGCACTGTAAAACTCCCTTTCCTTTCAGCCAAAGCGTGAAGGAAATCACAGGTGGAGATATTACTCCCTCCCCTGCCTGGAATAAAGGAATGTAGGTCACAATATCAGATTTATCTCTGCCAAAAATAACCCTCCCTCTTCCCCCCAACCCCAAAAATAGAAATCGTGCTAAAGGGCTTAGCAATGCAAAACGCAACTTTCTTTTAAAATACAATTTTGAGAGAAGACTGAGAAAGAGAGGCCCTGGAAGGGAAATTTGCCAAATTAAAAACTCGCCACAAATGAAGATTTTATTAAGGCTGGAGTTATTTTTTGCATAAAGATGAGATTCGTTTACTCCACAATATTCCCCCTTATCCTACTCAGACACATTCCTTCTCTATTTTTAGTGCCCACTGCCCTGAGCCTACAAACACCTGTCTATATGCTCAATTTTACACATCAAATCTGCCCTGAACATGCAGAGGGCTCAAACGTAAAAATAGCATTTATTTATTATTTTTACTCCCCTTCGTTCGCTTCAAAGCTGGATTTTATTTCGGGCTTGGGCTGGATTCTGATGTCAGGGGGTTATTTTGACCAATAATTCACATTGGAGCCACAGACAACAAGGATTATTTTGAAATTCAGCACGAATTTCGAGTTTGGCCGTTAAAAACCGGCCATTATTTTCCATCTACATCGACCTGACTCACTCATTAAGCAACCCAGCAAAAGCCACGTGGAGCAGCTGGATATTTTTGTTAAATCCCTGTATTTTGGATCTCTCCCCACACAGTCATTCCTTGTTTACAAAGCCAGAAAAAAAAAAAAACCCAAAACCCTAAAAAAAAAAGCTGGGGATTAAATGCGTTTTTTTTTTTTCCTAACCCACTCCTGGGTTATTTTTATAGGAGTTACACAAGTTCCCCGTCACACATCTGGATCCTGAACTCCTCGGGGGCTGCAGAGCAAAAGCATTCCCTGAGGAATAAAGAGGAGGGGGAAAAAAAACCCCGCTGGAAAAGGCGAGTTTGGGAGCTCGGGGTCGACGAGGAGCACGCTGTGCCTTTACACCAAAACTCAGGAGCATTTATTGGGAGCACAGAGCACCCACTCCACCACCCAGCTCCAGCACAGAACTCAGCCCATGGACTAAAAACTATTCCCCCAAGCTGGGAAAACGGGGAAGCTCCTTCTCTGGGGCAGCTGAAACGATCTTGGAATTATTAATTGTTCAGCAGAAGGGCCAAGGAGTTCCAGGGAGCGGCGTCTCAAACAAGAAATAAACACAAATTGGGATGGGAGTAATTAAAAACAAAGCACGGTTAGAAGAATTAAAAATGATGCCCAAGGTTTGTGGGGGAGGTTAGCCAGCGATTCCGTAATTCCAAAGGGAATTTTAGGGAAAAGTCTGGCTTCACGAGCTGCCTGAAATTCCCTTTTTTTCCTGTGCTTGGCCAGCTCTGCTTTCCCTGGGCAGATCAACAGCAGATTCCAGCAGGAAGAAGAGATCTGAAGTGTGTGTGGGGGGGAAAAGAGGTGGAATTGGAGGATTTTTAAGGCCTTTCCAACCCAAACCATTCCAGGATTCCAGGAAAGGAGGCTGAAGCCGGGTGGGGGTCGGGCTCTGCTCCCAGGGAACGAGGGAACAGCCTCAGGCTGGGCCAGGGGAGGTTCAGGTTGGATTTTTAGGGAGAATTTCCCCATGGGAAAGGTTGGCAGGGCAGTGGTGGAATCCCCATCCCTGGAGGGATTTAAGAGCAGAGGGGATGTGGCACTCAGTGACGTGGACTTGATCCTAAAGGTCTTTTCCCGCCTGAAAAACCCCGTGATTCCCGAAAAAACCGTGACGTTCTGCGGAATCCCGACCTGAACTCCGAAAGAACTCCCACTCTCCTGTCCCCAGCAGGGACGGACAAACTGCAAAGCAAACAGCCCCTATTTGCTGAGAAATGTTTGCTTTTTTTCCCTCTGGACAGCCCCAGCAGGAATTACAGAAATACTTTGGAGGAGCACAGGAGAGCCCCGGGCAGGGAACGGCAAAAGCTGGGACTTGACGCCCACAAAATTCAGGTGCATTCAAAGATAAACAGAAGGAATTGAACCTGAGGAGCGAAAAGATGGGAGAGAGAAACTTAAAGTGACTTTTCAATTCCACAGCTGGGAACTACAGCAGGCGAATTCCGCCCTCAGCTCACTGACACAGACGTGGATGAAGCCACAATTCCAGTTTAACTCGGGTAAAATCCCTTTCACGGCTCCTCTCGCACTCACCAGCTCCCCTCCCTCCTTCCATTTCATTATGTCCTTAACGGCACTAATGAAAGCACGCGGGGGAATTAGGAAGGGGAAAAAAAAACCCAGGGAGGCTCCTGCAGGAATTTTCACACCTTTCCCCGGGCAGGGCTGAGGTGCCCCAGCACCCGGGCAAGTTGCTCAACTCGGTTCCCTTCAGTCCTTATTGCTCAGCTGAGCAACCGAGGCTGACAGAGGGGGGAGAGATGTGCTAAGAGCTGAGATTACTCCAGCCCCGGAGCAAAAGCAGCCGGGAAAATCAGGGGGAAAAAAAAAATCACAGGAAAAAAAAGGGGTTGGAATGCTCAGAACGGGATGAACTCTCCCCTCGTGGTCCATCTCTGCCTTCCAGTTTGATTAAGCTGTTAAAAATCAACCCTGCAGCCCCAGCTCTCCGCAGTCCCATCCACCTCGCTGCACACAGATCCGGCCCCAAAACATCAGCTGGGAACAGCCCAGGGCTCTTTTCCCCTCCAAGGCCTGGCCAGCAAGTGTTAGGACTCTTTGAAGGAATCATTGCCTAAAAAGAATCACCGAAGTACAATATCTGGAAGAGTTTAAATTTTTTATGTGCTCCCTCTGCTCTTAAATACAAACAAAAGCTGCTCCCGCCTCCCTCCCTGATGGAGCTCAGGCCTCCCAACAAAACTGAGGCAAAAAACCCCAATTCCTGGCGTGGTTTTAGAGGCCCTGCCCCGAATTAGGGCCGCTGGGAAATGGTTAAACCCCACAGCTCAGCTCCCAGAGGCAGCTGATTATTCCGAGCGCGCTGGAGGGAGCTGGGAAGGAACAGAGGGAATCTTGGCAAGGGAAAACAGAGCTCCATTCTTCAGCTGCTCTGCTGGGAACACCTCAGCTGCGTTGGCCACGGCCACAAACCGAAGACCAGCTCTTATCTGCAAGACAGAAAGCAGCTTTATCTCAGGGAGGGCACAGCTCCTCGAGCAGGGGCCTCTCCACGCGCCAGGGAGCGACTCCCGGCCTTCAGGAGAAGGAAAAACCACCCCACAACCCCTGCCCCGAGCTCAAAAGTTGTTTCTCCATGGAAATACCCTACAGAAATGGCAGTAAAACGCTATAAACTCACGCTTTCCCCCTCACCAGAGCCTGCATGAGCCGACCTGGATGCCACCAAAGCCACACAGGAGGTCCCCAAAGGGACAAATCCCAGCACAGAGGGGTTGTTTTTTTTTTTTAAAACGGGATTATTTGGAATATAAGCAGCCCTCAGTCAGTACAACTCTGCCAGGAACTACTCCAGCACATAATGAGTAACTACAGTAACTGCTCTAAAACCCACCCCCAGCAGTTTAAATCGCCCCTGAAAAAAAAATAAAGAAGGAAAAGGAAGAATTCAAACGCTCCACGGTGAAGCAGAACGAGCCACAAGCGTGCCAAGGAAGTGCCATTTCCTCAGGGAAACGCTTTCCACCCTGCCTGGAGCCTTGCCCGCCCCACTGCTCCCCCTGCATTAATTCGGGTAGGGTTTGCAGTTAGCCATCACCTCTGCTTGGCCGGAGCACTGCAGGTTTCCATTAAATTCGATTATTTTCTGGTAAGTCAGGCCTTACAGCACCAAGGCAGCGCGCAGAGCTTCGTCTCTGACTGGGCAGCGGCAAGGAGAAGCGGATTTTAAAGCACAACTAAAGCAGAGAACTCCTCCAATTCTCCTTTATCTGGCGACCTCGAGGGAGCTGTTTGCATTGCAGTCCACCTTTCCACCCAAGGCTAAACAGAACATCCCTTTCCAAGAATTTCCTCCACCAGGAATCCTTCTGTATCACCCAGAAAGCCCAGGCAGCACTGCAGAGTGAAGAACTGGTATCATTTTCACACAGAAAAGGGACAAACCTGAACGAATCTTCCTCCAAGTAGCAGCAAAGTGACTCAAAAGCAAAAAATTATTCCTGGTTCTTGAGGGTTTGTTTTTTTTTTTTCCTGACAGCAAACCTGTCTGACCTGTACCGAGCCCATCACACACTCAGGGCTGTGGTTCGAGTTTTATGCAACCTCCTGAAGCCGAGTTTGACACACCAAAAAAACACCTGGAACCCGTGCGAGGCAGGGCAGCAGCTGCAGGTCAAACAAAGGGAAATTCTTGCAGCTCCCGGGGTTGCCAAGGGCCCAAATTCCCTCGTCGGGAGCAGCCACCGGGGCCAGAGGATTCCTGCTGAAATCCAACACCCAGGATAGCCCCGGTCCCCACCTTTCCTCAGCGTTCGTGGTCCTAAACAATCATTTGGACTCGCAGGGGGACACAAAAACAAATGCTGAGTATCCAGAGCTCTGTGAGGATGCTCAGAGGGGGCCTGGAATCCAGCCCTGCTGTTTCAGCCACTCAGCCCCACGACTGTTTTTGAATCCCTTCACCCACAGGTTGTTGGTGCCATTAAACCAACCCTCACTGCAGCCTCTCCTTTCTCAGCTGTTTTTTCCTCCTCTGCTCCAACCTGGAGCCGCCTTAAAACCTAGAATGTTTTCAAAACACTCCAAAATCCACCCAAACCACAGAAAAACACGGGAAGGGGGGGAGCGGCCAAACCTCCACACACACGGCTCTGCGCTCAACGTGATGCAGGAGAACCCAAAGCAAAGCGACGGCAGCTTCCAAATCCACTCCAAATCATCAGCCAGCAGGGAAAAACCACCATCAACACGCACACAAACACATCTCCGGCGCCTCCAGCCCCGAGGGGAGCCCAGGTTTAAGGTCAGCAGCAGCAACTGCTCGGCTGGAACCCGCAGGGAAGGTGGGACAGCTCTTACTGACCCTGCACGGGCATTTCCAGCATTTTCCATCTGTCTGTTCACGGCACAGCTCAAAGCCAAGCCAAGAAGCTCCTTCCATTCCCACCTTGGAGGGCAAAGCAGGGAATTCACCCCTGCTCTTTCAAGTTTTTGCTTCTGCTGAGGCGGGAGACACGGAGAGATCTGTGTTCAACACCTTCCGTGCCCCGCGGGATCTGCCCCTCAGCTCAGAAGCACCGCTGTGCCTTGTTTCCAGCTTCTCACCGATTAAAACCAACAGGACAAAACCCGCGTCTGGAGCCGCGCATGTGGCTGAGCCCAGCTTGGATCGGGAAGGGAGCAGGAGCCCCTGGTGCCCGGCGCAGACACCGGGACACACCGGGCTTGGCAGGGCAGGAAAGGGGCACGGGCTGGAAAGGTGGCAGGGCAGGGAGAAGGGGCGGCAAGGTGGGAGCAGCGCAGGCGGGTGCCAGGAAAGGCGGAGAGGGCAGGGAAAGCAGGGGCTGGAAAGGCAGGGAAAACAGGCAGGGAAGACGGCAAGGAAACAGGGGAAACAGGTAGGGAAAGCAGACAGGGAAGGCAGAGAAGGAGGCAGGGCAGGCAGTGCGGGCAGGGAGCGCAGCCCGCACCCTCCCGCAGCCAGC
>VZRR01014022.1:175628-187685 GCA_013398015.1 Oreocharis arfaki | reverse complement strand
ATGCCGAGGGGCCGCTCTGCCCTGCCGAGGCCAGGGCACCCACCGCCCCCAGCCCCAAGGAGAGCCTGCAGCCCAAGCCTGAGCCCCACCTGACCTTCCCCAGGTCGTTCAAGGTGCCGCCGCCGGCCCCAGCGCGCTCCTCGTCCATCCCGGTGCAGGAGGGCCAGCCCGGCCGGCAGGAGCCCGTGCCCAGGCAGCCGCACGCCCGGCCTCCCCTCCCGCCCTGCTTCACCATCAGACCCGCGGCCAAGGCGCGGCTGGGAGAAGCCGAGCAGAGAAATTCCGGGCTCAGACAGGGCGTTGGGAAGCCGGCTGTGCCCCCTCCCCTGAGCCCCAAGCCGGGCCCAGGGCTCAGCCAAGGGGCAAATGCCCCCGGCCGCCGGTCCCCGCTGCCGGGCTCTGAGGGGGAGAAGATCCCCCCGCTGAAAGCCGCCGGGAGAGACTCCCCTCCAAAATCTGAACCTCTCACTGCGAACGACCTGGATCTCCCTCCTCCGGACTACCCGACCTGCGAGGATGACTGGAAGGATGCCAACAACCTGAACAGGCTGCGGGATGAGCTCTCGGCCCTGCTGCGCTCCCCGCGCCGGGAGGAGAGGCCGCTGGAGAAGCCGGGTGCTCCCCAGCCCGTGGACAGCAGCACCGGCCGTGCTGGCAGCCGTGAGCCAGGGCTCAGCGAGCCCCCAGCCACCAGGAAGGACACGGGGTTATCCAAGGGAGGGGAGAGCGAGAAGAAGGAGGTGCCCAGCAGCCCCCCCAGCACCAACGGGGGCTCTCCCAGCACGGCGATCACTGCCCCGGAGAGCAACCCTGCCACACAGCCCCGCAGCGTGATGATGATCAGGAATGAGCTGGAGGCTGTGCTGTCCCTGAAGAAAGAGGGGAAACCTTCCCCAGGGCTCAACAGCCAGAAGCAGGGTGTGGAGAATGGCATTGGCACCCCACAGGTGAGGAAGAGCCCCCCTGACCTGAGGAAGAGCACCCCTGACACGAGTGACTCAGTGGTGCCAAAACTGATTCCCAGCCCGCTCCCACCCCGGGTGGCTGCTGTGGAGAAGGATGAGACAGACCACAAGGACCATCCTGCTCCTGCTGCTAGCAAGGCCACAGAGGACATGAGCCCCACTCCTGGGTCCCTCAACAGCAGTGTGAGCCCCCCAGACCCACCTCAGGGACCAGCAGAGGAGCGCCCTGCTCCCACCCCCCCCTCACCCCCTGTGTCCCCTGCACAGAGCCCAGCATCACAGCCCAGCTCGGCCATCTTCCAGTACAAAGTGCACCGGGCTGGGGCCAGCTCGGCCGAGCCGCCCCATGCCCTGGGCTCAGCTGAACCCCCCTGCCCCGGGAGCTCAGCCAGGAGCCCCCCGGACAGCTCTGGAGCAGGGCAGGAGGAGGTGCTGATCCACCCCGTGACGGGGGAGCGCGTGGAGCGGGGCTCGCCCATGGCCCTGCTGCTGGCGGCCCGGCAGCGCGCCCAGCGGGGCCGCCAGGGCGGGGACGGGGCAGCCGCGCTGAGGGCGAAGCCCCCCCTGGGACTCAGCAGCGCCTCGTCGGACACCACCTCCACCAGCTTCTTACGCCACGAGTCCAAGCCCTACTCCTTCACCGTGGTGCCTCGGCCATCTGCGGCCAGTCCAGCGGGGTCCGGCTGGAGCAAGCCCCCCTCTTTCTCCAGCTCCTCGGAGCAGGGCCGGGACGTGCGGGCAGCGGGCGAGGCACAGCCCCCCGGGCCCCGGCGAGCCGCCGCCTCCAGCCTGCTCCGGGGCCTGCTGGACTCGGGGCAGCCGAGCCAGCCCAGCCCAGCCCGCCTCGGAGCGCCCAGGGAGGAGGAGAACGGGGACACGGCGCTGGACTATGGGATCATCCCCCCACCTCCCGAATTCAGCAACGAGGCGGGTGAGGGTCCCCTCTCAAGTCGGGAGGAGAACCGCAAGTGCCCCAGTGTCCCTGACAGCAGCCGGGGCTCGGGCGAGCCGCGCTATTTCAGGTGGTCTGCCTACAGCCGCAGCTACGGGGGCAACCAGGAGCCAGCAGCCCCGCTGCCCTTGGAGAAGAGCTGGAGGAACAGCGACTTCGCTCCCCAGTACCCGGATTACAGCAGCTCCACGGGTTTCCCCAGCCATGGCCCCAACCCACGCCCGCTGATCAAGAAGCGCCTGTACATGTCCGAGCCTGACAGCTCCTACCCCCGGGCAGCCGCAGCCCCCCGGGCCTCGGGCACCCTCTCCTCCTACGGCCCCGGGGGGTTCAGTGCCTCGGCCGGGGAGGGGTCTCGCCGCCTGGGCTCTGCCCACAGGAACGGCCCCTCGAGCGCCCAGGGCAGGCGGGCGTCCATGGATGCTGCTGGGAAGGCCACGGCGTACGGCAGCAGCGGGGCCGACACCAAGTACAAGGGGCAGAACGGGGACTTCTCTCCCGCCAGCGTGCTGACAGCCGGCAGGTACGTGTCCCCCTGAGCTGACCCCTTCCTGTCCTCGGTGTCCCTCGGAACTGGCCCCAGAGCAGCACCAGGGCTCCAGTGAAGGCGCTGTCCCTTGGCTCGTGCTCGCTGCCGGCTCCTCCTGCTGCCCCCGTCCAAGGGCAGTGGCTGTTCCGTGGCTCCTCCCTGGTGCCAGCTGTGACCCTGGTGCCCATCTCCCTCCCCTCCCCGCCTCACTGAGTGGAGACACGAAGCAGTAAAATGCTGACTAAATGCCAAGGTTTGCCTGGGCTTTTGTGACTTGCCCTCTGTTTCCCCTGCAGGCCTGCCCACGGCACCTCGCACTACGGGGGACCCACCAACACCTTCACGGTCAGGCCCGGGACTCGCCAGCCCATCTCCTACGCCTACCAGAGCCACCGGTAGGCCGGGCCTCGGGGCTGCCCCGCCGGCGTCCGGCTGGGAAGGGGCGAGAAGGTGCCTGGGTTGGTCCTTTCCTTCTCCATGGGCACCAGGGACGGTCCCAACCCAGCCTGAAAATGCACTGCTTGAAACTGCTGATGGAGAAGGTGGGGAATGAGCCCGAGACGTGGACTTTTCTCGAAAGACTGTCATGGAGAGTAGTTACTGCGGAGGGCAGGCTGCTGCCTTGTTACGTGAGCAAACGTGGTTTCCCTTCTTCACATTTTCCCTCCTGGATTATTTTCAGAATTGCAGCCTGGTAGGCCGTCTAGGGAAGCCAAAGAGTATCCTTAGCTCTCTTTAAAGAGCAGCACCACTTGAAAGATGGATTTCAGTTTGTTTTTTTGATTGGTTTAACTCCATCATGTTTGGGAGTAGGTAGAAACCAACTCAGAGATGTGCACCATGGAAGCAAAGTAGTGTATGGCTAAATGTCAGGGATTAAAATAGGAATGTGAGGCCAGTGGGATAGGAGGAGAGTTAAGGATGCCTGGATCCTGACCCTTTCTATCCTTCAGGAGTCTGGAGCAAATCAGCTATGCCTTAAACCCAGCTCCAGGCAGTCAGTGCCTGTCCTGCCTAGCCAGGCTCTGACCCCTTCTCCAGGAGCAGCTTCGGGAGCAGGGGCCTTGCTTTGCTGTGCCTTTTGGTCACTGTAACTGTTTCTGTTGGTAATCATTCCTCGTGGAAGGAGGCTGTGAGGCCTGGCTGGATGGCTGCAAAGCACTTTGGAGATGTAGGACGTGGAGCAATCCTTTTCCTTTGGCTCACGGGTGCCAGCGACTCGCCAAGGTGCTGTGCTGCTGGTGCTCTCCCTGAGGGGTCTCTTGCCACTTCACCCACATGTGACCCCCACAGTGTCCTTATAAACCATTCTGCTGAGGCTTGGCTTCCGTTTGTCTGATTTGGGGACCGAGAAGCTAAATTCCAGTGTGGCTGTGTTTATCCCCGTGGTGTGTGGGGTGCCTGCAGAGACACCCCGAAGGGAGCTGGCTCCCGGTGCTTCCCTCAGTGCTTTTCCAGGTGCTGGATGTGCAAACCTGTCCCTGCTTCCTGCTGGTGCCTCTGAGCAGCTGGTGGTGGCTGTGCAGGGGTGGGAGGTGTGAGTAGCCTTAAAGAGGGTTTCAGCCTCCAGAGTGAGCCATGGGGGTCTCACGACAGCTGACCTGAGTTGTGAATAGCCAACATCCTGAAACTAGAAATAGAGAATCTTCCTCGTAGGTAAACTTGCTGAAAATCACTGTAAGATAACTGTAAAAACTTGTAGAGAGTATTTTCTAATCACTGACAAACTAAAAGCACTTTGAGACATTAGTCTATTTTTATGGAAAGCACTTTCTATTTTCAATGCTATAAATACCACTGGTTCCACTCCAGCTTACCCTGCCTTGCACACACCTGTACGTGGCCTGCAAGCAGATCTTGCTCTTACAATTCAGCTCAAAATCAGGGATAAATTTTCCTTCACGGTGGAATTCTCAAAAGTTATCTTGATATTTATGTCATGTCATTGACATTCTATGTTTTGTGTTATTTCCAGCTTTACCTAATAATTTAACAGCCCTTTCAGATATTGCAGCAGCTTTAAAGTATTCTGAACTTTACTTTGCTGTGAATAAAATGAAAATGCAAATAAAATAATCAGTCTAATAGCTAAATCAAAGGGCATTTTTATGCCAGTAAGTCGCAGTGACTTGGAAGATTTCCATTGCTCACCCCAGCCAACATTGAAATAATAAGCTTTAAATATCTGGGTGTTGGTTTTAAAAAAATATTTATGGAGAAAAGTGACTAAGGAGTAACTATAAGGATATTTAAGTGTGCCAAGTGTCATGTGGAATACCATCCACCCCAAAACACGGAATTTTCTCCATGCAAGGAGCATCTTGAGGATTCTTATTCATCTGTGGAAGTAAATCCGTAATCCTCTTTGAGGGGTTTCAGGGTCATGTTGTAGTATTGGATGAAGTTTCACCAGTTTAACTTGAAAACAAAGAAGTCTCTTTGATAACATTGCAACTTACTTTTTTTAAAAAATAAGCTATAATTGCAAATGAGCTCTCAAAAACAATTTTAAGGCTGGGTGGGTGATTTCATCTTTTGATATTGACTTTGCCCAGAAGTGGGGAGGGCAGAAGGGGTGTGTGTGCAATTTTTCACCTCAAGAATTGGAATCTCCCCAACACAAGTTCTTTTTTTTATGGGGAAAAATGTGACACTCCCATGGTGACACTTGCTTTGAATGTCACATTTACTACTTTGCCCAGACACACAATTCGTGTGTAGTTGAAATATAGTCTTATACACCATGGAGTGTCTCATTTCTAGCAGATATATTTGTTTTAATGTAGTATCAGAAGCATGATAACAAGAGTCAGCTTTATAAAATAGCCATTATTCATTCAAGAACACCATTCTGGGACTGCACCGGGGACTGAGCTGTCACTAAATCAGGCTGGACTCTGCTCCCGGTTGCAGGACTGGTTAGCATGCAGGTTTTCAGCAGTGGAACACTTCCATTCTTTAAACACTTTGGACTATCCCTGCTTCTTTTGAATGCATTCAGCAAATTCTGGTATTTCAGTAACAACTCGACATTGATTCTGGGGCCATTGTGACAAAGGAACCACTGTCGGATCGTTGGCAGCCAAAGCACTTGGGGACAGAGTTAAATCTCTCATGAAAGGAGGACTGCAGGGATGGGGAAGAGCTCCCTCTTCCTGGGGCAGGTGACTCTGTCAGGTATGTGGATAAACTGTCCTGGGATTCCTGTTTCTGCTCCTCCCAGCTCTTTCGCTATAGAAATTTAGCAACAGAGTAAGAAGAAACAAAACTAAGGGGTATTAATGCAGCAAAGCAACCTGCCCCAGCCCAGTGCTGACAGCAATTCTGCAGCCTGAGCATGGAATTATTTTCACTTCACCCTCTGTGATGCAGTGTGGTCATTCAAGTCATGATACAACTTAAATTATCCCCTGCAGCTGCCTCTTCCTCACAAGTTCCTGCTAGGGGAGTGTAACAGAGCATTAGCTGTAAAGTATTGAACAAAGTCTTTTATTTATGAGTGCCATTGAACACCAACCTTCTTGCATTAAACATTTCTGGATGTATTGTTTTATTACATGTGTGGTCTGACTTCTTTTCTAGTGTTGCTTACGTGGTGTCCTGGAGGATTGAGAAGTTTGCATGTCCTTGGAAGGATGGGAAAATGTAGCTCAGCAAGGGTTTGAATTTCAGCTTACCCAGGGCTTGGCCCAATTTCTCCGAGCAGTTGATTCAAAGCCTGTGGCCATTTCAGTGTTTTTGGAAGCCCAGTCAAGGCACGGAGGGGCAGCTGAGCCCCAGGAGCTCTGTCACTCACACCCAGCTGGTGGGGCAGGCTGGCAGAGGAGCTGGAGCAGCTTCTATAAATAGTTCTTGGGTAGGAGCCGTTCATTGGGGCCGAAACTCTCATAGCTGCTGCAAGTCCCAACTCGAATGTTGTGCCCAAAACTGCAAGTGCAGTGTGAGCAACACAAGCAGCAACATAAAAGGCTTGTCTGCAGAGTGGCTTCTCTGCACTCAAAATTGAACTGATTTGCATTCTCACCTCCTTCATCCAGCTCTGGCTACAGCAGCCAGCTCTGGGTGAGGGAGGGAAAGGGTGCAATGTGTGCCTTGAAGCTTTTGCTGGAGCCACAGAGGGTGCACACGGGTGTCCCCAAACCTGAATGGCATGTGGTGCAGGGACAGCTGGGCAAGCCACAAACCCCACAGCATTCCTTCCATTCCTTGGCAGAGAGCTGCAAAGCCAGCAACCATTGATGTGGGGTTGCTGGTGTTTCTGCCATGCTGCCCACAGGCCCGTGTGACTTTACTGCAGCCTTGCCAGCCCTGGTACAACAACTCTGAGCCAAGCTGCACCCCAGGAGTGACTCCTGAACTGCTGCTCTTCTGTGCTTCCCTTATGAGAGTGAGAAAACCCCACGTGCAAGTGCTAGAGACCCCAAAAGCAGATATTCTTTAGGGCAATGTGAGTTGGGGCGGTGCTGCCTTGCCCTTGTCAAGGGCAGCTGCTGCCATCCTGTGGCACAACAAACATCTGCCAGATGCTGAAGCATTGAGAGGTTTTGAGTCTTTAATTGTAAAAACAGAGTTACTATATCACCAATGACCTGCTGTCCCTGCAGGCTTCACCATCCACCATGAGTCTTTTGCCATGGACTGCTGTGTCTCACTCAGGTGTGGCAAGATGAGGGACTTAGTGTGGTTTAATGTCGGACATCTGAACTTTTCTTTTTAGCTGTGCATGATGGAAACCCAAGTTCAGTTTTGGAAAGAAAAACCTCCTGAAAAGCAGCAGGACCCAGAGCCTGCCTTGCACTAGTGCTGAAGAACTGTAGTACCCTGGCACTGAACGGGAATACAGTGAATATTTATTTAAGAACAGCTTTAATATCAGGGACTGAAATCACAACTTTAACTGTGTGGATGATCTCAGCTGGCTCTTCAGTGCTACACAAGTGGCCCAGTGAAACTTAAACCCAGTTACAAATGAAAACCATCTTCCAAGACAACTTTTTCAGAACCAGCACAAGACCTGTTTCGATACAGCATCAGAGGTCCCTAACAGGGAATTTTGTGGTTCAAGGGGTATTGCTGAGGAAATGTGTCAGTTTTTATCATCATTGACTATTTCTTGCCATACACTGCTCTAGAACAGGAAACTGCTCTGTGAACACCTATATGACACGGGAATTTAAAAAGCAGCAAGTGAGGTTTACAAAGAGTAAATGAGAAGTACAGAGCCTGGGAAAGCTTAGTCTGCCTAAAAATTAATTGTGGGCTTTGCACAACTAAACCTATGTGTATGCAGAGATAAGAACTGGAAGCAGTGTACATTTAAGTGCTGCTATCATGCTAAAGAATCAGGGTAACACTCATTTCAACAGCATTTTTGTTTCACCAGTCAGGATTTGCTTAATTCTGTCTAGGAAATACTAGGCCAGACCAAGCCGTATCTAGAGCAGCAGCAATGCATGCAGAGCAATGACTTTTTCCAGATAAGTATGTTCCAGGGAAACAGCTGAGTTAGAAATGTAGGTGGTATTTGACAAAAACACCTCTCAGGGTTCCATGGAGTCTGTTTTGGGGAGTAGGGGAATGTCCTGTCCCCTCAGTCGCCAGCACAAGAAGTCACTCGTCACAAGGCATGGATCTGGTTTATCACTAAGCAGAGTCTGGTACAGGAGCAAGCAAATGACAACTGAAGTCCTTAGTCCAGTTTTTCCCTCACATAAACCTTTCGTTCACAAGTCTTATCCTTGAGTAAGTTGCCTTCAGCACAGAGGAGATGAAACGTGGTGTCAAAGAGCACAGCACCCACTCCCTCCTGGCTTCCAGCCTCTGACAGTCCCCTCAACTGGCCTTGGGGCCAAGCACATGCTGGGCACCCCAGGATTCCAGCCCCATCCCAAAAAAATTACAGGGCTCCAGCCGGGAACCTCATTTTACATCCTGACACCAAACACTGGTGTTCTACACCAGTGCACAACCAGTGCTCACCAGAGGCTCCCCACTGGTACCAAGGCCCAACCCTCTCAACCACGTGCTGCATCAAAGACAACACTGGAACCCTTCCAGTCCTTGAATCCCAACAGGTCTTTTCATTCCACCTGATTTACAGAGCAAAGAATTTTGCTCAAGGGTGAGGCTCTCATATCTACTCAACAAGAAGTGTGTTGCTAACCTCCCCCAAAAGCTTCTACTAATTCCATGGGTAGTCTGGGGAACTGAGGAAGGAATCAAGTCTTTTCGACTTTATTTCTTTTTCCATTACACTTAATTCCCTGTCTCTCCAAGTCTCCTCTGTGCCTGAAGTCAATTTTTTTCTGGGTAAAACCAAAGTCTTTTATTACAGGAGAAGCCACTCTTGAGGAGAGGGTAAAGCTTGGTTTGTAACTAACTTACGCCTAATTCAAAATTACTACAGGAACCTTCTTAGCCACAAGCTTCGAGGCAGACACCAGACCATCCCCACTCCAGTTCACACACCTGCGACTTCAGCAGAATCAAAGTGATGCCAGGAAGGAACTTGGACCACGAGTTTATAAAACTATTCTTTTACACAGTTGATTCCAGAAGCTTCACCAGCTGGTATGGGGACAGTGTGATGTAAAACCTGATGATCCCATCCAACTGTAGTGAGCAAGGCATCATCTGAAGGAGACCAGGACAAGCCTTTTACAAAGTCTCGATGAGAACGGTTTCTGAACCTGGAAAACATCAACACTCCGTTAGCCATCAAGCACTGAGAGTATGTGGGCTTGTGCAATCCCTAACTGCTGGTTTGATAGGATGATGCTCCTCTACTTAGGAATATTTTCACCTCCAGGTTGCCCAGAGCAGCTGTGGTTGCCCCATCCTTGGCAGTGTCCAAGGCCAGGATGGACAGGGCTTGGAGCAGCCTGGGATCGTGGAAGGTGTCCCTGCCCATGGCAGGGGGTGGAATGAATGACCTTTAAGGTCCCCTCCACCCCAAATCAGTCTGTATTTCCATGTACTAATAATTAACTTGAGAAGACAAGAAGACAACAGCAGTGAATACATTCTGTCTGTACTTACACCTCTGAGAGGTCTGAGTCAAGAACAGCAACTGAACAGTCTTCACTGATTGAAGCCAGTAAGGGTGAACTAGAGACAGACGAGAGCACAATTAGAACAATCAAATACAAGAATTTTTAGGGATGAACTCATGAAAAGCAGGAGCCTTAGTGATCCTGACCCAGGTACAGCAAATTAACTCACAGGAAATCTCACAAAAATGTTTTCCTCAGCATTTGGCAGGGTGCCAGTGCACTGAGTGGGAATATTCTATTAAGAGTCTGAAAGCAAGTGATCCTTCTTTAATTAGGTGATTGTATTTAGAAAAATCCCCACAGCGTGTGGGTCAGTAATTCTGGAACTGCAGAATTCTTGTCATGGACACTCACACAGTCAGAAGGGAGATGTTGTCTGGTTTACTCTATTCTTTGCTACAATCTCCACGATCAGACAAGCAAAACTGGCACTCTCACAGGTTTTACTCAAAAATAACTGAGGCTGCTAAGGGGATGCAGTCCCACGTTCTGTGCCAGCATCACTCAGTACCTGTGTGCAGAGAAAGCAAAGCCCGTGATGCCTCGGGTGTGCACAGCAGCGCTGAGGGCAGAGTCAGGATTCTTTGTGTCCACCAGGGCAACTGTTCCACTTTCATCACCTGGGAGAGAGGGGGAATGAAGTTACCAGCAAAAACTGTCCTGTGAAAATAATGCCCTCGATTTGCCTGGTGAGAGTGCAGATCCTTACCCAAGACAAAGATGTCACTTTTCTGTGGATGCCACATGACTGAGGTAGGGAGGTAATTACAGGCACTGCAAACTGCGAGGGGAGAAACTGGGGTGAGTGTGGAAAGAGGCAGTACAAAGACATTCCTGCTCTACCTCATCTAGCACTGCTACTGCATCAAGACAAGTGTTTTAAGCTTATTGTCTGTGACAGTGTTAGACCTCCTTAGGTTTTAACAGGCACATCACTAGATTTGGAGTTAGACATTAAACTCAGACATAAAATAATTTATTTCTTCCAACACAAACTCATGCAGAAGCAGTGAGTGCACAAAGAGACATACCAATTCGGGTAGCTGGTTTGGGGCATCTGGTGTCCCAGAGTAAAGTTCTGTTGTCCTATAAATCCAAAAGGAATGAGAAGAATTTTACAATTTCTTTGTGGCATAAATTCAGATTCACTGCTGACTCACACGCAAAACGACCCTGCCTCTTCCTCTGGGTTAAAATGGTGCTGTAATTAAGTGCAGCCTTCAGTCATCCCCAGCACAGAACTAGGAGCTCCCAAAATTTGATACAAACCTGAGGGAATCAGCTTGATAAACTGATTATTAATTTATCAGACTGGAACACTGCAGCAACACAGGCAGGCAGGTTGCAACACAAGAGGTGGTTTCTAAGTGCATTAAACTATAAATAACTAAAGTTAAATCTCATTTTTATGGGGTAGATTTAGACAACAGAGTGAGCTTTACCTCAGCACAGGACAGGAACACAGTGTCCTTACCAGGACAGGAAGCCACACATGTCACTGCAGCGGAGTGAGCTACCAAAAGCACAAAAGGATAAAGAGCCTCAAAGATTGTATCCAACTTTCCCGCATACTCCCAAGGACCTCCAGAGGCACAGCAGTTTAACAAAGAATAGTTCATGCCCAGACACAGGATAACTTCTGCTCAGCAGCCGCCACCTGCTTCCTACCAAAGTGATGAGCTGCCCAATCCAACCATGGCCACAAGTCCTTGTGACACCCCTGAGCTTGAGGGAGCCAGACAAGGGGTTGGGGGAAAAGGATCAAAGTGGGACATAAAGGGGCCGATGACAAGGAGAGAGAAGGGTGCGTTGGAACTCACCTCTGTAGGAGTGCAGCACCGTTTGCTCTGGGACGTCCCAGACCTTCACGCTGTGGACAAGAGTGAGCAGTGAGCTCCCAGCACAGCCCGGGCACTCGGCTGCCAGGCTGGGGACACTCACCAGAAATCCCGGCCCCCGCTGACAGCCTGGGTGCTGCCGGCCAGGACGGACACCGATGTCACGATGTCATCGTGCTCGTATTTGCAGAACTTGTTCACGATGAGGCTCTCGTTCTCCTCCAGCTCCCACAGCTCCACAGCACCTGGGGGATGCAAAGGGACACCCACCTCAGCGAAAGGGACACTGACCTGTGAGATGGGGAGGGGGTCACGCATCTCAGAGCAGGAGAGGAATGGGGGGACACCCAGCTCAGCAGAGGGGACGCCACGGCCACCCACCTCATCGGGAGAGGGGACAGACACACCCCAGCAAGGATGGGGGAGATCCCCATTGCTTACCGGAGTCGGAGGCCACCAGGATGCCCCTGTCAGCCACCCAGCACAGGTCGGCGACCCCCGCCTCGGTCTGCACGCCGGCGGTGCAGAAGCCCTCGCTGGGGGCGCGCCGGGGCTCCGCGAACACCCACAGCGAGCCGGTCCAGCAGCGCCCGTTCAGCCCGGAGGCGCCCAGCAGCAGGGCCCCGTCTGCGGGAGAGACATGAGGGGAGGCGCAGGGAGACGCGAGGGGAGCCCCCGGGCAGCGCCCGAGGGTCCCGGGCACCGCGGCCACCCCGCGCCC
>VZRR01014022.1:157935-175603 GCA_013398015.1 Oreocharis arfaki | reverse complement strand
GGGCCGGCGGCGCCCCCACGTGTCTCCCGCCGCCGCCTCCTCTCGCGAGAGCGCCCGCCCCCCGCCCGCCTCCCCGCGCGCTCTCGCGAGAGCCGCGCCGCCATCTCAGCGCCCCGCGGCGGCGGTCACCGGGACGAGGGCTCCGTGCCGCCGCTCCTCACGGCCCCTCCGCCTGCCCCCGCCTGCCCCCGCCTGCCATGCTGTCCCGCCTCGTCCTGCGCGCCGGTGAGCCGCGGGCAGCGCCGCTTCTCCGGGGGGGAGCCGGGGTGGCGGGTGGGGGGTGCTGGCCGAGCTCTGCCCTGACGCGATCTCTCTGCCCTCTTGTTCCTTCAGCCCCCGCCGCGCTGAGGGCGCTGCCGCCGCCCGTCGCCGTGGGGTGAGTGCTGGGGGAGCCCCTCGGAAACCGGCCGGGATTCGTGCTTAAACAGCGTTATTCTAGGGCTTTGTCTCTTATTTTCCTCATTCATATTGGAGGAGTATAAAACAGGGACGGTGGGGAGGAACTTCTGGAGGTTATCTAGTCCCACCCACTTCCTGAAAGGAGGTGTGTCCAATAAATGCTACCTTCTTCGAATCACGGAATGGTTTGGGTCAGAAGAGACCTTAAATCTCATCCAGTTCCACCGCCTGCCGTGGGCAGGGACACCTTCCCCTAGCGCAGGTCCAACCCGGCCTTGGACACTGCCAGGGATGGGGCAGCCACAGCTTCTCTGGGCACCTGTTACCTACTTGTTTAATTGGAAATGGGCTTGAGCCTTATCTAAGGGTGGTTTTGGAGACTATTTCTGTCTGTTCTTTTAATAAGAATCATAATTGAAACGTTCCCCTTGTTCACAGGGTGTTGCACACCACAAGACCACTCCACACAACTCAGCAGAGTTTGGCTCCTGTGCCACCTCTGCCTGAGAAGGGAGGAGAAGTTCGTCATGGTTTGATCCCTGAGGAGTTTTTCCAGTTTCTCTACCCTAAAACAGGAGTTACAGGTTAATACAGACTTTTACTATTTTTAGCTATGCTTAGGTGGTTTTGTCCACCAGTTCTGGCTGCCAAAAAGGTAAAATATTAGTGAAAATGAGTATTTTGTATGTGCAGGTTGTGAAGAACAAGCCAATCCAGGGCTCCTGGCTCTAAAGTTGCATGCCTGATGGTTGAAAGAATTCCATGAACTTGATTTTATAAGAAGATTTAGTTGCCTGTTGGTCCTTAAAACATTTAAACAGGGGATTCTGCATGTTTCTGAATGAGCAGAAGCAGCAGGTCCCATGTCAGGTGCAAGTTGCTTTCATTTCTGGTGAGATTCCTTGTGGCACCTTTCCCAGGTGGAGTTGTGACTCTGTTTTTTGTCCTGGTGAAACAGAACACTTCTTCCTGATCTTGTGAGCCTTTAAACTAGTTCCCTCGTAGGTATTTGAGTTTATTGGGCCTTTATGCTTTATACAAATAACACTGCTTTATTCTTCCTGTAGGACCCTACATGTTGGGCACTGGCCTCCTGCTCTACCTTCTCTCCAAGGAGATCTACGTCATTAACCACGAGACAGCAGCAGCTGCCTGCATATTGGGAGTCATCGTTTATGGCATCAAGAAGTTTGGGGCTGATGTCGCCGCTTTTGCTGACAAACTTAACGAGGTACCGAAGAAACTGTGCTGTGACTTTGCAGTTGTTAGTGAGGAATGGTTTTGTTAAAGTACAAACGGCTTCCAAGTGGCAGAGAGCCGGGTTAGACGGGATGTTGGGAAGGAGTTGTTCCCTGGGAGGGTGGGCAGGCCCTGGCACAGGGTGCCCAGAGCAGCTGTGGCTGCCCCTGGATCCTTGGCAGTGCCCAAGGCCAGACTGGACACTGGGGCTTGGAGCAGCCTGGGACAGTGGGAGGGGTCCCTGCCATGGCAGGGGGGGCCTTGGGGGGGGTTTAAAGTCCCTTCCTACCCAAACCAGTCTGAGATTCCACGACTGATTGTGAACCCTCGTTCTTCTCTCTTGCCGCAGCTTAACCTCAGCCTTGGCACTGGGCGGTTCACAGACATTTCTCACAGCTTAATGCAACATTTCAGAATTAATTGTGGATCACTTGTTTTCCTTGCACCTGGCTGTGATTCTGAAGTGTGGAGTTCTTTCCTTCTTTCAGGAGAAAGTGGCCACAGCTTTAGCCATGAAGAACGAGGCCATCCAGGCGCTGCAGACGGCCATCGAGGAGGAGAAGAAGGAGCAGTGGAGGGTCGAAGGCCGCAGTTACCTCTTTGATGCCAAGCGGGTGAGTGGGGCAGCGCTGCTGCTCAGCCCCAGGGCAGCCTGCCCTGCTGGGGTCCTGGGGCTCCTGGCGTGCTCTGCTGCTGCTTGCTGTTCCTGCCAGACATGGAGCTCTTTTTTGCTGTTCTCTGTGCAGAACAACATTGCAATGCTGCTGGAAGCCAACTACCGGGAGCGGTTACTGATGGTGTACAACGAGGTGAAGAAGAGGCTGGACTACCAGGTGGCCATGCAGACCCTGAAGCGGCAGAAAGAGCAGGACCACATGATCCAGTGGGTGGAGAAGAACGTTGTTCAAAGCATCACACCTCAGCAGGTACTTGCTGGCTTTTACCTGCTTTACATTTATTTTGCACAAAGATTTGCTGTTGAGGGCTCCTGGCTCAGGAGGTGATGGGTAACCTGGGATAGTGGGAGGTGTCCTGCCCATGGCTGTGGCTGGGACTGGGTGAGCTTTGAGGTCCCTTCCAACCCAAACCTTCTGGGATTCCATGAATCTGTGCTTTATTGGATGTAAATCTCTGACTTCATGAGCTATAATTGCATCTCTCTTAATCAGTAACTTAGCGGTCTAAAAAGGTTTATCTAAAATGCACTTAAGTGTCTGTTTTGTTTGTTGAGATGTCCTCTGAAGGCTGTTTCCTGTCTCTTGCAGCAGAAGGAGAGCATTGCCAAGTGCATCCTGGACCTGAAGGCACTGTCCAAGAGTGCCCACGCAGCCGTGTGAGCAGTCTGAGCCCACTGACATGTCCCAATACCTACTGTTGCAAACTGTATGACTCTAAAATATCATTAAACAGACAAAAAAACCCCTCTGCTGTCTTTCAATAGCAACAGTCCCTGCCTGTTTGTGTTTGAAGTCACTGGATGGTCACACCAACCACTATAGCTGGTTTATGGTGGGGGATGAGCTGAAACCATGGTGTGAAATCCTGTTGGATCCCTTGTTTGGTCATGAACACTTCCAGAGATACAGAACTTCACAGGGAAAAATTCTGGTGCTGAAACCAATGCCTGTGTTGGAATCCTGTGTGATAACAACCCCAGATACTTGCTGTCCTTGTACAAATGTTCTAAAGTCGGGATGATTTGTGCTCCCATTCACCTGGCCCCGAGCTTGGAGGGGCTCTGAGTGGATGTTCTTGTTTTCTAAAGGAGCTGGAAACCCCCTTTCACCATAAAGCCTCGTGTAGTGTTGAGAGTGTTTGGGTTCTGGGAAGAGAGTGATCAGGCAGGAAATGTGTCAAAAGCTCTTGAGGAACTTGGCCTCTGACCTGTCAGTTTGAAACTGGAATGAATGGGTCAGTTTGAGGGGTTTCTCGTCTCCTCATTTTCTTCTTATAAGAAGCTTTTCCTTGAAGGAATTTGTTAAAAATCAAAAATCCCAGCAAAGCACACAACACACAAATGAACTCCTCTTGTGTGTGCTGGGATGTGACTTATGCAGTCCATAACCCCAAGTGGGCACACTGGGGGGTGCCTGCAATCCCATTTCTCTGGGGGTTATAAGAAACAGGGTTTTCTACGCTTTTCAGTACACCAGTTCACCAAAATGGTGTTCTTCAGAAGCAAGAACCTTACTTCAAACCAACCTGAGCTGAATCTGCCTTACTTTTTTCAGATTAACAGTTCCAGAGAATGCAGGTGTCTTTCATGGTTTCCTGTTTTTTGTCAATTTAAATAAAAAAAGTGAAGTTGCTTAACTTCCACAATTGTAAGCTCTCATCTGATTGACATTTGGGCTTTTGACTGGTGTGACAGAACCTTCTCACAAAGCAAGTGGTTAAACTGGCGTGCTGACGAGCTTGAGGAGTTGTCCAGCAGCGCTTGCCTGGTGGGAGGTAAGATGGAGCGGTATCATTTCTTGTTTCTTTTATTGCAAACAGCACGGTGAGGGCTGCTGTGGGAAACTGGGAGGTTTCATGGTTTGACTCCTCTGGAATGCGGGCAACAATGGGAGACAGTAGGAAAAGTGGCAGCAGCAGAGAACAGGGTGTTTATTTTCATGTTGTTGTAATATTTTCACGTTATTCACAACATGAAGTTCGCAGAGCATGTGGTGAGAAATGCCAGTGCAGGGATTTTGTAGCAGAGTAGCTTTAAGAATCCCTATCAAAGATTCTACCCCCCAGTTTGAGAAGAAACTGTTCCTGCTTTGGTGGGAAAAGTCAAATTAACTTAAACAAAAACATCAAGGGAGGAACTTTTCTAAGCTGTTTCTGATTATGAAAATGTTCATATGGTTTTAGCTGCTGCAAAAATAATCCTGTAGGTGCTTTTTAGTTATTAAATATCCTCCCTTTCCTGGCTGGAGAAGGTGCTGTGCCCACCAAGGAACAGTGAACTCGTGTGTGCAAGAGCAAGACACTGGGAAGGGGTTGATGCTGAGGAACTGCCAGGTTTGAGTGGCTTTGTGCCGCTTTCATAAAACCTCCAAGAGATAGATAAAAACTAAATCAAGTCTCTTGAGTCAGAAGAGGGCG
Organism: Oreocharis arfaki; assembly: GCA_013398015.1. Classification (NCBI taxonomy): domain Eukaryota; kingdom Metazoa; phylum Chordata; class Aves; order Passeriformes; family Paramythiidae; genus Oreocharis; species Oreocharis arfaki. Next base: position 170,872 of record VZRR01014022.1, on the reverse strand, counting down.
ACTGGTTTGTTTTGCTCAGGTGCATATGTATATAAATGTAACTCTTTCCCCTTTCTTTCAGCTTCTCTTCCTGTCAGTTAATGCTGAGAGAATGGGAGGCTCTTTCTCCAAACCAGCACCAGGTATTTTATCTTTTAAGGAATTTCTTTAGCTGCAGTGTTGCTGACTGAGGTGATGTCCTGATCCCAGGGCTGCTGTGGGGGAGGCTCAGGAGCCGGGGGTGTTTGGGGAAGAACTGCGTGGCTCCAGAGGCTGCCCGGCACAGTCATCGACCGAACAGCTGAATTTTCCTGTCTGGTGATTCTGCTTTCAGACAGACCTGTACAGACACAGGCCTCCGTGTGGTTCTAGTTGCTTGCAGTACTACTGGAGAAATTTGCACATTTTAAAATAAGTTTGTGATTATTTTTTTTTGCTATGGCAGTCGCACCAGAACCCATTTCCACCACTACGACTGTTCCTAGCACCGTCCACACCGCTGCTCACACCGCTGCTCACACCGCTGCTCACACCCCTGCAGATGATCTCGGAACTGCAGATGACAGATGCTGGATTAATAAGTAAATGTTGCACCTTTATTTCCTGACTTCAAACCCAGAGCTTCCTGAGTCTGCAGCCTCTTTGTGCAAGGGAAGGGTTATATATCACATATCTAACATCTTGGGGGTTTAAAATCTGGTTAGAATTTCCTCGTCTGTGCACTGGATGGGTGATTCTTAGAGATGCTCAATGCAGATACACACCTATTGATCTCATGAGGCTTGGGATAAATGTCTTACACTCCTTAAAGTTGGGTGAATTTGAGCACTACTGATGCTTCAACCCCTCTGTTATAACTGGGAATTCTGACAGGATTTTCTGTGTATCAGCAGCCATGAAATACTGTACATGTCACTGGCCTTCATCTCTGGCGTCCTCCTGACTGTCCTGGTTTTTGCAATCATCTTCCTCTTCAGGAAAAGTAAGTGGCACAGTCGAGGGCATAGCAGAGTGATGGTGACTGCAGAAGGTACTTGGAAAGTGGCACAAACAATGTCTGCCTTGAATAACTCTGAATTGATGAGCAGCTCGTCCCTGGCAGTAACTCCTCCTGAATCATCCCAGGGGTTGTTGTCAGGAAAGAATTAACTTTGCCACTGATGAGCTGTGGAGGTTTTTTTTGGTTGGGAGCTTTTCTCATCCTAATCCTGGCTGCACTGAATTCCTCAGTCCCTTTCACCCTGGCCATTTCCAAGAGGTGGGCAGGACTGGGCAGCCCAAGCGGCCACTTTGCTGTGCAGGTCTGTGACAGAGTTTGCACATCACCTCTATCACCCCTCCCCAGCCTCCCTTGCATTGCTGTCTCCAAACACAGTGCAAACAGCTGAGACTGGGATCCCTTTCCTTCCTAGATTATAAGAGATCCCACCAAAATTTACAAGAGGAGGTTTTCTCCCAGATGGCAGCTGAGGACTGTGCTAGGAGCACCCAGGTAAATGTCACAACTGTTATTTCTAACACTTTATGCAGATATTTCACATTATGGACAGTGGGGTAAATATTAATTTGGAGTGGGAGGGAGAGAAGTCACCTTTGAGACTCGACTGTTACTCAGCAATTCTTTTGACAAGGAACTTCAGGGGTTCTGGGCCTTAACTAAACCACAGACTGGGCAAGGTAGGAGAAATCTTTGTAAAAGGGAAGCGTTTCTGCACTTTTCCTCTGTGATATCAATTCTTTGACCCAGAACCCTGAGGCAGACTGACCAGTGGGATGAAGCAGCCTTTACCAATTTCCCCCATGCAGGGGCAGGCTGTTTATGGTGTGTGGTGTTGAGGACAAGTTAGAAGTGGGAAATTCCTGCTGACCTGCACTGTCTAATGTCTGTGGCTTCTCTCACATCCCCAGAACGAGGTGACCTACAGCACTCTGGTCTTCCAGCGGGGCCGGACACCACTGGCTGTGTGATGAGAAAGTTCTGAGTGAAACAAAAATGCTCCCACTTTCTGGACATGAAAAGCCACCAGGATGTTACACCAAGGCCTGCTCTGGGAATGCCCCCATGCCCTCTGTAACACAGCTCTTTTTGCAGTTATGATGGGAAATTGTCTCCTGTTCCAAACTGGCTGCCAACGGCTGTGAGCAGTTTGAGGTTTTCTATACAGGATTTCCTCATCTGTAGAAATCTTCCTGCCCTTGTAAAGTTTCCGTTTGTGAGAACTACCAGAGAGAATTGAGAAATGAAAATGTTTCTATGCATCTATCCACATCTGTGCCCTTTTGTTTCCCTTTTCTGTCACCAACTCTAGCATTTTCTGTGGGAATTAACAGCAGGTCAGAAAGCCTGTCTGAGTCTGACATTGGTCTCAGCACAGTCCATTTCTACCTGTGAGAAATCTAGTTGAGAGAAGCAAGAAATTCAAAACAATAGAGGGAGTAAACAGCAACAAGGCTGCAGCTGGCGTTTTGTTTGGATTCTTGGGATGTCTGTGTTGTAGATAACTCATAATAATATGGTGTAGTTAAAATAGCCAATGAATCTACTGTAGTGGTGGAGCAACCAATGGACAACTAACACGAATGATAAACATACAAAAGGGTGTATATATGACACTGGCTCTTGGAATAAACGCTTTTTGCCTGCACTTTGTTAGAATGAGTGTGTGTCCTGCGACAATTTTCCATATGTTTTTTTGATTGCCAAGTGCTCTGCTTTGTTATTTTCTATTATAGACATGATGATAATGAAATGTTTGTATGCAAATCTCTGCTTCCTGGTTGGGTCCCATGAAAGAAATGCACAATCACAGTGTGACAGTCAAAACCTCTGGAAATGTTCATTCACATGTTATTACCCGGAGTGTTCTAAGTACAGTGTAAAAGAGTTAAAAATCGTTCCCTTTTCACGCACCGGGGCTCCGCAGGAGCAGGGCTGGAGGTGCCGCCTGATGGCAGCACCAAGCCGGGGATGGGACTGGCTGCGCGTCCCTTGTGCTGCTGCCGCGGTGCCTTCCCAGCCCCGGTACCAGAGCAGGGGCTCCAGCTCTGCCAGCTCCACTGGGCTGTCCTGCCTCCTCCTCACAGCAGCTGCTGGAACCTCGGGGGACCACTGAAAAGCGTGGCCAGGTGCTCTGATGCTGTGAAATTCGGGGTGTGGTGTTGTGGGTTTGGCCACAGACTGCTGCGGGTGCCGCAGACTTCCTCAGGGTCAGCAGAACAGCTCGTGCTCTTTGTTTTGCTGTTATCTGCTCCCACCTCAGTCATGGCAGTTTCTTCAGGATCTATTTAATAAAGAAAGTCGGGGGAGCAGTTCTCTCCCTCACTAGAAGGTGAGCTGTGGGCTGGGATCCCTCGGGTGGGCAGGGTGTGCAGCTTGCTCTCAGTCCTCTCTGTTCTTCCTCCATATCCTTGTGCCTCATTCCCTTGGAGTTTGCCAGGCAGCCTGCCAGGAATTCGGTGCAGTGTTGCTCCCTCTTCCCTCAGTTTGTCCAAAACACATCAGCAAAGTCCCCGTGCATCATTCTTACGAGTAACTTTCTGCTCTCTAGGTGGGCCCTGTTTTTCTGCTGAAAGCAATCAGGTCCATCAATGATCATAAGAGATCCTGCAGCAAGTTCTGATGTTCTTGTGCAGTGGCTTCCTTTGCCTTGTTTATTTATAGAGCTGAGCTGTGTCACTGGGCAGGGCTTTGGCCTGTGACAAGGGTTACATCAGATAACAGATGAGATGCCTGATGCAGATAAGAGATGAGATGCCTGATGTCAGCTAGAGGAGTACATGCCAACACTCTCTTAAGATAAGAAACAGAACGATGCGCTCCCTTTTCTGCTTTTTCTAGACTGCTTTTATTATTCAAAGACAGAGAAAAAAAAGAGACTGGCCTTTAACAACCTCTTTTCAGTTTGATCCATGTTCCCTAAAAATGGGCTGTGTCAGCTGTGGTGTAACAATTACTGCAACCTCTGTGCCATCCCAGGCAGGACGCTGAAACTGGGCAGGTTTTTTTGATTGTCGTGGGAGGGCTCAGCAGGCTGAATTAATGTAAAATCCGTCTCATATTTATTATTACTCATGAAAATGTGACAACACTGGCTGAAGCACGAGCTGACCAGACTCAAGTTTAGCCTAAACAGACAGACAAGGCAAATGGTGTGAGAACAGTCAGTGAGCTTGTGAGCTGCTGGATTATGAACAGCAAAGAACACATCCCATTTTTCAGTCAACTCACTCAATCCTCATGTAAAAAAAAAATCCAAAACCCCCAACACGAGACAAAATTTCCATCTTCTGTTTAGAAATTATATTACATAAGGACATATATTCACATATGGCTTTAGAGCAGCCTCAGAGCTACAGGTTGCTGCAATTTCCCAAGAGTTCCTTAGCAAAGCCAGGTGATTTGTCCATGGTCTGGTACCTACTGGCAGCTTCTACCTTCATTTATGACTCTGGGTCTGTTGTTTGCTCTGTCAGAGCTGGGTCTGGTTTTTTGCACAGGATATAGGTCCTTAAAATTAAAAGGTACGTGGTTTTGAACTTCTTTATCTTGCAGGCATAGACAATGGGGTTCATGGCAGAATTGGCGTGGGATAAGAGGATTCCCAAGTATATCAAATATGGGGGGATCTGAGACTCAGGGTAGAAATAGGAAACACAGTTTATAACGCACAGAGGCAACCAGGATATTGCAAACAGGAAAAGAACAAGTGCAAGAGACTTAGCTGTCTTGAACTCCTGGCCATAGAAGGACCCGGCCCCTCTCACACCGGTCCCTTGGCTGAGCTTTGTGCGGATGATGTAGAAGATCTCAGCGTACAGAGCACACATGATGAGCAGGGGCACGAGGGTCCATGCGAAGAAGCAGAAATACACCATGTAATCCATCCTCATCACGGAGGTGAACCGGCACCTGAGGAAGCTGGAGCTCCTTGGGTCTGCCTTGTTCCAGCCAAACATGGGGATGAGCCCTCCCAAAAGGGACAGAGCCCAGCACAGCCCCAGGGCCCACCAAACTCTCTTCTCTGTAGTGATTATTTTATATCTGTAGGGGAAGAAATCCCAGGCCGTGTTAAAGGGAAGTGTTTTAAAGTAAAGGGTGAACTCGCCTGTTCAGGTACTGCAGGATCATCATAAGAAAATGTGGGGAATTTTTTTTTGTGGGGAAAACAAATTTTATCTTGAGACAAGCCCCAACTCTCCATTTGTAGCAGTTACTTTGCAGCATCAGTAAGAACTGTGCTTAAGTTCCCTTATTTAAAATTGGATGTTTCATCTATTTTATTTCTTGTTTCATTATGATCTTAGTTCTCTTGCCAGGATATTGCTTTGCTGCAGTCCTATCTTATTTCTTGGCTTCCTTGGGCGTACCTTCCTCTTTATATTTGGTGTAGGCTTTTTGTAGGACTAAAATTCATTAATCAGCTTCATTGGTGCCTTATAAAATATGACTTCTTAGATGCTTGAGGTTATGATTGCATTTCTAGCTTTTGTACTTTTCATTTAAATGTAAACTTCAGTTAACTCTTAATAAGTTTGTTGCTACATTTGTATTTTCAGCAAATATTAAAAGGAATTTTATTTAAAAGACAAGCCTCAGAAACCCAAAGAAACCTGTAATACACTCAGCATCCTGTGCCATTAACCAAAGAGCTAAAAATTCAAGTCTGCCCACAGATGCATCCTGTGACCAAATTCTGATCAGAGATAACACCCGGTAACACCGAGCTGTTCGTGAGACCCCCAGGGGCCCTGGAAAGCTCATCTCAGGTGGGCTTTGAGGCACAAGCACCCACTTCAAGTAATTATTTGTTAGAAAGGGGCCGGGTTAAGGAGGACAGAGGAGCTGGGGCAGAAGCTGGGCAGAGGAGCCCGAGGTGGGGCAGCCTCACCTGGTGGGCAGCTTCACTCGCAGGTACCTGTCGATGGCGATGGCCAGCAGGGACAGGATGGAGGCGTTGGTGAACACCACCATGAGGCAGCACATGAAGAGGCAGCTGTGGGAGGGCATGGTGATGCCCAGGCTCACCACGATGGCCAGGGGCATGACCAGGAGCCCCACGGCGATGTCGGCCAGCGCCAGGGACGCGATGAAATAGAGCGTCGTGTTGTGGAACGCCGCGTTCAGCCTCACCACCCAGATCACCAGGATGTTGCCCAGAGTGGCAAACAAAGCCACCAGGCACTCGGTGCCGATGTAAATCCCATCCAGGCTGCTCAGGGCCAGGCTGTTGTTTGGCATCGTGAGCTGCTGCAGCTGCTCCAGCGCCGGCTGCAGCTGCGGAAGGAAATGCGGGCATCGATGGCCACGTGCGGGATCTTCAGTGTCTCTGCTCGCCTGTTCCAGAGACACTCCAGCATCCAAACCTCTGCGCTATTTCATGTCCTCAGCACCCAGGCAGCAAATTAGCTGTTGCCTTCCCCAGATGCAGATATCTCAGCGTCCAGGAACTGCTCCCCTCTCTGGACACCCCTCCTGAAGGTCAATGCATCCCTCCAGCAGCCTCGAGTCAGCAAAGTGCCTTGGGAAGGAAGCTATCTTCAAGGGAAATAACGGGAGAGCTTCCACAGTCCTTCTTACCAGCAACTTATAAAGAAATAGTTTTACAGGTTCCTCTTTCAAGCCGTTTTGGGAGCACAAAAATGTCAACAGCAGTTGGCTGCAAAGCTGCCACTTATCACTGCAGTTAATCTGTCCACAGTCACTGTCACAACTGAGGCAGCTCAGGGGTGCCAAGGGGGCTGCATTAAAAAACGAAAGGCTCATGGGTGAAGGTGAGGACAGGAAGAGGTCACTCTGCCGTTACCAACATGGCAAAACAGACTTGAGTCGGGGAAAAATTAATTCCCAATCAAATCAGAGTAGGATAACGAGGAAGAAAACCAAGTTGTACGGGCAGAGGGCGGGTGCTGGAGCAGAGGCTCCACCCTGTGAGAACGCCCTGACCCGTCTGGACGGGGCAGCTGGAGCTGGAGGATGGAGCAGCCCCTGTGCAGCAGCGCTCAGATTTAACAGCTCTGGCTCTGCCCATCCCTTTTCCTCCCAAGGCAGGTGCTTTTCCGTGGGGACACTGTGTCCGAGGCGATGCCACCGAGCCCAGCTGGGGCCAAACCGGGGGGGTTCCACCCAGTACCTCCTGTTCCTACCAGGTTCCTGCCGGGGCAGGCACAAGGTGCTCGGATACTCCTCAGGTGCTTCCTCACCAGGCAGCATCTGTTTCCTGTCCTAAATATGACAGAGCCAGGGCGCTGGGCTGCTGTTACTCCTCTGCCACCAAAGGATGATGAGCCTGTGCCTTCTGCTGTCCCTGCCCCGCATGAGCACGGCTGTCCCTCAGCCCTGGGGTGCTGTGGGTGCTGCATCCCTTCCTCGGGCCCTGCATCCTCCTTCGGGGGCACTCGGCCCTTCTCCCACTGCTCTCCTTCAGCGCCAGGCTCAGGAAGCACAGGGCTGGATGTTTTTACAGCTTGCAAAGTGATTAAACGCTCCAGGCACAGAGGAGCCGAGCGGGGCCGTGGCTCGGGAGCAGCTCGGTGCGACCCGGCCCGAGGCGCGGCTCAGGAGAAACCGGGGCCCGGCTCCGCTGCCAGCCAGACCCGTGAGCGAGCTGCGGCAAGGCTGTGAGGCAGCAGCTGAAGGCTTTGGTGCACACTGGGATCCCAAGGCGCTTTTTTAGATGCTGTTACCGAGCTGAGGCGGCGCAGCCCGCGGAGAGGCGGCTCCGGGAGCAGCCCGTGCCGGGCGGGCTGGGATCAGAGCCGGGCGAGACCCGCGCGGCAGAACCCGGGGATGTCACCGTGAGATGGGGTTAAAGGGCCTTCGGATCCCCGAGCACTTGATGGTTTTGCCATTTAAAGCCTGTACTCGGCTTTCTCGTTTCTTGGATGGCTCCAGCGAAAGGCTTCCAGCTATTCCCCAAGGATCCTCCTACATCCTGGTGAGATAAGGATCAGGAAGGGAAGGTCTCTGCAATCTCAGCTGCGGCTTTGAGCACAGATTCCCTTTTCACTTCGGGGGTGGAGGGGAGGAAAACAAATTTGCTAGAAGAAAATTATTTCTAAGTGACACACAGAAAAAAGAAATATCCCACAACAATGATCTTATCGTGTGCGTCAGCAACAGCCGCGGCCGCCTTTGTCCCGGCGGGGCTGCGGAACGCTTGCAGGGGGGACAGAGCAGCCTCCTCGAAGGCAAAGTCCCCGTAATGCCCTGCCTGGCACCCCAGTGGGGGCTCGGGGGTCCGGCTGTCCCCAGGCCTGCGCTCACACAGCGCCAGGGTGTCCCAGTCACAGCCGCCCTCTTTGCTTTGGGACATCGGTGTCCCCTCTTTCCTTACATCCCCGCAGCTTCTGCTCCCGTGCCAGGAGGTGTGGAGGAGTTTTTTTTCCGGATTTCAAAATTTAATGTTTACTTTACAGGAAAAAAATCCCAAGTAACTGATAAACCAAGAGGTGGCGAGTTCTGTCCTGGCTCTTCCCTGCCTGGAAAGGAAGTGAAAGCAAGGCAGAGAGAGGATGTGAATGTGGAGCAGAATCACATCTGGTGTGACAGAGAGTGATTGTGTTTGGTGATTAACGAGCCAGAATGAGAGGCTGGAGCCTGGCATGGGGGGCAGTGTCCTGTCACTGTGCCTCAGTTTCCCCATCCATGGTAAAAGGAGGGTTAATCTGGTCTACACAGAGCTGGGAAGGGCTGGACAGGAGCAGGACCCTTTTGGTTTCCCTCTGAAATTCCCGATTTGGGATTTTTTCACCCACCCCTCCCTATGGGGGCACAGTGATGTTGGAAAACCACTGCTGGGATTTCTCACAGATGCAAAAACCTGAAGAAACCCCTGGCACACACAGAGCTGTGCTGAAAGGCAAAGTTCACTGTCCTTAGAATGCAGGGTTGGTTCCAGAGATGATTTCAACTGCTGTCAAGAGCAAATTGTCAGAGGAGAATCAGATCTGGAAAGCTCTTCTTCCCTTCCACATCCCGTTCCCTGAGCTTGAACTGTGCTGGGGCTCGGATTCTCCTGGTGACTCACCAGAGTGTTTGGAACAGCCAGGAAAGGTGCCAGGGCCTCTTGGCTGCTGTCTGCCCTCCAGGGCAGCACCGGGCAGAGCCTCAGCCCTGGCTGGCCCTGGATGTCACTGAGAGCAGGGCAGAAAAGCAGGGAGAGTGTGGGACCCCAAGCTGGGTCACCCGGGGGCCGGAGCTGCACATGGTGCTGGGACATGTGCTGGTGTCCAGCCGTGGACAGAACCCTCGGACCTCTGACCCTCAGCACCTCTGCTCTCACCCCAGCAGCACCAGCACGTGCAGCCCATGGCACTGGGACTCAGGGCACTGTGACCCACGGCATGTGGGCCCCCAGCCCTCCGGGACAGCCTCACCCAGGCTCACACTGCAGAGATGAGGGTGGCAATAAACGCTGTTGATGCCACGGGGACCACGGATAACCTGCACTGCTGGCATTCCCTCGGTGCCATCCCTGCTCGGGAGCCTTCTCCCCGTGGGCACAGCCAGACCTTCACACTGCCCGAGATGCTGCCGCAGGACGGGCTCCTGCTCTCAGGATGGGCTCCGGCTCTCAGGATGGGCTCCTGCTCTCAGAACGGGCTCCTGCTCTCAGAACGGGCTCCTGCTCTCAGGATGGGCTCCTGCTCTCAGGATGGGCTCCTGCTCTCAGAACGGGCTCCTGCTCTCAGGACGGGCTCCTGCTCTCAGGATGGGCTCCTGCTCTCAGGATGGGCTCCTGCTCTCAGAACGGGCTCCTGCTCTCAGGATGGGCTCCGGCTCCCAGGACACAGCAGGAGCCCGGGCAGTCCTTGCGCTCCCGGTATGGTTTTGCCCGGCTGGATTCTGTGGCTTTGGATTTCAAACCTGCCGAAACCCGGCAGCGAGCGGTGTGTTTGCTGTTCCTGCCGAGCTCGTCGGGGAGCGCAGGGCCCGCGTGGGAGGAGCTGGGGCTGTCAAACCAGTATGGCCCAGCGGCTTTGCCGGGCAGACGGGTGGGATGCAGCAGCCGGAGCTTTGAAACTGCTCCCATCGCCACCCTTGGAATTCCAGCTACAAACAGGGCAGGAGCGCAGGGACAGGCGCTTGGACAAATTATATTTTTTGTGTGTTTTTAAAATTAATTGCATTATAACTGGAGTTTTTTAGAGTTTTCTTTGGGTGTGGCCGTGGAGTGGGCGCAGCTGCAGCCCGGGCAGAGCAGCCGGCACAGGACCCCGTTCGATGCCGGCTCCGCGCCCGCACACGGGAACGATCTCTGCCAGCCCGCGGGAGCGGCTGTTCCCTGGTTAGCCCGTTCTTCCTGCCCCACACTGCTCCTGTCTCACAGCACCCGGGCTGGGAACGAACGGTGCCACACCGGGTGCTCTCCGCTGACCTGGGAAATGCAGCTTTTTGGAATATTTTATTCCCAGAGCTGCTTTCCCAGCTTGTTGCAGAGCGATGCAGAGACGTCACCCAGCAGTCTGGAGAGCCACCTCCTGCGTGTGAGGAGAGGAAATCAGCTCACTTTGTGTTTCATGGCCTCTCTGCCAGGCCCTGGAAGGCGACAGCAGATCCGGGATCCCACTGGAGTCTCCTCTGCACAGCACAGAACTTTCCATCCTCGCTCTTCATTAGAGACTGTTTTAAAATTCCATGAAAATGGCATACAATAAATCCTGGGGAGATGAAAGGGAGGTTTGAGCTGGCAGGAGGTTCTTTAGAGAGGCTCTATTTACACAAATTGTCTGGCTGACAGGAGAGAAACTGTTTTGACATTTTATAAACTCTTCCACTGATAATTTTGCATCTCAGTACAGCAAAGCTGGGGGAGGCAGGATGGGGTGAAACGAAAGCCAAGGCCCTGAGCTCCCTTCCCAGCTCTTATTTTTGAACACCAGCAAATTATTTAACTGCAAAGCACTGCAAAAGCAGCCCTTCTCTGAAAAGAAAGGGAGGAAAGTGCCATTATCTCACAGATGAGCATCATCTGGCACCTGGCACAGGCAGCACCCACTGCCACTGCCCTGCCTGTCCCCAGGGCTCAAGGACACAGGGTGTAAAACCCATTTAGCAGCTTCTCCAAATCAGTTCCTCTCCAACAAGGGTTGAGTGGACGCTGCCAGAAATGTGTGGCTCTATCAACTGCAATAAACGTGTGTGCTTGATACGGGGTCACTGAATTACTCTGAATTTTGAAAGTTCAGTGGCATCTCACGCTAAATGAATATTACCAAGGTATTTCCTAAGATTCCTAAGAACATTTCCTAAGATTTTGGGTTATCCTGTGCAAGGCCAGGAGTTGGATTGATGATCCTTGTGGGTCCCTCCCAGCTCAGGATATTCTGTGATTCTATGACTGTCTTGCTGTAATTTATTTACGAAACATGACTCACTCTCTGACTGGTGTTCGTGGACTAATTCATCATTGTCAGCATGACTTGGGGGGGGGGGGAGCTTATATTTCCTCTGGATATCTTTAAAGTGCTTTTTTCCTGCCTTTATTTCCCTAATCAAACCAAGATCTTATTTATAGTACTGCCATTTCTGTCTGGGTAAGCCCAGCGTGGCCCCAATGGCTTAACAGGATTTATTTACTCCAGCTTTACACGGGTGCAATGAACAGAGGGATTTGGTCCTGTGGCTGCACTAATCCTCTCGGAGGTGGAAGCAGAGGCTTTCCCCTGAGGAACAGTAATTCCAAACGAACAAATGAAACCCCACAGGCCCTTCTGGAGAAGGAGCTGATGGCTCCACACCAGAGAGGTGAGAGGTCCCAATCCCCACGCTGATCCCACACAGGCTTCCACAGCTGCTTGGTCCCTCTGGCTTGGGCTCTGCAGGGAAGTTCAGCGATACCAGATGCTGACGGGCCTTGGAGCAGAGAAAGAAGGAGGGAGGCTCAGTTCCCACCTCACACCGTGACACAGCCACAGCCCCCGGGACCCAGAACCAAGGGCAGACACACACAAAGGTGTCGGCGAGGAAGGAAAGCCTTTGAGGCTTTCTTTGATCTAAGATGGACTGAAAACAAACCATTTTCCAGGAAAGTGGTCCTGAGAGGTGCCTGGAGTGTCCCCAGGAGCTCAGTTCCACCAACAGGAAGATGAGCTGGAGGCAGCTGGGCTCTGGGGGCCGGCACGGCCCAGGTTTGCCAGGGAAGCTCTTTAGGAAGGAAGCATTGTTTATACCTTTTTATTTTTAATGTATGTATATTTGGATCCAACCTTTTCCATGACGGATGGCAGAAATCAAGGCCTCTTTTGTTCTACAATTAACTCAGAGATGTTTTTTGGTTCCTTAGCAAAAAAAGGGATTTATTTTTCCTTACAACAAAACACACACAGAGTTCTCATTGCTGTAGAAAACTGTTTTGTTAATGATACTTATTGCCAGGATTGCTGCCCTGATCTGGGGGGAAATAAAGTGTTCTTAAATACTTGCTCTAAGTTTTGGAGCCTCACAATGACGAATCCGGAGTTTGCCCCTAAGATTTGTCTGGAGGAATCACAGCACACTCTGCAGTGGAAGGGAATTCAAACCGAGCGTGCTCCCAGGTGAACAATAACACCACAACCTGCTGCTGGTGTGAGGAGGAGACTGAGCAGCTCCCTGCTGCAGCCCTGGCACGGCTGCAGGCTGAAGAAGCAGCACGGGAAACGCAGGTCTGGAAGGACGGGGAGATAAAGTGTTATTGTTTCCATCTCCTCAGCTCCTCGTCACTTCCACTCCGACCCAAGCACGTGGGGGATGAAACTGCTGAGCTGGGCTTTGCTCATTTGGCAGACGGGAAGTGAAAACTGGGCTCGCTCAAGGTTTCCACGAGGGGCTGGAGCAGGGAGAGCCCGGGAGCAGGGCAGTGGGAGTGGGATCTGTGTGAGCAGGGCAGTGGGAATGGGATCTGTGTGAGTGGGGCAGAGGGAATAGGATCTGTGTGAGCGGGACAGCGGGAGTGGGATCTGTGTGAGTGGGGCAGCG
>VZRR01014022.1:93982-149466 GCA_013398015.1 Oreocharis arfaki | reverse complement strand
TCCCCGCCGCCCGGCCGGCAGCGAGGGGGAGGCGACTTCGCCCCGGCCCCGGCCCCGGCCCCGGCCCCGTCCTGCCCCGGCCGGTCCCGTCCCAGCCCCGCCGGACATCCATCTTGTGCGGCACCGGGCAGGCTGCGCGCAGCCGGGGGTGTCGCCGAGATCGGGAGATAACCAGAATTCTTGTGTTCGTGGGGTCCGGTGTGTGCGGGGCGTCCCGTGCTCGCTGCTCCCCGCCGTGGGAAGGGGCGCAGGGGCTTGTGCGGGGCCCGAGGAGCACCGACAGCGAGGTTGGGAGGCACGGAGGGTGGGCTGGGACAGGGGGATGCAGGACGAGGGACGGGGGCATGGCAGAGCGAGGGACAGGCTTCGCCGGCCACTCCGCTTCGCCACCCCCGGTGGGCGGCCGGAGGTTTGGGCAGGTGGGACAAGCCAAGGGGGAGCCCCTCGTGAGCCACGTGGAACAACGGGCTGGCCCATCCTCATCCTCCGGTCCATCCTCATCCTCCGGTCCATCCTCATCCTCCTGTCCATCCTCATCCTCCGGTCCATCCTCATCCTCCGGTCCATCCTCATCCTCCGGTCCATCCTCACCCTCCATTCCTAAGGGCTGGTCGTCACAGACCATCTCAGCTCTGAAAAGGTTTCTTCCACTTCCTTCAGTCGCTTTAAAGAGAAACTGTTCTCTGCGTAGGGAAACTTTGGTGTTTAGATACTTCTCGGTAATTGGTGTCTTTGCTTGCGATATTTTGAGTTACAGAACGTTTGGGTTTGGTGCAGGGATTCCTGCGGAGTTTCCTCAGTGGGAGGGTTGGGGTTTGGACACAGCGAGTCAATTCCGACTGACACAGAGCTGGAATTGGGCTTTGCTTTGCTCACAGCTTGAAAAGAGCCGCAAACAGGAAGGGCAAACCGTAAAAATTCTGGGTTTTTTCCTTTCAGTAGCCTAACAGGGGAGATAATAGTTCTTAAAATAGTTGTTTGACTTGAAAACACCTGTCTGCCTTCGGAGTATTGTATTGGCACTCTGTAATTTCTGTTGCTGTTGTAATTCTCTGAGTAGTTGCGTTGCTCCACGTAGAAGAGACACCAGACAATCTGAAGAGTTGAGGAAAGCGGCTGTTGAGTTGACAGTGCCTGTCTGCTGTGAAATGTTTCACTGTTGTGATTTTTGTCATTGCTTTTTTCGTGCTGTAATGGTGTGTCGGTAATCCTCCCTGGTGTAGCGGATCTGAAAGGGTTTTAATGTGGCAGTTTGGGAGACTTTCAGGAAGTAATGGCTGAAGCTTGGAGAAACAGAAAATGGTGCATTAGCAAAGCTCTGTGCCTTTAATGAGAAGTTATCCAAAACCAGGCAAGTTAAAGGGAAGTTCCAGATGGAGCACTCTTGCTTTTGTGGTCTCTGCAACTTTCTGAATTCACAGAAGCGATGTATTTCACAAGTATGAAATGCTGTCTGATTATTCTGACATCATTATCACATTGCCATAGTGACTTCATTGCGCTGGGAATGCCATGTTCACATCCGGTTGCTATGGAAAAAATCAGTGTCATAAATAAAAACATTTAATGTTCTGTTCATCCCTGTGGCAGGAAAAAAGGCATCAGTTTATTGATGTGGGTGAAGACTGACAACATATTCCAACAGAAGTTCTTAGTGCCAAGTTATAAACTGGGAAGTTGTCACTTGCCGTTCTCGGCAGATTGTCCCTTGCCTCCCTCTGTTGTGGCAGGTAGCAGAAGTTGTGAAATCGTGGGTTTGGAACGGAGGGTGACAGAGCGTCTGTCGTTCTTCAAGGTGGAGTCGGCAGGAAGTGCTGTGCTCGCACCGCTTCTAAAAATAATCTGTTTTCATGCGCAGTGTTCGCGACGCAGTGTTTGTGCTCCCTGGATCCTCCTCAGGGAGCTGAGCTCTCCCCCGTAAGAGCAGCTCCTGTGTGGGGGTGCCCAGGAGGCTGCGGGGCTGTGCCCGAGGGGCCGCGGCGCTGCGAGGGGAGCCCGGGTGCCAGCGCAGGCCCGGCGGTGCCACAGCCGGGCTGTCACCCCAGCGCTCGCAGGGAGCCAGCGCTGCCTGCCATCACGTGTCCTGGCTCTGCCCTGGCTCTTTTTAGGGTAAGGAGCTTTGCTGAAGGTTTTGAGAGGATCTCCCTGCCAAACGGGCTGAATTACTCGCACGGCCTAAGTCCAGTGACAGGTTAATGCTTTTATTTGGAGACTCGTGTTTACACAGGGCATCGAAACAGTTTGTATTTGAAACCATAAGCTGCGAATATACAGACATAGGTTATTAGCGATACATTTCGTGGCTGCTCAGCCAGTCTGAGGACTGTTCTTAAAGAGACTGAAAAGTAATTAAATAGCAGGAGTGTAGCATGTGGATGTACTTGAACATAAAAGTTTTAATTGTATATTGAATCATCGTCCTGGGCATAAACAACTCCAAGCATTTGTTTGTACTTTATATTGCAGTGCTTTTTCTTGTACCCTGCACGTGCACAGTGCACAGGCACTTTGAACTTGTGCTCAGTGTTTAGAGAACAGATTGCTTCTGTGCAACTCTGCAGACTTAAAAAAATCAGCTTCAAGAGGAATCCTAATGCTCTGACAGCAGGAACATGCTCTCTGTGTTCCTAGAGGAAACAAAGTGAATCTTTTGAACGTTCCTAAGTTCAAATCTTTAGGCTTTACATTCAAAATGTTTTCTACATGTAGCTGTTTGAAGTTCAGGATTATCCTTGATCCAATGTTACTTTCAACTTTGCTGAAATCAGCTCAGCTGGCTCTGGCTGTGGATCCTGATAAAAACTTTTGGGTTTTAGGGTAATATGGGAGACTTCCTATTTTATCGCTTTCTTTTAATTTCTGATGAGCCACATTAATGTTGGACATCAATCACTTCTTATAACTTTGTGTATTTAATTCTGCAGAAGCAGATTCAAGAGAGACACTGCTTTTAAAACTTGGTGAAGTCCTAGGGTTGTATTTGGAGTTTTGGGCCTTCATTTTGGGGGTGTTGGGTTATTTTTAGAAGATGAGGTAGTGAGGATAGTGGTTAAAGTAAAGCCTCAATTCATTTTATGTTGAGCTCTGAAGTAGTTAGTGATTTGCTCTTACTCTTTTATTTAATAGTGAACTGGAAATTAAACAGAATTTTAATGGAAGCATCTTATTAAAGGGGTGCTCCTAAATCCCAGGGTCAGATTTTCCTGTAGGCATTTGTGTTTGCACTTCAGGAAAGTTGCTGCTGCTGGAAATGTGACACCTAATGGCAGAGATAAGTACGGATGTCCCAAAGTTTTCTGAAAGAACTGCTCATCTTGCTGAGCTCTCTTACCTGGTCCATCCTGTCTTGTTCAGATGTCAAAACTCGTGTGAGATGTGAACAGCCCCTCTCCATCCTTCCCGTGGGCTCCCTGCAGGTACTGGAAGGTACAGTCAAGTTCAGCATGTTTCAGTTAATGGAAATGGTGAAATAGAGCATCAAGTTGTGAAGATGAGTTTATGCCAATCCTCCTTGTACAGGTAGTGGGTGGCAGTGGTCAGGCCAGGGAGAGAGGCGCAGTTTTTGTGGGTGAGAATTTCCCAGAGTGGTTGGTTTCCGCGGTTCGGAGCAGCAGTGGGATACTCACCCCCGCAGCTGCACTGTGAGGTGAGTAAGGCAAGTCAGAGACTGAACTCCTTTGCTTTCCCATTGTTGAACTTTTGCTGCTGAGCATTCAGGAACTCTTGGAAGCAAGAACCCAGTAGAGTCCAACTGATGCAGTTTAGTGTCTCCAGCAGCCATATTAGAGTGAAAAAACCATCTGTGTTGGTTAGTGGAGAGCTGTGGAACTGCTACACCTGAAGAGAAAGGATTGAAGTACGTGTGAGGGAGATACACTTTTATTGTGCAGTACCACTGCTGATGGAGGGAAGGAGCTGAGAAGAGAACAAGAAACTGCAGTTCCTGACACATCTGACCTAGGGCAGCGTCCTTCAGCCTCGTGCTGCAGCAGGGGTGATGTGGTGACTCTGCTGTGCCCGTGACAACTGGGAAGAACGTGACCTGTGGCTTATTCTGGCTGCCAGAATAATACCAGATAGGTGACATTTGGTCTCTGTCCTCAGAGGTACCAGGTTGTTATTTGCAAGAACCAGCCTGCATTTTTGGGAGTTCCATCGAGCTGCCTTTCTGTTGCAACAAATTGAGGGTCTCCCCTGGTTGTTTTCCAGCTGGCTGTGCTTGTTCCTGGTGACTGTTGACATCCTCTGTGAGCTGGTTTGACATGTCTGACTGAAACCCTTCAGAGCTAATGGCTCATTATTAGAAGCTTCCTGTTATTTCCTGTGATAGCATAATTTGTTAATTAATGCCTGTTTTCTGAGCTCCTCTCTGAAGAGAAGGGGACCCCGTGACAGCAGAGCATCAGTCAGGACACACCTGGGCCTGCTCAGCTCTCGGTACCTGGATTTTACACTGAAGCACCTCTGGTGCCATTTCACTCCCAGGTTTGCTATGAAACAAGTTCTGATCTGCAAAGGGACAGGAACTGGTTACTGGGAGATCACTTCT
This sequence comes from Oreocharis arfaki, assembly GCA_013398015.1. NCBI lineage: Eukaryota > Metazoa > Chordata > Aves > Passeriformes > Paramythiidae > Oreocharis > Oreocharis arfaki. The sequence continues at coordinate 144,917 of VZRR01014022.1, read as the reverse complement.
TCCCTTGCAAATACTGCAATAATTAAGGTTGTCTAAAGTAATCCATTTAACGAAATTAAGATGAGGAGGCTGTGGGAAGAAGGGTGGTGCTCAAGGAGGAGCCACTGAGTGTAACATTCCTAATCAGAAATGCTGTGTTTAAACTTAAATTGCATTTATGTGCTGTGGGAAGATCCTCTGGGGTGTGTGTGGGAAGAAATGGGACACCAGAACCCATCTCTAATGTGGATCTCCAGTCATTTTGGGGTCTGTAACTTTCATACTGGCGGGCTGCACTCAGAACCCAGTAGCAGGCAGCACACCTGGGTGAGGGTGAGCTCAGAATGCCTGATTCTGTTTCTCCTGTGGCAGCAGTGCCCAGGGCAGGGCTGGGGCTCTTTCTCACCGTGTCAGCTGCTGGAGCAGGTCGGGTGGCTCTGCTGAACCCCGATGTGGCCACATAAAGACGGTGTTTTGATGTTTGATGTGTGTTCTGCTCCCTGCTGTGAGTGCTCTGGCAGGTATGGGGTGCTGGGAGTTGGGAAATACCTGCTATACCTGACCAGGCACTTCCTCACAGCAGCTGCAGTGGCTTGACCTGAACCCAGGTAAAGGCACGGATTGGATTTTTTTTGGTTGAGAAATCCAGATGCTGACAAAAGCAGACTTGGTATGTTTTGAAAACTGCTGGTTGCTTTCTTTTGATGAACAAAGTCATCTGTCTGAGGGGGAAGTCTGACCCTGCACAGGGCATCTATACCGGGGAAGAAACAAGTAACAGGACAAAGAGCCAAAGAGGAATCTCCAGGGCTGCTCACAGCCCGTGGCTGCAGGTGGTTGTCTTGGCTTTTTCACCCATTTGACTTGGTTTAACTTAAAATGTGGGGAGCCAGGCAATGGCAGTCCTGTTGAGCAGGTGTCCCGAGGCATTGTGGTTTGTTATTTATTTTGAATATTGATAAGATGGAAAATACTTAAATCCATCTGGGGCACTGAAGCGAGAGGTCTGGATGTGCTCACAGCAGTGGCTGTGTTAGGGCTGAAACAAACCTTTATTCATCACTTCAGTGAGGCAAAATACACTCAGAAACATGCTCAATGTAACGAGCAGGGAGAGCATTTCTGTAACAGGTGATTGTTGCTTTGTCAAAACCCCTGCTCTTCGGGGTTGTGCTGCAACTAGCAGCGTGTTTGTCAGTGGGCTGTGTTGCATAACTGCTGCTTGCTGGAGCATTGCAGGAAAACAGACACTTGCATTTCACTTGTCAGTGGCTGCAACTGCAGATTCAAGGCCGGCTGGAATGTTTTGGGGTTTTTTTTTAGTTGAGATATTTGTTGGATTCAGTGATGTTGTGTTCTGCAGTGTTCTAATACTGAAAAAATGTGAACTTGTCGTGTTTAAATCAGGGTATTGCGTGTGAACTCAGGGCAGTGCAATCTGCTCGTGATGGATCTGAGCATCTCTGGCTGCAGCTGGGGCTGTGACTGCTCCCTGCCTCTGGAAGGAAGGCTGCTGTAGGTTTTTGTCCAAGGGAAGAATCTGTGTGGAATCAGGCATTTCTCACATTTTTACTTGGAAATAGACCCTTAATCTGGAAAGCACGGAGGAGGTGGGAGGAGCAGTTCAGCTGGATGTATTGGTTGCAGTGCCTTTTATGTTGTATTTTTATGTAATATTCTTTTCACTCATGCAAATAAACTTGAAGTTGTAGGGAGGGGCAGCTGAGAAGAGGAAAACTTTCATTACAGACAGCTGACATGCAGAATAATATCTTTTTATATGCCACTCACCACGTGATAGTTAAAAGTAACTCATAGTTCATTGGGCAAGGCTATTTCTGGTGCAATTCTCCTTTTTTTTGGTGTAACAGTCTCATTCCAGCAGTTCTTGCTTTACCCTGAGATTTGGTGTGTTTGTTAGTCGTGTGCTGAGTAACAGTTACTGGGTATCAGGCCTGAAGAACAGAAATCTTGATGGATTTATGAAGTAAATACGGGTGAAGATGAAATAAATTTAGCCAGTTGTTGCTTTCTGCTTTAGATTATAACACTAATTGTAGCTGAAAATAACATTAAGATGAAAGATACAGACTGAAGTGGTTCCAAGCAGCCTTTCTCATGAAATATTTATGCATTTAGGGCTTTTAACTCATCAGATCACTTATGAAGTTGTGGAGATTACAATATTATTATGGCTTTGCCTTGTTTTGTGAATATACTGCATTGATCACTAGAATGTAGTCAAAGCTTTTTCAGGAATCCCATTTGAAATGATCAAACAGATATTGTAATGCTCCAGGGCACGTTCCTTGGTGGTGTGATTCTGAGAAAGTGGGTCTTGTCCTTTATTCTATAATTTCAGTATTTGCAGCCTCTGTTAATTAACTGTTTGCCCAAACCCTGGTCATAAATACAATATTGAGTCCAAATGCATTTAGCACTAAAGCAAACTTGAGCTGGGTGCTGGGGTGGCTTAGCAGGTGTCAGAAGAACGAAGTTGTGTCCACAAGCTGGGATGCTGTAAGTTCTTTCATTGTCCTTCTCGTGCCGAGTTCACATCCACTGCATCTCTATGGGCAGAAGTTGAAATATGTTCAGGAACATTTTTAAAACCGTTGATGGTAGTACTGTGCTGAGGGTGTGGGTTTGGCTGATGCTGTATTTGCAGATTTACTCTAGAAAAAAACAGATGACTGCAACTTCTGACTTTGGTGGGAAGGTGTCCTCACCATGGGGAAAGCACAGAAGTTGTGGGGGATGGCAAAGAACACTCCAGTGAGGTGTGGTGTGTTCTCAGGTCCTGCTCAGAGTGCAGAATGGGCTGTCCCCAGGCCATGGGTTTGACAAATTTACATACTAATATGAGAGAGATGATTTTTTTCCTTTTGCCCTACGTCTTACGGTTTCAAAGACACGTTCTAAAAATAAGACTTTTTTTGTTCCTGTTTGAATAGTGTTGATGAGGTGGAGGGGAAGGACTGGCTGATGCCAGTGCTGCTCATGGGTAGGATGTGTCCTCCCTTCCGTGTGAGTCAAACACAGCCCCTCTTCTGGGAGCAGGACTCCAGCTGCCCCTGGGCTTGCGGGTTGTTGCTGTTTAAAGGCAGCTGTATAATTGTCTATTTTGGTTGCAATCAAGCTTGACCTATAAATACTGAAATAGCTTGTATAAAACTGATTAAACTATCGGAGCTGTTTCCTTTAATGTCACCTTTTATTCACCATAAAGGAAATTCCAGGATGAATTGTCAAAGGAGTGTTGCCCTTTTAAGCAGGTTCAGGAGGATTAAAAAACTTCAGAGAAGCCCCAGTGCAGAGGCCAGGTCTGGCAGTGGTTTGGTTAAAACCCCACTGGCCTCGAAGCTCTCACTACAGCACTGAAGTGTTAATAACTATTTGAATATTCCTCCAGTTAAAACCTTCACACAGAAGAAAGTTTCTTTTTCACTGTAGAAGAAAATTCAGTTTCCACCCCCAGTGTGCCCCAAGGTTCCAGGAAGCAGCATTAGGGGGCTGAGCTAAATACTGAAGGATTAAGCACCACATTAAATAACTTAATTTCTTTACGAAACGTAGTGAAACTGTTACTTTCCCCTCTATTTGAAGTTAATTCTGTGCACTTACTGCTATTCAGGTTCCTATCAAGCCTTAAAATCTGCCATGAAAAGCATTCAAGAGGTGCAGTCCTACTTGGCAGTGCTAAAGCACATCCGTTGTTAGCTGCGTTTAAGTCCTCATTACATGGATACTCATTGCTGTAGGGGGTTTATTTAAACTGATAAACAAATGTAGTATTAATAAGTGGCCATATGGTCAGTGGGGCTTTTCATTCTGAAAATCGTTGTTAAAAGAGGCGTTTAATGAGCGGCAGTTGCGTGGGAACGGGAGGGGGGTTTGGTTGCTTGTGGCTGCCACACACCAGGCAAGTGAAAATCTCTGGGCTGCACATGCAAAGCTGACCTTTAGAACAGGCTGCATGGGCAGATCCAGTGTATAAACACACACACACACACTGATTATTGCAGCCCTGCCAGGGAGATTTAAAGAATCTCAATATTTTCTGGAATTTGTGAGTTAGCCCCGACCCCTGAAGAGCTGGGAAGTGCCCCATGTTTAGAGGCTTGGTATTAGTCTTAGGGTTTATCACTGGTGGGTGTAAATCATAGAATCATGGAATGGTTTGGGTTGGAAGGACCTTAAAGCTCATCCAGTGCCACCCTGTGCCATGGGCAGGGACACCTCCCACTATCCCAGGGTGCTCCAGCCTGGCTTTGGACACTGCCAGGGATGGGGCAGCCACAGCTTCACTGTGCCAGGGCCCCACTACCCTTTGAGTAGACTTCCTTCCCAGTACCTAATCTTAACCTACCCAATGTCAGTTCAAAATATGAGTGAAGAGCAGTTTAAACCTCTCCAATTTTACTGAGAAGTTTCAAAGAACCCTTAGTGGGCTGGAAGCTTCGTCTCTCCGTTAAACTTTTTATGCTGGAGACCAAGTAAGGTAAAACTGGGCTTAATGACCAGTGCCTGGTCACTACTACTGCAGAAATGAAATAATTAAAGTGCAAGCTGAAATTGCAGTGACAATCTATCTACCTCATGTCACTTATTTACTCTTAATTATATAAACCCGGAAGAGTAGTGGCGAACGTTGCCAAGCTACTATCAGCACAACACATTATTCCTACCAAGTAGAATGGAGTTGGTTTTTTGCTACGATTGAGCCTCCTCAGGTCTGTCTGGAATTTGATCTGTTTTGTAAAAGGTCAGGATATTTTTTCCACTAAAGGAAATAGAGAGGAATAAAAAACTTTATAGGGCTTAAAAATCAGTGGCAAGTTGTGGATGTGGTAGACAGCAGATGGAGGAGGTCCCTTAAACGGCTGCTGTGTCTATTGGCCATGCCCTTTAATGTTTACCTGTTTGGCTGATGAGGAAGGGGGAAAGGAAGTATTTTTAAAATTTTTTCTTCCAAAAAAAGCTGTGGAGAGCTCCTGTGAATGGTGTAAATGCCTCTGCTGAACTACTCCAGTAGGGCTAGATGGGAAAAGGAGAAATGGTGAATGTGGCCTTGGCGTTGCTTGGTCGGACCTGTGACCTCACAATCCTTCCTTATCAAACTGTTTCAGATATTTGTGATTGAGAAAAGTGTGTTTTGCCCTGGATGAGCTCAGCTGAGGTGGCTGTGTCCTGTTTGCAGCTCGGTGCTCATTGGTATTAATTTGCAGAGTGCCGCAGTCCGTCCGGAGGGGAGGCTGCCAACTCCAGCCACTGACGTAGCGCTTTGTTCTAATTTGGGGATGCAGTGTGTGTTGGTCTTTGAGTTGTGCTGCTGGCTTCCTTTCCCCTGCCTTTGTCTGGCTGGCACATGTCCCTAGCAACTTTCTGCAAGTGCAGACCAATAGGACAAAAAATAAATTAGCCGTTTCAGCATGGCAGGCTTTAGCGGCCCAGAGCCCTTGTTCCTTGCCTGGAGAGCTTCTATAGCAAAGCAATTTCCAATGAATAATTAGGCAGTCACTTCCATAGAAGTTAACATTATGTTATTTGAAATTGCAGGTTCAGCGTGAAGCTGATTGCACAAAAGATTACAGGCTGAGGAGGATCAATCCCAGAGTGTTTGTGCACAAAATTACTATTTCCAATGACAGAATTATTGCTGTTTTCCAAGAAGTTTGTTTCTCTGCCTTGTTTGTGTGGGCTGCAGTTAATTTGCTCAAAGCTCCAGCTCAGCACAACACTGGAGTCGGAAGGGCTCTGTTGCTGGAGGACTTTACTCTTCGCCCAGGCTTTTATGGCCTTGGCCCTGGCTCAGGAACCTCCCAACGCACCGCAGAGGATGCAGAACGATTGAGAAAGTGCTGATTGGGATGTGGCTCAGAGGAGCACACGGCTGGGCCTTGAGTCTTTGGGAATGGATGCAGGATTTGAAGGCTGCTCTCATGCCTTTTCTGATAGAACTCTTCAGATAACACCTCTGGCCAGTGTCATCGTTCTCCCGGGTTCTCAAATACCTGTTTGTTTATTTGGCTTGTCACCAGCTTTATTTTCTGTGTGTGCTTCTTGCTGTGTCTTTTTGGGGTTATTTCTTACCTGAAAAACAAAAGGAAGATATATTTAGACTTAAGTTACTGATGACTTGGACGAGGGGCATGTTCCAGCATCAGGAATGCACCACGGTGGAGTCATGACTCATCGTACAACAGGCTTGTGCATAGCTAATTACACATTTGTTGCCTTGATGGGTATTTGATTTGATGCTGAAAGCAGCCAGTGGAAATGATAATGATTTTACTGTTAAAAGTACAAAACTGAGGCTGAGATTCCTGGCACAAATTTTAAAATGTTACCTCTTATGTAATGTTAATACATAAAACACACTTACTTTGGTGTCGGATACCGCAGTGATAATGAGTAAGAAAATAAATGCAGAGTCTGTGAACGGAAGTTTGTCAAACCGTACTTTTGAAGTCACATTGAAGTCCTGCTTTCTGCTTAGTCTGGTCTTTTAGTCTTTTGTTTTTCTCTTCCCTCTCATTTTTCTGGTGTTCTTGGCCTCAGGAAAGGTGGAGGAGATTTTCCCTGTGCCCTGAAGCAGGGGAGTTTGACTGCCTTGGGGAAGGGGCTTGGCAAGTGAATCCATGGCAGTGATTTTTATTAATTAAATAAACTCCTTGCTAACTAACAGGGTGATCTATGACAGTGTTTGTCTTGCTGCTGTTTAGGGGTGGTATCTGCTAATGAACTGTGGGATTTCCAGACAAACCCCCTTTCATTTGGGATGCACATCCCTGTTCCCGATCCTCGTGTAACCATTGCGTAATTGATGACAGCTTCAGTGAGCATTAGGGAAGTATTTCATGTGCTTTCGACTTCATTGAGTAATTTAATATCTCAGAACATGGTGTAGGACAAATTAGGGAGCAGGTGCTGAGTGGAGCTGTCGCTGGGCAGTGCCGGGAACGGCGGCTGGGCTGGTTCCGGCCAAGGGGAGATCCTTGGTCTGGTGTTTCCAGCCTTCACTGCTCTATCATTCTCTCTGTTTGTTTGGATTTTTATTTTTGAGAATCTGTCAGTTTGAGTGTGGTTTTGATCACTGTAAATCTTCCCCTTGCAGAAGTGCTGGGTTTGGGTTTGTTTTGCCAACATGGCTCTGAGTAATGGAGGGATTTTGGTGGGGTGTTGAGCAATGTTTAGTTGACACTTTTAAAAAAAGAAAATCCACCACTTTCCATGGCCTAGTTTATAGTAACTGAAAAAAACTGGCACGGAGAACACTTACAAGTTGAAAATTAAACAGGTTTGTTTATAGTAGCCACGATTCAGTATTTAACTGCCAGGATAAAAATAACCAGGACGTGTGGCTGCAACATCCCAAGAATCTGCCTCTCATTTGGGAAATGGGAAGGGCACGGCCACAGGAGTGGCACAGCCAGCCTGGAGTGGAGGTGCTAAAGTTCACAGAGACATCTGTGCTTCTCTCCCCAATGTGCACAGTGCTGACGGCACTTTTCCCTTGGAAACGTTCAATATTCCGGTTTCCGCTGGTGAAAATCAGAAAAAGGGAGGTGTGAGTGATGAGTAAGCGAGGAGTTGTTCTCTTTTTTCTTCCTTAAAGCCAGGTGAGTGGTCCTTGCTCCCTGCCTCTCTCTCCTTTCTGCCAGGGACATCTTTCTCTATCCCAATGCATCTTTCTGGGGAAGAGCGGAGAGCGGGTACCCCTCAGGCTCACAGCGCACGTGGGTGTAGAAGCTGCACCTTGAGAGGCCGTCTCACATTGTCTCTAGGAACTGATGCTGTGGTTTCTGTGCTGCTCCTTTCTGTGCCTCACTTCTTTCTGTTCCTTTTCTCTCACCCTCATTTAAACTCAGGCTGTGCTTTTTGAGTGCAAGTGCAGCCGGTGCTGCCGAGCCATCGTCTGTCGGCGGCGCTGGAGCTGGGACTGGCAACGCCTTCACGAAAAATCATGGAATGGTTTGAGTTGGAAGGGACCTTAAAGCCCATCCAGTGCCCCCCCTGCCATGGGCAGAGTCACCTCCCACTGTCCCAGGCTGCTCCCAGCCCCATCCAGCCTGGCCTTGGGCACTGCCAGGGATCCAGGGGCAGCCACAGCTGCTCCGGGCACCCGGTGCCAGGGCCTGCCCACCCTCCCAGGGAAGGATTTCGTCCCAATATCCCATCTAACCCTGCTCTCTAGACTCACTTTCTCTTATACTTGGAAAAATAATTGAGCAGGATTATGAGAGCTTTGTTACCTGTTTCTAAACAATTTTGGTTCCTGTGACTCCAAGGTGACTCCAGAGCTGCTAAAAAGAAATATTTTCAAAAAACCAGCTTACTACATTTTCATTTAAACTTCCTATGATTCCAGAGGAACAACTGATTCTTTTTTCATCCCTTGAAAAGAAAGGATAAAGTGCTGAACCTATAAAAGACAGGACCCTTTGCCAGTCATAGCAGCAGGGTGTAGCCAATGCTGTGATTACTGTCTGAAGTATCAGTACCGCTGCTGTTCAGCGTTACTGAACAAAGGATTGGGATACTGGAAGTGTTAGAGCCTTCTAAAACTCTTGGACAAGGAGCCAGCAGGTTCCTGGGGCGGGGGGATGGTGCTGCTGGAATTGTTCTGCTCTCAATGACTGTCACAGAATCCCAGAATGGTTTGGGTTGGAAGGGACCTTAAAGCTCATCTCATTCCACCCCCTGCCACAAACCTGATGGATTCCCTAAAATAATTGTGCTTTGGAGATGTTGCATTGGATTTTACCATGGCAGTGCTGATTGGGAGCAGATGAGTGATGGTTTTCCCCCTGTAACATCATCTGGACATTGGGCTGCTCTGAATCTTTCTCCTGTGTTTCTGGTGGTACTTTCTGTACTAAGTTTTCATCTTCTAAAATTAGTTGTGAACTTGATGCAACCTCAGACATGGTTAGTTTGACTTGAGTTTGTCTTCTGTAAGTGAAGTCTTCCTTGGAGTATTCTAGGGAGTGGAAGACCGCAGGAACAGGGTGGTTTGGCTTAAGCACTACAGAGCTGCTTTGCAAATGCTGACTCTTGAAAATTAACTCTTTTTTTAATTCTTCTTTTTTTCAGTTCCTTGTGGGGAGCCTGGAAGAACCTTCAGTAGAGCTGCTAACACTGATGAGAGATCTTTTATGCCAAGGTAAGAGTTTTTTAGTGTTCTCATTATATTTTAAAAGAAACTTCTTTGAACATTGGAGTGGATAATTGATAAGTGAGGTTCTTGCACTCACTCTCTTTCAGTGCTGTGTTCGCTCATCTTGCTTTATGCTTCTCTCTCCCCACTGCCCAAATTATAAACTTCTTGATGAGCTGCTGAAACTTTTGTAACAGAAGCAGATCGTTTTTGCATCGGGTTTCTGTCCTGAAGGGCCTCAGCCCTTGTCCCCACCACCTCCCCCAGCTGCTGCCCCGCTTCTTCCGCTGCTAGGGAAATACCCTGCAAGTTTTGCTTCTTCCTGCCCCGATTCAGCCCATGGCTTGCAGGAGGGGGAAGGATGATTTGTGCAGTTTGGGGAGTGCACGAGGCCTTGGCTGAACAAAGGTGCGGGTGAGTGGGAGCCACATTTCAGGTCAGAGCTTCAGAGCTGTGTTTGCATCCCCCCCCCGGTCCTTCGCCTGCACTGCCTTTGGCTTGGATATTGACACAAATATCCTGCAGCTTTTTTCACCTCTCCATCTGCTCCCAGGGCAGAGCCCTTCTCTTTTCTGTCAGGAAGGAGCTGAGCAGCTTGAGGCTGATGCTGTGAATAGATGAATGTTCATTTCTGTCTCTTCCTGGGCAGTGTTGGTGACAGCGGCAGCAGAGAGGAGATGCTCCTGTTAAAGATGCTGAACAGAGATGAATTCTGATGTATCAGGTGTTTGATGGCGTAGAAGTGAAGTTTTTTCATGATTATAGATGAAAGAACCCTCTGATTTATTACTCTGTAGGTGTTGGAGGGTTTGGAGAGTGATGAAATGGGCAGAGGGAGCTGCAGCTCAGGGCAGTGGTGGGGATGTGACACGTGCTCAGTGCCCCGGGCTTGTCCTGCTGTAGCTCAGTGGCCGTGCCTGGGGAAAGGGAGCCAGGAGAGACACTCAGCTTTTGCTGTATTTTTGCACCACAGCATTCAGAACTAATGAGACCAGTTTCACAACATTTACAGTTAATTTTTTTAATACTCCTTAGTGATCATACTCTTCTCTTGACTCTAAAGGAACACTTAACACACGTAATTTAATTCCATTTTGAAATGGAGCCGTTGCTTCACAGCATGTGACGCTACTACAGAGAGCTCTGGATGGAAATGAATGCTGCTGTGTCTGACTGTATTTAGGTGGGCTTCAACAGTTGCCAAATGAAAAGTTGGCTGGGATGCAGCATAGTAATTTCTTGAGCACTCTATTCATGTTGTATAAACAGATAACATTAACATACTTGTGAAAGAGCTACAAGATAATTAAGGCATGTGGGGTTTACAGTAATAAGGCTCGTGCCTTTCAGGATCTTGGTTTCCTGTTGCACCTGAAAAAAAAAAAATCAGCAAACACTGTAGAGAAGAAATGAGAAGTTAGTTTTGTACGGCTCCCAGCTTAAACTTTCCCACAAGTATTTTCTACTATAAATAAGAAATTAAATAGTTCACAGCTAAATTTAACCCTTAGCTTGATTGCTTTCTGGGTTTTCTTTGGTGGAACTGACTGTGAATTGTAGGAAAATGAAGACAAACTGGATCAATAAGTTGCATTTATGCTTTATAAAAAATGCATCACCTTTTAATTCCTAGGGATTATCAAGGGGAAAATAATTGTTAATTGGAATTCCCCTCTCCTTCCCATTCAAAATCATGATTTTTGAAAGAAAGGAAGTGAATGTTACTTCTTAGGGAAATGTTCAAGCAGAAGAGCTTACAGTTCCCAGAATTTAGCCAGAACTGTTGTCAGTGTCCGGGAGTGCACAGACATTGCGTGCTCTGCTTTGAGGCAGTTTCTGGAAAACCCCTTTCGGTTTGACTTGATTTCACAATTTGCAGTTAGGCAACTGCAGCTCACATGGGCTTCAAGAGTTGGAGAAAAGCCTCCTCCAGGTGCTTAAAATGATGGGCTGCACTGACAGCTTGAGCCTTATTCCCTCTCCAAGGCTTGAATGAGGGAAGGGCAGCTTGGCTGTGTGGCTGCAGAGAGCTTCAGCACAGGCAAGTCCTTTATTTCTGTTATTCTGGCTTAAAAATGAGCTCGAAGTCGTGCTAAACTGAACACAGAAATTCGTGTGTCTCTCTCCAGGTGCACGTGGGATTTTAAAATTTTTGTTTAAGCCTGTGCCTGTGTGACATTCAGCCCATGAAACAGGCTGTGGCTGAGGGTGAGAGCCAAGGGGGGATGTTTGGGGACGGTCTCCAGCTCCCTGTTGAGCAGCGGGTCCCGGTTCAGCTCTGACTGGTGATGGGTGAGCAGCAGCACACGGGATTCCTCTTGACTCTGTTTTACATCTTCCTCTTGGGAGTTGAAATGACAGAAGAGAACCTGTCCCGATTTAATGATTACATACACTTGAGGCACAGATTGTCAGGGAGTTGTCCACATTGCAAAGCTAAAAATACAACCCCTGTTCTTCACGGGCTCGTCCACGGCAGTCGACAAGGTGATACATTTCTCTATCAAACTCCTTGGAAGACGTTTTTCTTTTGAAAGGCTGTAGCCAGTGAACCCATAAATCCTGTGCAGCGTTAGTTTGAAGTGCCTCAGAGGCTCCCAGCACTGGAGTGTGTGCAGCCTTACTTGGGAAGGAAGCGCTGTCCGTGCGGAAGGGAAGGGGGGATTCGTGCTGAGCTCATTGTTTGCCGCAGCTCCAGGAGCAGGACAGCCCAGCCTGGCTTCTAATGTAAATGCAGAGTAAAGTGTTTATCACCAGCTTTGTCATTTGCCTTATTTGTCAGGGAATCTCGAGGAGGATGAGAAGTTTTCTGGTGCTGCGTAGCGGCTTGAGGGAGTTGCAAGATTTCCATAAAAAGGCAGAGTCTGTGCTGGGCGAGCAGAGAGCTCTGCCTTGGCAGCCGTGCGCTGGGCCTGACCTTTTCCAGAGAGACAACACTGACCTAAATCCCTCCCTGCTGGGGGTGGACGGGAAAAGGAAACCTCTCCACTTGCATCTTTCTGATCTCATTTTCTTGTCCCATGCTCTGGTTTGTGCCATGAACTGCTGAGGAAGCAGAGGGCGGGCGATGACAGCTCGTGGTGCCCGGCACAGCTGGGACAGGCTCTGTGTTTGTCCCGTGGTGTGTCCATGCTCTTCCTGTCCGAGCACTGCCAGGCTGAGGGATCCAGCTTTGGCAACCTCCTGTAACCGGGGCTGTTGGAGTGGCCTTCCCCACCTGGGCGTGCAGGTGGAAAAACGAAACCCAGAGCTCTTAATAAAGACATTCTCGTTCCCAGGAGGATTGGGCAAAGGGGGAGTGTTGCTGCTTTCAGGACACGTTGTCACAGCTCTGTGTTTTAACTGGTGCCTTTTCTCCTGCCTTGCAGGTCGCTCTCTGAACAGACCACACCATGCGTGAGTACAAGCTGGTGGTCCTTGGTTCAGGAGGTGTGGGCAAGTCCGCTCTGGTGAGTTTGGGGAGGCAGCTCTGAAGCCCATACACAGCCCTCCAACTGCCTGTCTCACTGCAGAGCAGGTTACTGATGCTTTGGGGAATTTGTATGACTTTTTATATGTGCCGGGACTTCCACGTAGCCACTGTGACACTGCTGAGAGAGCTGTGGAGGGGTGTCGTGGTTTTGGAGAGGTGATTAATTGCTGATAATTAGCATTTCATGTTTGCTTCCTAGCATGGGTGTTGTATTGTATGTGGCTGAATATCTCTGTGTGAGTACTAAAAGCTCAACCAGCCTGGTACAGCAAGAGAAGTCTGGCTGGAATCAGTCACAGAGTTTGGGGGTTCAGCCGTGCACACCTCGAAGGCTGCGTGTTTTCCATCCCGAGTGAGCACCTGGGCTCAAAACACCGGGACTGAGAATCCATCTGCAGCCTGTGCAGAGCAGAGGGGGGAGCAGACTGATGACACTTTGCACTCCTTAAGTGCCTGTCTTGTTCCCAAGGAGAGGTTTACATAGCAGGGTTGATAGCAAAGCATTGTGAGGGAGACTTGTGTCACCCATTTATCACTCCCAGTCAAGCAGCTCTCTCCAACAGAAAGGCGAAGAACTGGTCAAGTGTGAAGTTATCTACAACAAGGAACTGTAATGTTCCTTGTCACAGACATGATAATGGCTGAGCAGCCCTTCATGTCCTGCCCCGTGGTTCATTCTGCTGCTACAACCAGGTAATAGTCCTGGTAAATCACCTGCAGGATCCAGGTGAACAGGAGGAGAGATTATTCAATTGTGTATCAAGTTTGATGCACTCTTTCAGCAATCTCATCCTAAGCTTTACAAGATGTTTACAAGGTGTAATTTTTTTATAAGCTCTGTTCTTCCACAGCAATTTAAGCAATCTGTATTACTTTTTCCACCAGCGTTTCCTCGATTATCTTAATTTTCTTATGTAACATTGAAAGACTCACTAGGTGAAATGGGGCACTTAGTAGTATGCTGTAAATAAAAATTACTCAGCATCTGACATACTTGAATTTCCGTCTTTGGGATGTGGAGTCTGAGTCAGCACCATCACTGACCTTTTTAACAGCTGAAATGCAAATACTCAAATAGTCTGGTAAACAAAAGTTAAATTCTTTTTGACAGGCTGGGTGCTAAGTCAGCATATTCGGTAATTCATATGCAGCATAGATCCATTATGTTTATAAGAGCACACAGTAAGTGCCAATTAGCAGCTTAGAGTGGATAATATTTAGCTTTCGAAGAGTCTGTGTTCTTATTTACAAGCATTAGCACGGAGAGGTTACAAGGTGGGATTTAAAATAATGTGGGGGTCACTTTAAATTTCATTCTTCTGGCTGTATAAACTGACCTGTGCAACAAAGAGCCTGGTGTTCGTTTCCAGCTCTGTTTCCATTCGAGTGCAGATGACAATCTGGGGTTGTTTCACTGCAGATCCTCCTTGTTGTTTTAACTCTTCTGTGCCAATACAGTGCTGGTGGTGCTTCTGGTAACGGTGAGGGAGTAGCAGAAAACGTTCACAGTTATAAAGCCACAGTTGTTCAGCAACTTTTGTTTGCTGTACAGCAGTTTTATCCCATTTCTGAGGCTAAAAATCTTCTGGTGTGGCAGTGGGTGACAGTATTTACAAAGGTGTCCAGTGGTACAAAGTCTTACATAGAACTGGAAACCAAAGTTGGGCTGCACAACCCAAACTAAGGGAAACTCCTAAAAGTCTTGTATCTGCACATAACCCCAAAACACCCCCAGATTTGTAGCTCTTCCCTTGGCCTTTCTTTTCACCTATAATAAATAAAAATAAAGTCCATCAGAGATCAAGAGTATTACACGTCAGGAGTGGTTTGTCAGACTCTCACACTCAGGGCTGGTTCACAGAGTTCCCCAAACAGAGCGGGACAGATGTGACAGTGCTCATGTGTGAGCCTCTGGCAAAGAGCTGCCTTCTCTGGACCTCTCTGGGGAGCAGCTGTGCTAACCTGGCCATGCTGAAATACACAGAAACAATCCTAAAACACGATCTGTGACCTACAGCTCTGGCTGCTGGGTTTATTGTTGACGGCACACTGTGATCCATGTTCATAGGGGTGTCTTACTGTACGGATTTTACTGAGATGTGTTACCTGAGGCAGGCTGGGACAACTGTTTAGTGTGACAAGAAAATATTGGAGAAGCAGAGACTTTGTTCTTTAGAGTGTAAAATCCATTTATTTAGGGGTATAGAATGATTTTGAAATGAGGTAGTTGTGGCTTCTGAGACTTCCCTCACGAATTTCCAGTGTTCACGTATAAAACTTGGGAAAGGTTCAGTTGGCAAAAGATACTTGGTGTGTTTGTTGATTTTCAAGAGACAAAATTAAGTGCTGGGATCTCAGCTCTCAGTGTCACAAACAAACACCACCTTGTTTTACAAATATCACCCAAATCTTCAGACACTTGTGTGCTGTTTTACTGCAGATTATTGTGGGTGAAAAGGAAAAAGGAGCTTTGCCTCCCAGAGGAGAGGGAAAACTCTGTCCTGGCAGAAGCCAAGGCACAGAGCTGGGTTGTCCGGGGATGGTGACATCCATGTGACAGCTCGGTGGGAAATGCTGAGTAGATTTGCTCTGAGTAATTACAGGGAAGAAAGAGTTCCCCTGTGAACGGAGTGAGGGCTCCTCCTTCAGTGGTTTGTACGCAGGGAGTGTCTGGAGGCTCTCCAGGCTGCACTTGCTGCTCTGCCTGTCCCTGGGTGTGCAGTCCAGGGCAGCTCCGTGGTGACTCTGGGCTGACTTGGACTGAAATGTGGATTTTCCACAGTGCACAGGTTGCCAGTGCTTCTGCTGAAATTTCAAGTCTTCCATATTTGGTGGTTTTTATCCTTCTGAAGTCACAGGCAGGGGAGTAAAGGCATTTTTGAGGATACCATTTTTTCTGAGAGAAGCAAGCAAACAGTTAACGTGCAAAAAAGTTTTGAAAACATGCTTGAATAAAGTGATTTTAACAGAAAATACACAAATTTTGCTTTCAAAATTGTAATTTTATGTCTTTTTCTCTGGTCCTCACTATTGACTTTTAACAGCAGAGCAGTTTTACTGTTGTTACTTTTTCCTAAAGTGCTTCTTGGTGAATGTTTCTAGTTATGTTCAGCTCACTTAGGTTTTTTCTTCTTTCCTTCCTCCCCAGACTGTACAGTTCGTTCAGGGAATTTTTGTTGAAAAATATGACCCAACAATAGAAGATTCATACAGAAAGGTAAAATACCATCGTTTTTATTTCTTTCAAGTCTCACAGAGAGTATGAAATTCTTCGGGGCTGTTTTGGATGCAGGGCTGGAACTGCTGAGCAAAAGTCCTTGTAGGATCCCTGAGCTGTTATGTAATTCCAGCCACAGAGCTGCTTTCTTCCCTGGATGGATGTCAAGTGACCCATTGTTTCATGGATTAGCATAAATGTCACCAGCATTAAAGGCACCAAAACATACACTAAAAACTTGTGACATTTGTGCCTGTGATAATTAAATGTAAATTGTGGTATGAGTTCTGCTGTTAAATTTACTTGACTTTCCTGGAATTACCTTGAGACATTTCTCAGTGAGTGGAAGATTTGCAGAGTCTTACCGTGAGGATCAAAAATGAAATATTTTGCATTTTCTTCTCTTCCTTATTCCCTTCTCTCCCAGCAGCAAAGAAAAATTAAAGTTTTAAGGTGCTTTGGTTTGTAAGAGTGGATTAAGTCGAGATATTTACAATCTCACTTAAGTTGAGATGTTTACAGTGAGCTGCTCATTTAAGCCTTGCTAATGAAGGGAGTCCTGGAGCATGTGAGCTGACCCAAATGCCTGGCTTGGGGCGTAATTAATCCTCTAACAGCAGTGCTGCTCAGCCCTGGGGAAGTGCAGGTGCCTGCTTTGCTAGGAGCCCTTTGTGGCAGAAGTACAAATTGAGCTGAGATTCCTCTTGCCTGTCCCATTTCAGACAACTTTTGAACTGTTTCTTTCCTTTTTTCCCCAGCAAGTGGAAGTAGACTGTCAACAGTGTATGCTGGAGATCCTCGACACAGCAGGGACAGTAAGTGGCATTTCTTCGTCTCATTGCTGTGGAGTTGCTTTGTTAAGAATGATAATCCTGCCCAGGCAAAAGCAATAAATCAGCTGCAGTAATTTAAATGGGAGCATTTTGTTAAATAACCCAAACCCAGTGTGGTGAGTGCCAGTGGCCTGGGGAGCTCTGTCCCCAGCTGGTGCCCCAGCGCTGGGACACAAAGGCTGGTGCCTGCTGTGCCGCTCACCTTCCCTCTGCCATCCCCCATATCAGCACTCTGCTCCGGGAGGATTTTAAACATTAATTTTGCAAGTGGCCAGAATGCAAGGACACAGCTTGCAGCCCGTGCCAGGCACAGGGGTTGCTTCCCAGCAGGTCCCATCAGCCCGGGTGGAATTTCCTCAGCGAGGCTCGCACCTGCCGAGGAGCCCTCCCGCAGCCCTCGGCACCTCGCTGGCACTGCCCCGTGCTGCTGGGGAGCCTCTCGTTGTCCCTGGGCCGTGCCCGTGTCACCTGCAGCTGGCAGAGCCCTGTCCCTGAGCAAACAAACCCTGTGGGGGCTGGCAGCACATCCCAGGGCAGGTGGTGCTCCCTGGGAGTTGATTTGAGAAAGCGTTGAAAATTCTCAGCAGCAGGAGCAGAAATGGTTGTGTGTGAAAGGCCCTTCCCTGGTGGGACACAGGCAGCTCCGAGCTGGCATCGTCCAGCCTGCTCTGGCATTTCAGAATGTCTGCAGAGATGTTTTTATTGCTGCTCTTCATCTTTTCCCCATTTGTTCAAGAAGCCCTTTTCTCTATTAAGGAAAAAAAAAAAAAAACCAAAGGGAAAGAGAGTGTTAATGCTTTTATTCGATTTCCATGCTTCAGTGGGTTTCTGTGAGGGGTAAATATGTAAATCCATGCTGTGTGGCACTGTATTCTTGTCTCCAGTACAATGAAAGTATTCCTTTGTAACTATTCATTAGCTGCATTCACCAGCTAATTACTTTAAAAAATATTTGATTGCAGGAGCAATTCACAGCCATGAGGGATCTCTACATGAAGAACGGGCAGGGGTTTGCACTAGTATATTCTATAACAGCACAGTCCACGTTTAACGACCTACAGGACCTGCGGGAACAGATTTTACGGGTTAAGGACACTGAAGATGTGAGTAGAATATGTTTGTTTTTGTTTCAGTGAATGGTTAGAAAGTCTTTGCTCTCAAATTCCTGTATGTTTACATACAAAGTTTCTTTCAAAGAATATTCTTGGTTAATGTTGAGTAAGTTTCCAGAGCCTTGTAGTTTTCAGTGTTGTTTGAGGCCCAGCACCTGCTAAGGGGCATCACAAAATCACACTTTCCCATGTCCTGGAAGCCACAGTCTTTTGAAATGGTGGGAGTTGATTGAAAATGACATTACTTACTTTCTCTCCTTTAAACTCCTTTCCAGGATTTGCATTTCCTTCTTCCTCTGTGCTTTAGCTGTGCTTTATTTCCCTCAAAGTTAAGGAAAAACAATAGCTGAACTCAACAGTAATGATGTTCTCAGTAGCTCTGCAGCTGTCTTGCACTGGAGACTGGCAGGGGTTATTCCAAGTGTGTGAAGGGGAAGTTGAAGGTCAAAGCTGAGACGTTTCCCAGGGGTCAGCTGGGAATTCTCTGGAGCCCTGGAGCAGCTTCTCAACTCTCGGTCACTCGGCAAAATCTGTCACCAGGGAGGTCACGCAGTTGTGTGAACTAAACCATTAAGGGTCTCACAGAGTCTTGGGTTGTCGTTTTGGTTGTTTAAAACTCTTTTTAGAAGAAGGAAAAATCAGCTGTGGGGAGTTTGCTGTTAGACAGAAGGTGGGACGGGCTCCCTTGGAGCATCACCCGTGTGCTGCTTACCTGCTTGGAATGGCTCTGGGCCCCTCCTTGGTTTAACAAGCTGAGCTTCTATTTATGCAAAACTGCTTTTCCTTGAGGCAGGGATTATTCTGGGGTAAATCCCTGCTGGCAGGATCCTGTGCTGGCCACGCTGGGAGCTCGGCTGCGCTCCCAGGGGGAATTTGCACCCTAAGCTGGGCAGGTTCATCCCACAACAGGCACTGCTGCTTCCCTTTGCACTGCAGGGGTCTGATTGCATTGTTAAAATGCATTTATTTGCTTTGTGTGTTACTTGTTGAATCCAAGCTTGAGAACCTTTTGAACGTTTAAGCCACGTTTTGCTGAGTTGGGAAATGTCTCCCCCCTGTTTGTCATATCAGAGAATGTCCTAAAGTCCCAATACATAGATCATTAAATTATATATGTCTGGAAGAGTTTAAATTCCAATCTTCTACACCTAACAGGAAATGATCAAAGGTAGTTGCTCACCAAACTCCGTTTTTGGATAAACCATTAATACCTTTTGAAATAACCTTACACAGAGTTTCGTGTCTTTCAAACCTGTACTGCTTACTCATCTCAGTATCACTTTTTGCCCTTTTATTTCACATCTTTAGCTTTTTGCTGAACATGTCCAAAACACATTTTCATGTTTCAGTATGAGAAAATTTCTCTTAACTGTTTAGAAAACTGTAAAGAACAGGATATTTACGACTCTATCTAAGCTGATAGAGTTGTAAATATCCTGTAGATCTCTGATTTCAAATGGGCTTTTTTTGCGTTTGCTTCATCTGTTCTGTGACTTCAGATTTCTGATGTAATAAGTAAAATTTAAGTCTCAAAAATAAAAATATGATCACTTTCTAATGAGTATGGCTGGGAGTTTTAAAGACAGAAATTAATCTTGAGTGTAGTTGTGTCAGGAAGAGACTACAGATATTAACACTGAAGTAGATTAAAAACACACAGTGTGTTGTAAATTACCAAAGGAAGCGGATAGTGATTTATTTTCCAGCTGGAAAGAACTCGTTTTCTGCTCAAAGAATGAAATGTTTGAGGAAATGGAGCGGGTGCACACCCTTATCAGCAGCTCTTTAGGGTTTTTTTTCTGCTTCTCAGTGTGAGGGAAACAGGAAATGGTGCTGGGCTGCGGCACCGTCCTGCTCTGCTCTCAGCCCGTGCCGTCCCCAGAGCCGAGGGTGCAGCTGTCACCTCGCGCTCGGGGGGAGCAGAGCCCTCAGGGCTCAGGTGTGCACGGCCCTGAGCTCTGCAGCTGCCTCACCCCGGGGCTGCGGGGGAAAATGGAACTGGGCAGCGCCTGGGGCCACTCCTGTCCCCGTGCAGGTGTGCAGGTGGCACTGGGAGTGCGAGCTGGGGTTGTTAGGGAGAGATTTTTGGGTGCTTTTTGTTGCTTTGTTTAAGGTGTTACGGAGTCCCAGAGTGGTTTGGGTGGGAAGGGTCCTTAAAGCTCATCTGTGAGCAGGGACACCTTCCACTATCCCAGGGTGCTCCAAGCCCCGTCCAGCCTGGCCTTGGCCACCTCTTTTTGTACCTATTTGTGACATCTTGGAGGGCCACAGCCGTGACAGAGACTGGAGAGGGGCAGATGCCACCTCACCCTTGTCTTGAACAAGTGATTTGCCTGCGTGTGCATCGTGAGTGTGGAATGGGTCTTTCGAACACAGATCAAGTGTTTGTGTTGGTGTTGCGTGGGATGATCCTGGGGACGTGGTGTGCTCTCAGGAGCTGAGCTGCTGGGTGGGCACACTGGACATTGGAATTATTCTGAGCTGATAAGTCCTGGGCGGTGTTTGTGCCTGTTGGGGTGAGCATCCCCTTCTCTGTGTGTGCAGAACATGGCAGTGTGTGGGGTTGTGTTGGGGTGGGACAGGCAGGGGGGCTCGGGGAGCACTGGGCTGCACAGCACTGTTCCTCTTCACTCCGTGTCAGGGCAGTGCTTTTCAGAGGTGCTTCCATTTATTGTTGTGTGGCTTGACAGGGCAGGTCAGAGGGGCAGAAACATGGAATACTTGTCTGAAAACACATGAGTGTCTGTGTGTGTGTGTGCTGGACAGACAGAAGAGCTCTGGACTGGGCTCTTGGCAGCAGCTCAGCCTCTGTCACTGGAAAGGGCCTGAAATGCATTTCAGGAGTAAATTAGGTTTTGGACTAGAGAGGTGTAGAGACCAGAAAATAAAACTTTACTGACTTAAAATTCTGCTGAAATACTGTCATTTGGTTTTGTGTGTGTTTAATTTAGTGCACCAGGGTGTCTGTGGTGTGAACTTTGATCAACCCTTTCCCAGCAGGCATCTGAATTCCAGCCTGGTCTGTCAGCTCCGCTGAACTCCTGATTTTTACCGGTTTTCATACTTCACACTGTATTTTTCATAGTGCATTTCCCCCTCCTCAGTTTGAGAGCCACAGCAGCACAGAGCTCGCTGTACGTGAGCTTGCTGATGGATCTCTCCTCCTGCTCGCTGCTCTGCAGGTTCCCATGATTCTGGTTGGCAATAAATGTGACCTGGAGGAAGAACGAGTCGTGGGCAAAGAGCAGGGGCAGAACTTAGCACGACAGTGGTGTAACTGTGCCTTTCTAGAATCGTCTGCAAAGTCAAAAATCAACGTAAATGAGGTAAGTACCACCTGTTCCCTTGTCTTCCCAGCATGAACGTGCCATTAAACCAGCGTGTGTGTCTGAACTGGGGAGGTTCAGGATGATTCTGGGTTCTCAGCCTAGGAAAGGGTTGCCATGCAGTGTCTTTAGGTACTTTCTGTCTGTTTTAAGATTCGCTCCCTTTTCTCTGCAAAGGGGGGTGATTTCCCAGGTGAGTGTTTCCTGTAGCCTCTGTCAGGGGCCATGGGCAGCAGAGGGTCCTGAGCAAGCCCAGCTGGCTGCACGACTCTGAGCTTAGATAAACCTTATCAGGAAAGAGTATTTTGTCAAGACAGCTGCTGCTGTTCCGAACGTGGATTATGCCCTGTTGTACTGCTTGTCTTGTTGTGTGGTGTTGGCTGCTGGTTTTGAAGTATTTGCATTTCTGGCTGCACACACCTGGTCACAGCCCTCTGTAAGCCCCCAGCTTGCCAAAACTGTGCCCAAGCCCAGATCTGAGCAGCTCCCCGAGTTTCACTGAGACCCCCTTTGCTCTGGGGTGCCTTTTCCTGCTGCTTGGGGCTGTGGGGTTGTGCTGAGGGAGCTCTGCTCCGCATCAGGCACCAAGTTTTTATTCTGTGCTGGGAATTATCTGCCTGTGACAGAGGCCAAGTTTCCAGGCACAAAGCTAAGGTGACCCCGTGCAGCGCAGCTGGGCCGCTGCCAGCAGATAAGTGGGACCGTTTAGGGGGTGCGTGATAAGCAGGAGCAGCAGGATCTTGGACTGGGCCCAGGGCTGATCTGGCAGCCAGAGGGATGTGCTGCATGGGGCTGCTGGACAGGGAAGGGAGCTGCAGGCTCCATGAATTGCAGCTCCTGTGGCTGGGATTAGCCTGGCTGCAGCCACGCTGCTGCCAGCAGGGATTTATTTGTGTGGCTGAGCTGGAGTAAAGCTGGGGCTGGTGATGAAGCACCGAGCGGCTCAGTCAGCAGACACATCCCCAGGGGGGGTGACAAATCCTGGGCTGTTTGCATTTCCACAGTGTGGGGGTGCAGACTGACCCCATCAGGCAGAGGTGCCTCACCCCGTGGGAAGGGGGTTCTGTGGGGGGCAGAGCCCGGGGCTGTCCCGGGGTGGGTGCACAGCCTGGTTTGACACCCCCTCATCCCTAACGTGAGAATCCTGGGTCTCCCTCTTTCCCTGCCGGGTCTGCAGCCTCCAGTGAGGTCACAACAGAGGGAAAAATGTGATTAGCTGGAAGATGAGTTCCTGGTTTCATTGTGATTTTCACTTTCTGGTTTCTCGCCAATTGATATTTTCTAGTTAAGAAAAGTACAAAAGCTGAGGAAATCAAAGAGAGAAACTGTGAATGAAGCAGCTCAGTGCACTGGGAGTTTGTCCTGCTGGCTCCTGAGCTGGGGAAGCATTTGCATTATTTTGGGGTTTGTTTTTGCTTTCTCACTATTTTTGGAGTTTCTAAATTTGTTAAAATCTAGGTAGAGTGATAGATTCCTGCGTGCATTTGCTGAATGTGAATCAAACCTTTCAGATAATTAGCTTTTAATCCAGAGTGAATTAAGTGTCCTTCTGGTGACCTCTGAGATGCTCTTGCAGCACACTGACTTTTTTTAGGGATGGTGGCATTCCTGAAACTTTGTTGCAGACTTCTGTACTCACAGTCAGTGCTAGCACCTAAATAATCTAATTATGAGAAAGGAAAATCTTACATTTCAGTCGTTACAGTATGTTATAAACTGTTTCTTTGTCTTCTGAATTTCTTTGGAATCAACAAGAATTTGTGAGCTGTCAGCCACTCCAGGAAGGGAAAAAAATAAACAAGGACAAGGGTGGAGCCCTCTGAAGGTTGAAATATTTCTCCTCAGTGCTGTGACCCAGCTCCAAGCGTTTTTGCAAAGCTCATTTTGCTATAAATGGGTTGAGTCTTGCTGGGAAAACAACTCACAGCAGCAGCGTTCACAAAACCTCTGCAGCTGAAAGAGGTCCCTGTAATGTCCCCTGGTGGAAATGTCAGAGTTCAGGGCAGACGTTGGGAGGGACAGCCAGGGGAAAGGGCTGCCTGTCCTCCCCCTGCAGGGGAGTGCTCTGGGCTGGTGGGGCAGGGTCTGCAGACACCCCCAGCCCAGGGGCACCACTGAGAGGATCCTTGAGGATATTATGCCTGTCCTAAAAAACCCTTTGTTATTCACGAGTTTTCTCCCACTTTTCCAGAGCAAGGAAATTGTTGCCATTTCGTTGCCATGCTCTTCTGAAGGCTTTGGTGGTGATAAACTGAGTTTTCAGCTCCTTTATGTTCTGCACACTGATGGGAGCTCTGTGTTTCTTCTTCCATAAGCAGCTGCTTGAGAAACATTTAATAAATTCAAGCAGTTTAATTCAATTTACACAACTACAGCCACCAGGAAAGAGTTGTCAGCTCCCCAGCCTGCCTCAGTTTGGACAGCTTGTGTTTTATTACTTGGATTTTTCAGCTTGTGTTTTTCATTTGCAGATCTTTTATGACCTGGTCAGACAGATAAATAGAAAAACACCAGTGGAAAAGAAGAAGCCTAAAAAGAAATCATGTCTGCTGCTTTAGACTCCCATCACGCAGCAGCTCTGAGCCAGGTAAGAGGTGTCTGAACCCTCCCTGGGGCAGGTGAGCAGAGCACGAGCTGCTCCTCACAGAGCTCCCCTTCCTTCTCCTCTTCCTGGGGTGTGGCTGAGCAGGAACTTCCTTTTGACTCCTCTGGGTTCACCCTCTGGCCTGTGACACCGAGCTCTGAGCCACCAGGGCTCACTTCTGCTTCCTTTTTATCCTCTGATAGATTTTGGTGTTACTGCTGCCACTGCTGTCCCCGTGCTGGGAGCTTTGGGGACAATTACAAATTGTTTTGGGTGGGACGTGGGTGTCCATGGCACAGAAATAAAAAGCTGCCCACCAAAAAAAAAACACCAAACCAAAATGAACATTAAAAACCCAAAACCAAACCCAACCAAAAAACCACACCAAGGCTGGACACAGCTATAAATAATCTTCCTGTGTATCTTGGCAGGGAACTCTGTGTGCTCACAGCTGTTCTGTCGCACTCCTGGAAGGAAACAGCAGCTCTGTGGCCCCAGGTTCAGGACAGAAATGTCCCCGTTTGGAGGCAGAGAAGGGCACTGGGTGATGGCCCAGCTCTGCCACCTGCCTTTGTCGTGGTGGGCTGCACAGGCTGCCACCCTCAGAGGGTTTCTGGGACCCTCCAGAGCCTCTGCTGTGTCCTGTATTGATCAAGCAGAGCAGCTCGGCTGCCCCTGTCCTGCAGCATTAGAGACAAACTCAGAAGCCTTTCGGGGATGAATTCCTGAGAACAGGGGACGCTGCCAGGCCTGAATCCCCTGCTGCCCCTGGCCCTTGGGGCAGCCCAGCTGTGGCTGAGGAGGATCAGGGGAGCTCTGCAGTTCAGGGCTGCTGATGGGCTGCCCTGGTGGATGAGGCTCTTAGCCCGAGCTTCAGGTGCCAGAAAATAACAGCTCAGGCTGTGGGGAAACAATGGCTTTAGGAAAAGAAACTGAAGAGCCTTAAGTGGCTTTTCCTATTGCTCAGGTGATCCCTCCTGCTCAGCCAGGATGGAATTGGGCTTCCCCAGCCCGGGAGGAAGCGATCTCTGCCCTCTCCCTCCCTCCCAGGATCCCGTGTACAGCAGCACTGAAATACTGGGATCTGCTGAAGGAGTTCCTGTGTTCAGTCACCTGGAATCACAGAACCATGGAATGGTTTGGGTTGGCAGGGTCCTTAAAGCCCATCTCCTTCCACCCTCCACAGCTGTCTCTAGATCTCCTCCCGATTCACTGCCTGGATCCAGGCTCGGGAGGTCTCTGACTCACCAGGCTTTGAGAGCATCTCAGAATACAAAAGATGAAATCCCTCTGGCCTGTGTTGCTCATCCAGGGGTGGATTCCAGAGCCCTTGGAGCCCTTGGCTCGGAGCTGCTGAGCCGGGCACTGGCTCTATCGGGCAGTGACAGGCGGGGGGCAGTTGTCTGTCACTGCTTTGTGGCCGTGATAAAACAACATCTCAGAGAGTTACACTTGCCACAGTCTCCTGCTCTCTGTACCTAGAAACAGACCTGAATTCTGGGAAAAACCAGTTCTGCTGCCTGTGGGCCCGGGCCGTTGGCTTTCAGGCCTTTGAGATCGTTGATCTCCTCAGCAGAGTAAGAAATGTCCCTCCATCATCTTCTGTTTTTATTTTGTTTTACCCTTGCCAGATTGCAGGAATGAAGAACTGTTGCCTAAATGGAAAGTGCCAGCATTCCCAACTTCAGAACCTTACGGAAGTGAATAACATATCGGAAGAAGTTTCTCCTGTTTTTTGTATACTACGGGAAGAATTTAGATCTTAAAAATGGTTTGCACACAGTCCCTGGAAAAAGCAGTTGCTCTGTGTATATCTCTTGGAAATTTAAGCCAATATTCCTCCTCCTTTACAATAGCAATTAACAGATGTGAAAATAAATATAATTGACTCTAGCATATGATTATCCCAAGGAGCATGGATGCATTTCAAATGTTAGAGATTGCTACTATAATTAAAATTCATATTGACCATTTTGTCATCATTTCTCCCCATCAAGCACTAAAAATGTTCCACTGTTATATTTTATATCTATAACTATAGATATATATTACTCAAAATTTCCCTTCGAACTCACTGCAACAAATAACTTTTTGAGTCATTGACTTCATTTTATATTTAAAAGTTACAAAATATCATTATTTTCATTCTGCCATTATATTCTAATTAAAAATGTTTGTGCATAATGCTTTGGAAAAATGGGTCTTTTATAGGAAAAAAACTGGGATAACTGATTTCTATGGCTTTAAAAGCAAAAATATATAATATACTAAACCAACTCTAATATTGCTTCTTGTGTTTTACTGTCACAGATTAAATTACAGCTTTTATGAATGATTAAATTTTAGTACATTTTCATTTTTGTTTCTGTGTTTTTGTTACCGTTTCCAGATTTTGGGTTTGCTCCATGTTTTGTGATTCCTCTCCCACCCTGGTGGATCAGGGATGTTTTTGAGGTGCCCCCATCCCGTTCTGCCCAGGCAGCGTCTCCGCTCCCCCCGTGTTGTATTTCATGTACCCCTCCCAGAGGACAGCAGGCAGCTCTTGTGTTTTCTTCTGGCTGTTTAAAGATTGTATTGCTGCAGATATTTCCTCTGTACCATGGCTTTGATGTGCACAAGTTTGGTTTCATTCCAAGGTCTGGCTTGGAGGATGATCCTCGGTTTCAAACCCGGTTTTGGCTGGTGGTCCCTGATCAGCTGAAGGGGTTTTTGTTTCATTTTGGGTTTGTTCCTTGCATTTTTTTAATACCTGTTGGTTTCATAAAGTTTCAGAGAGCAGGACATGAAGAGAGCCATGGGTGCTCCGTCCTCCTGTCTGTGTGCAGCCAGAGCCACCTGTGGGATCCCAGTCGCGTCCTCGGGGATGCTGCTGGAATCCCCTCAGGGCTGGAGGACTTGCTCCTGCTTCGCTTCTAAGTGAGGAAAGAAATGTATCTTCACAGTGGAGAAAACTCAGCACAGGCCTTGTCCTGCTGGTTAAAATGGGAAATTAAAGTGTCACAGATGTTCTGGACCCGCTGTAGAGTTTACTGGAAACCAGGGGGAGAAGTTTTTGTAAATAGGGTTTTCTAAAACTGTGTTCCTGATGCAGCTGTTGAATTATAGAGATCCCAGTTTCTAAATGCAGCCCAAACAAGACTGGAGGAAAACATCTGGATAATGTGACAACATCTGCCTACTTCCAAGCACTAGGACAAGCGTAGTTACTTTCGCTGGTTGTCTTCAAGCCACTCTGCACCTCCTTTTTCAGGAGGAGCAGAAGCGCGGTGTTTGCAGGTTGGTTCTCTTTACTAAATGTAAAAATATTTTAGTAATAAAGTAATTTCGATGAACACGGTGTTTGCTAGACGTCTCTTGTATGAAGCGGGGCGCAGAGGGAGCGGTGCCGGGGCTGCGGGGCGGGAGGGAGGCTGGAGCGGGCGGGGAGCGCTCCCAGCCCGGCGCTCGCCGCTAGATGGGAGTGTGGGAGAGGCGCAGCCACCGCGCGCTGGGGAGGCTCCCGCCGGCCCGGAGTATTTGCAGGGTGCAGCCCCGGTTCCCACCCCTCTCCTCTCCCCTCTGCCTCCCACCATGCGCCCGTTTTCTCACTGGATGAAAAAAAAAAGTTGTTCTTTAATGGATTTTAGCACAATAGCCCCGGTCGTGCCCTGGGACACGTTTGAGCCGCTGCGCAGTTCCGTGTCAAACAGAAATGTCCTAAAGCACTCGGTGGTTAATGTCTCACTGGGTTAAAAACGGCTTCACTGCAGCATGCCCTAAGGAGAGGGGAAAAGAAAAACCTCCCAGGAGTCCCAGGCTTCTGCTTTTGAGCAGAGCCCAGCCGAGCACAGTAACATTTTGCTATGAGCAAAGGGGCGCATTTAAAATTTCACTGAAGCCCCTGGAGCCATCGAGCTCCTCTTTGAGCTGTGCACAATTTCCAACAAAGAGACTCCCGGCCACCTCTGCAAACGCGCTGCTCTCAAACTCCCCAGCCTGTATTTACCTGCCTATTCCCAGTGTTTTCTAAAGGTTATTTTAAGTCATGTTTTCCCATCCAGCGTGGGTTGGATCAGATGATCCCACACGTCCTGCCTCACTGGGAAGCTTTATTTGCAGGCTGTGATGTTGACCCAAATAAGTGGCAGGGACACCTTCCCAGGTTGTTCAAATCCAGGTTTGCTCTGCTGGCTCTGAGCTGCATTCCTGCCATTGCAGTGGCTGATGTGGGAGGTCTTGCATCCAGCAGCCACCAGAGAAACTTGAAAATTCATGTTAAATTCCCCATTAACCTTTGCAAAACCATCAAAACTAATGAATGTTTTATTTATTTTGCCAGGACCAGGCACTGAAGAATGAAATTGGATTTTCCAGAGGCCCAGGTGCCATTTGGTGAATAACCAGCACATGCCAGCCATCCTGGCTGGGGCTGAGCATCCTTCCCACCCTCCCAGCTGGGGCTGAGCATCCTTCCCACCCTCCTGGCTGGGGCTGAGCATCCTTCCCACCCTCCTGGCTGGGGCTGAGCATCCCTCCCACCCTCCTGGCTGGGGCTGGGATCTGGCACTGCTTTCCCTGCAGCAGCTGGTCAGTGCTCTGGCTTTCAGCCACATCACTGTCTTTCTTCCTGGCAAGAAACTCCCAAAATTTGGAGACAAACTCTGTGGAGGAGGAGGGAGAGGAGCAGGAGTGGGGGCTCTGGGCTCAGTAGCCCCAAGCCAGGGGCAATTAGCCAATGCTGCAGCCTCCAGCAGCCCTGGCACAGCTCTGCCCCTGCGGCCGCTCCTGGCTGGGGCTGAGCTCTCCAGCTCAGCTACCTCCCAATTCCAGGGAAAGGGGAAACACTGTTTGTATCATCCCGGGACTGAAACCAGCCTTTTCTCCTCACTTTGCAGGAAGCTGCACACAAGGAGACTCTGCTCGTTCCTCCTGTGGTGAGTGAGTGACCCCATTATCCTCCTTGTCCTGGATCCTCTGTCCCTCATCTCCAGCGGGATGCTCTTCTGGAGGGAGCAGCACCAGAGGAAGATGAAATCATTTGCCAGAGATTTTGGACAAGTCGGGGGCAGAGCTGGAAGTGCAGCCCCGTGCTGGAGTCGGAGGTGCCCGTCCTGGCTCTGGACTCGACCCCGCTTGCCCCGCGGACCCTGGGGCCTCAGGGATTGCTCAGATGAGCCCATTTCCCCCGGCGTTGGCCCTGGCAGACGCCTGAGGTCAAACATGCCTGGCATTTTCCTCGGGAGCCACCGCCGTTCCAGCCCCAAATCCCTGCTGGCACGGCAGGCCGGCTCCGGGGCACAAGGAGCCCGTTGTGCATGGCAGGGAGGATGCTCCGAGCGCCCACGAGGGCCAGCCCGGCCTGGTGGCAGCTGCTTCCCGCTGCCACCGCCCAAAGACACCCAACAAAGGACAAATTCATGGGGCGGGAGCGGCTCTGTGGGCTGCGGACACTGGAGCTTTATGGAGCCGGGGGCGGTGGTGACGGCCCCTCTGTGCCGATCGGGACCACCTCGGCTCGGGGGTGCTGCCAGGGCCCCCCTGATTTCCATGGAGCGCCGGTTTCCAGCCAAGAAGCCTGAGAAGCCCCTGGGGCTCCTCCAGAACAGCCCCAAGCAGAGCAGGAGCCCCCCCAGCCGAGCCCTCGGTGACACGGGAGCTACCCCTAACCCCTAATCTCTCCCTGCAGGTGTTTCACATGGAAATCCGGTTTCTTGTGACCCATTTTGGGTGAGTGATGGGGGAACGGAGTGAAAGTGAGCAGTGTTGCAGCTCTGCTGCCCTTTCCTGCCCAGGCTGATACAAATCCTTGGATAAACTGACTCCAGCCCCTCTGCACCCTGACTCCCCCCGCCCGTGGGTGCAACGTCCTGAGAGCCGTGGACTTCCAGCGTCCTACCCCTGTTTTTCATTTAGCTTTGGAAATAAGAAGTGTCGAGCTGCTGCATCAGTTTGGCTTAAATTCACAGGAGAAATCATTTTATTTGAAGCAGTTTATGTTATTAAATATGACTGCACAGGAGCCCCTGCAGGATAATCCGTTATGATAAATGATGTTTGAAATGAGGGAGACCCGACACGGGCCAGCTCCGGCTCCAGTCACGGATTAATCTGCAGGAACAGGAAAGGCCCAGCGGAGCCAAGGGCAGGGCTGGGTGTGGGCAGAGCAGCAGCTCCAGCCGCAGCGCCATCGGAGCTCCCTCAAACACAGAAGGAGCGGAGCATCCTCTGTAACACCCCGGGAGCGTTCCAAAGCCCTGTGCGTGTGGCACCTGGGGACAGGGGTGGCCTTGGCAGTGCTGGGGGACAGCTGGACTCGATCTCAGAGGGCTGTTCCAACCTCAGTGACTCTGTGATGAACCAACAGTTCCATACCTGAGGGTTTCTGTGCTGTCCCGTGCACCTCGGTCAGCTCACTCCCGATACTGTCCTGTGCAGAAGCACCGAAATTTGGCAAGAAACCTCAGTGGCAAACAGGAGCCAATTGTCTTCTGAACTCTCGTTGGAAATGTACAGGGATTTCAATGGAAACAAGGAAAGCATCCTTCTGCCCCTCTCCCCAAGATTTCAGAAGTGCTGAGCATCCCCAGGAGATGGATTCAGGCTAAAGGAGTCTTTGGCCAAGGGACTTGGCTGCCTCAAAACCTTCTGCCAGGGGGTGCTGGGTGAACCTGGCTCGATCCAGGTGTCAGGAGCAGGGCCGAGGAAGCTGCTGTCCCTGGCTCTGTGCACTGAGCCCGGCTGTGATTTTGGTGTGTTAGAAGTGACTGTCACAGCTGGGGCACATTCGCCACCAGCCTCGGCAGGAACAGGCCCTGGATGTGCTGCCCTGCCAGCTCAGGGTGTTCCCTCTATTCAGTGCACGATGCACAGGCTGATCAGCAGCCAACAGGCAGCTTTTGGCCCTTTCCTTCTGAAACAATCAGCGTTCAGGGCTTGACTGAGAAGGATTTGGTGTGAGATAAGCTTCCCAGAGCGGGGCCAGGGCTGAAGTAATAATTGAATAAGTGTGAGGTGGTGAATGAGAGTCAGGATGAGTCAGAGCAAAAGCTGCTCTGGGGCAGGAGGGAGAAGGCTCCTGGGTGTCTCCCCTGCTGCTCGAGGTGGGAACGAGCCCCTCGAGCTGCCAGAAGCCGATTTTGGGGGGGAACAGCCAGGGAGGGAAATCTCTGGGGGCTGTGCTGGGGTGCAGAGCTCCCCAAATCCTGCTGCTCTGGGTGCTTGGCTCAGGGCTGGGCTCCCACTGCCCTGGAGCACCCTCGGGCTTGGGATTCTGCCTCATCTGTGCCAAGGCTGGAGCTGCCAGGGCAGGAGCAGAGAGGGAGGGACAGCACCCAGCACACAGAGCTGGCGCCCAGGACCATCCCCTGCAAGACATGGATTTATTTGGCACTGTCTGGTGTGAGCTGTACGTTCCTGACAGACTCGAGGCTGTGCTGCTGCCATCTCGCTTCCCTTCTGTTGGATTTCCCACTTCCTTTAATTTTTTACCAGTTTGTTTGGTTCTGCTCCCAGCAGAGGCAGCTCCATGGGAAGGAGAAGAAATCGAGTGTTTATTTTTAGAGAGTGCCAAAAGAGTTCAACCCAAGGCAAATACAATTACTTCAGGTTGTGCACAGGCTTCTGAGAAGCCACGGAGAAATCACTTCCAAATGGGAAATGCCCTAAACCCAGATGATGAGAGCATCCCGGAGCCGCCTGAGGAGCGCCCCTCACCCCGCTGGAGCTGCCCCTGCCCACGGCACGGGGTGGAACGGGAGGGTCCCGTCCAACCCAGCTCGTTCCGTGGTTCCGTGCATTCTGAGGGCTGGGAGGAGATCTCTGGACACCCCATCCCAGCCCTGCCCTGGCACGGGGGAGCCCAGCGGGCGCTGCTGCTCCTGGCAAAGCCCCCCAGCTCTCCCAGCCTGCCCCATCCTCGGGGATGTTTTCCCGCTGAAAGGGGCTCCCAGATGCTATTCCTGGCCCAGTTTTAGGGCATTCACTGCCCGAAGCTTCCGCTGGGCTGTTTGTGGAGCCCTCGTGGCTGGGCAGGGCAGGGGTGGCAGGGAGGCTCCTCGGCTGAAAGCTTTCACTGTAATTAAGCTGAACAAGAGACCGAGTTAAATCTCTGCTTCTCTCGCTCTGCCTGAGCGAACACAAAGAGAAGAAAAGGTCTGAACCAGACAATTAAAACAAGCAATAAAATTGCACGGAGAGGTCCGTGGAATGATTTTTCCTTGACACGCTCGCCCCCAACAAGTGCCACATGTCCTGTGTATAAATAGCAGCTGCCCAGACTTGCTCAATCATCCCATTGTTGCTTTATGATATTAATTAAACATTCCTCTGGGATTGTTTGCATCCTAATTAAGCGGGGAACTTACAAAAGACAGCGAAGAAACCAAACAAGTGCGTGCTGGGGGTGCAATTTTGCTAAACCGTGTGCAAGTGGCTTAAAAAAAACAAGTTAAAATTGCAGGACTGTGGTTAAAAGCTTTTTTTAAGTGTCACCAGTGATGGGGGCTGTTTGCTGAACGGTCCTGGGGGCTCAGGAGCGGCTCCTCGCTCCGGGATGTTTGGCTGAGGGAAGCCAGGGGGGCTCTGGAGGGATGAGCATCCCCCCGTCAGTGCCAGGGGAGCGAATCGTCCCTGGCAGGACCCCACCGATATCAAAGGGACAATTAATCCGCAGCTGCTCCGCACGGGGGATGGGGGGCACAAGGACCTGCTTGGATCGGCTTAAAAAAAACCTGGGGCCGGGCATCGCTGCTGCCGAGCCAGGGGTCCCCAAAAAGCCCGGACTCGGGGCTGTGCCGGCCAGGGACAGCCCTGCGGCCGCCCCGCGGGTGACGATATTTTATTGCGGGGGATCCCGGCTCCCGATGCCGGAGGAACCTTCCTCAAGGGACAGATCCCCAGGGCTCCCTGGCCGGCGGGGCTGGGGCTCGTCCTCCCCTCCCCTCCTTTCATGTAGCCGGGAAGACTCGAGCACATTGTTCCCGACTCAGCCTCGTGCACCCTGCAGGGATGTGCTGTGAATTACTTCCCAAATTATGTGAGTAATTAAAATCAATGAGAGGGTATCCTGTTAAATAACGTAATTAGATGAGCACAGCGAGCGAGACGAGTGCAATGGTGTTTTTGTTCTCCTGCCTGGAGACAGCTTTTAACCCTTTCCCTCTTGTCTCTTCCCCGGGAAGGGCAGGCAGGGCTCCCCTGGGTCACGTCTGCTCCAGCCAGCGCTGAGGTTTTATCAGGAAAAAGCCTCGCCCTGCTTCCTTCAGAGCTTCTTCCAGACCAGGATTGTCTTTCCCCACAGTCCCCATCCCTGGGTCCCAGTGCCACCGCCTGAAGGCTACAAACATGTGGAACTCTGAGAATACAGAGCTGCCTTCAAATCCAGGCTAATCCGAGACAGTGGCAGAGGAAAACGCGTCCCTCCTGCACCGGAGCTGTGAACGGAGGCCCCACGAAACGGGAATTACCTCGCTGTACACAATGAACTGTCCGAGCCGTGCCCCAGGTGCCGTCCCGGGGCAGGGTCCCGGTGCCCGGGGACCACCGTGCGCCTTTCCTCCGGCACTGGGGGCTCGCGGGCTGCCTTCGTCCCGGGGGAAACGGAACGGCCGAGGAACCCAGGTGCTGGGAGTCATTTTGGTTCTACTTCTGCTTCTTCCTGGGCAGCAGGAGCCTCAGCCCGTTCAGATACACGTGGAGAGCTCTCTCCTCCAGCGCGGAGCGCTGAGAGCTCCTGGGGGTTCTGGAAAGGGTAAAGGCATCTGGCCAGATGGCTCTCATTGCAGGGCTGGAATCTAAATAATTAATTTATAGTATCGTGTTCAGGACTTTGCTGTCTCCCAAAGGAAACGCTGCAAAGTCCTTAACTTGGTGCTTATTTTTTCCAGCTGCGATGCACGGAGGGATGAGGGGCTCCGCATCCTGCTGGAGGTTCGGCTCCTCTGCGATCCTCCAAGGCAGGGAATTGTTGCAAAGATGTGTCACAGCTAATTACGCTTGTCACCTTAAATCATATTATGGCAAAGGACCTGAGCCCTGCTGGGAACAATCCCCTGGGCTCGGGACACCGGGAAATTCCCCCGGGACGTGCTGCAGGAGCGACAGGCTGTTCCAGGGAGCTGTGAACGCACTCAAGGAACTCCCTGATGGAGCCTGGCGCTCCCGTGGGGTGCTGGAGCCACCGGGGCCACGCTGCCACCCCGGAGCCACCGGGGCCACGCTGCCACCCCGGAGCCACCGGGGCCACGCTGCCACCTTGCCGGGCCCCGGGCCGGGCTCCGGGGCTGATCCAGCCCCGACACGCCGCAGGAAGGGCGGCACCCCCCCGTTCCCGAGCTGAGGAAGAGGAGTAGGAGGAATTGCCTGCAGCGTGCCGGGAAGAAACCGCAGGTCTGGCTGGTTAAAGGTGTCTTATCCTGTCCATCTCCGAGTGATTTAGAGCTGCCATAAAGCCTCTGCGGAAGGAGGACTTTTGCTCGACTTTCCTGGCAATGCATCTTATCTCCCGAGAATTTCCCAATACTTTGTAGCTGCAAATAGAATGTTTCTCCCATTCCTCTGAGGAATGAATAAGAATTCCTCTTAGGAATATATCTGTTATTTGCCTCTTTAAGGCATATTCCGTGCAAAGCTCCGATCATCCCGCCAACAGCGTTACATCAGCGACACGTTTGAAAACCAGGTAAGCAACACACAGAGAGTTCCCCTCTTGAATTATTTCAAATCCAGAGGACCCGGTCTCTCCTTTTTCCAAGCAGAGCTCAATTCAGGGCACAGGAAACTCAGCACAAAGCCGACCATGAATCGTTTCCACACCATTAGCATGAGCACATGCAGATCAGGCAGCTGCAGCATAAACGCCTGGCTGGCTGCCTTTGGGTGCGAGCTCCCGGTAATTGGTCTGGAACAGAAAGGATGGCAGAGGAGGGGGAAGCTCTGTGCAGGTAGCTCGGGAGAGCTGCAGCTGAGCCATCCCAGGATGGGCTGGACGGGAGCAGCACCCCCAGACCGAGCCGTGAGCGCAGCCCCGGGGAAAGGAACGCCCTGGGCTCCGCAAGTGGCTCCAGGAAGCCAAGCTCTGCTTTTGGCTGCACACGGCAGAGGGACAGACCAGGTCCCCCAGGTCCCCAGGACGCTTTTCCTGCTGCCCTGGCCATCTGTGCTGTCTGGCAGCAGAGCGTGGGGCTGGACGTGGTCAGCAGAGTGGCTGGACACACGGATGTGCTCGGAGACTTTGCTCCTCGCCACGTTACCCCACTGCCTGCCCCAGCCCCTGCCCGGGCGCCAGCTCAGACTGGGATCCCATTCCCTGCTGCCCTTGGGAGGGAACCTCGGTCTGGGCCAGAGTTGAACAGCCCTCTGCAAGGTCCCTGCTCTCTGCAAACTCCCGGCCAGCCCACTGAGGGACTTCTCCAGCCCCAGAAGGCTGTCACGGACAAACCAGAAAGTACAGAAAATACAGCGTGGGGGCCTGGAGTGACCCTTCAGTTATCCCGAGCAGGCAGAGGAGGCTGCTGCTGACACACACAGTTAAGAATAAAGCAATTGCTTCATCAAGCAACTGCTTTTCTCAGCCCCGGAGTGTCCCCCACTGCTCCCCGCGGCTCTTGGAGCCTTTGGAGGTGACAGTCCCCTGTCCCTGCCCGCCCTGGCCAGGCTGTGCCTCCACAGCGGCTGTCGCCAGCAGAGCACAGGGACTAATTAACCCTGACATGACGTCACGTTCGTTATCTGCGGGTCTGAAATGTCACATGGCAGCTCCAGCCCGAGGAGGGGAACGCGGCAGAGCCTCGGGGAAGGTCCAGCCTGGATTGCTCGCGTGGGCTGGTGATGAGGAGTGGATGTGTCCCCGCGTTCCAGAGCACATCCATGGGAGCCCCACGGGCAACACCACCGCTGTGCCACCTCTGTGCCACCTCTGTGCCACCTCTGTGCCACCTCTGTGCCATGGGGGCTGCTCCCTGCCAGGGCTGCTCCTCTGCCTGCCCAGGGACCCCTGGGGAGGTGATGGAGCAGGGGCAGCACGAGGCCGCTGTCCCTCCGCTCCTCCAGCGTGAGGCCACGTCCGGCCCCTGCCCTGGGTGGGCTTCGGTGCTG
Source organism: Oreocharis arfaki (assembly GCA_013398015.1). Taxonomy (NCBI): domain Eukaryota; kingdom Metazoa; phylum Chordata; class Aves; order Passeriformes; family Paramythiidae; genus Oreocharis; species Oreocharis arfaki. Next base: position 109,162 of record VZRR01014022.1, on the reverse strand, counting down.
CAGGCAGAGGGGCTGAGCTGGGACCTCGCAGCCTCCCCTCTGGATCCCGAGGCTCGTGTCCTTCCAGCCCTGCTGGGATTCCAGGGTGCATTTACAGCATGTGGGAAGTGCTCTCTGAATTAACCTCCAGCCTGCCCAAGGTGAGGACTGACACGGAACCAGGCAGTTCTTCTTCCTGGATATTGATTTTCCCCATTTTGCTTTCCTGTCCAGCGAAAGCCGGGAAATCCGAGCCAGCTCAGAGGCTTTGCTCGGTACAGTTATTGCAGGAAATGCTCCCAAAAAGACACAGATGAGGAGTCGCTGGTCCTGGCTGGGAATGACCCCTGCAGCTGCAGGAAGGCCATGAGGAGCCCGGAGGGGTCAGCCCAGTCTGGCTGGGCAGAGCCAAACCAGGGGGTGCTGGGGGTCCACAAAGCTGCCACAGCTCAGCCTCGCCGAGGCAAATTGTTGCAGGAAACTCATTTCTGTTTCTGCTCAAAAAGCAGCACAGGAGATTGCCTGCCAGCTGGAAGGGGTGCGAGTCCTTGATTAGAAATGCCACGTGGATACAAATGAACTTGAACAAAAGGGAAGAGAAATAAACCCTAGCCTCCTCCTGCAGAGACGTGCGGCCCTGCTGGGGAAATGCTGCGTGAAGAAGGGATTCTGATGATGATGAATATTACGATGAAGATGATGGGGAATGTGCTGGAGGGAATAAACCAGTGCTGGACTGACTCAAATGGGTCTGAGTTCAGCCAGGACGTGGCAATCGGTTCCTTTCGTGCTGGACTCCGTACAGGGGGAGTTGAGGGGAATTGTGTTTGCCCAGTGTGCAGTCAGAAAGCCGTTCAGGTCAGCCGGGCACGCAGCAGGGACGGTTCATGGGCTGGGGCCGAGCACCCTCAGGGCCCAGGAGCAGCGGGAGGCTGCGGCAGCCGTGCAGGTTTGCAGGGACCCCCAGGGCCAGTGGGGAAATCACAGAACCCCAGAAGGGCCTGGGTTGGCAGGGACCTTAAAGATCACCTCATTCCAACCTCTGCCATGGGCAGGGACACCTTCCACTATCCCAGGGTGCTCCAACCTGGCCTTGGGCACTGCCAGGGATGGGGCAGCTCTGGGCACCCTGTGCCAGGGTCTGCCCACCCTCACAGGGAACAATTCCTGCCCAATAGCCCATCTAACGCCACTCTCTTCCAGTTCAAAGCCACTGCCCCTTGCCCTGCCACTCCACAAACAGCAGACAGAACCCGTGTCAGTGGCTAAGGGAAACACTCCCGAGGGCAGCCAGCCGTGTTTCCCTTTCCTCTTGCCCCACAGTAGCCTGAGAAGCCCCATCTCATTGTCAGAAGAATAAGCTGTGAAATGGTTTTGAAAATAAAGGCTTTTTAATTACAGGCACATTTGGGAGCCTTCTGGAGGCCATCTGGCCGGGAGAGCAGGGTGTGGGCACCAGGCAGGGAAAGCCCAGGGAGGCCGAGCAGGAGCAGCTCCTGGAAAAGCTCTCGATTAAGGTTAAGAGCTAAATCCTCTCTTCCCATTAAGCCGTACGGGCCAGACCCAGCACTCATCCATCCCGGTGATGTGGGGCTGCAGTGCCGGGGCTTTGGGAGCTCTGGGATGAGACTGGACAGAGATTTCCAACAACCCTGAATGCCCAGGCTCTGCCATCGCTGCCTCCCCGGGCACGTTCATGGGGAACCTGCTCCTGTAATTACTGTCCCGTGTTTGGGATTAGCCACTCCTATCAGCCAGGCAGAACGTAGCCAGGGCCTCGTTAGACACTGTCATTGTGCTAATTAGGTGGGTTTCATACTTAATAATGGAGAACAATTTCGTGGCAGTTTCATGAAAAAAAAGAGGAGCAAAAGACATTATAATTTCAGGAAAAGTCCCTGGAGAAGTGAAATGGTAATTCACAAATCCAACTCTGATCTGTTAGCAGATCCTGCTCTGGAGACTAAATTAGGGAGGATGTCTGGCTTGAATGTCTAGAAAGAATATTTATTAAATATTTTTTTCTCTTAAGAACTTTGAGACAGAGCTACATTTACTCGCTATTTCCAAGTGTTTCAAGACTAGACCACACTGGATTTGTCACTGCAAACACCCTGGAAAATCCTATTTTAATGCAAAACATCCTTTGAAGATACACTTAACAGGCAGAGAGAACAGGATACGTTTGAGACCATGCTGGGCATTCGGTCAGCTGTCCATGTGGGGATCTGATCCTTTGGAAAGGAACAAATTAAGGAACCCCCATGCCCTCTGTCCTCAGGTGTTCCTGCTTGGAGGGGAGGGAGGAGCAGTGGCTGTGGGGTGCCAGCAGCTCCCCGGCTCTGACCCTGCTCCCAGGGAGGTGGCCTGGGCAGTGCTGGCTGGAGCAGGAGCTCTTCGGGTGGGAAAGGAACACGGTGGAGGCAGCTGGGGCCAAGAACTGCCCTTTCCACGTGCAAGCAGGAACAATGGCCTGTCCCTGGAGCAGGCACAGAAAGGCCGGGCCCCGCAGCTGACCCGAGCGGCTCCTGGCACAGCACCCGGCGCTGCTCCGGGGCAGCTGTCGGGAGCGTGAGGGGCCACAAGCGCTGCTCCTCCAGAGGAACTTCCCGCGGCTCCTGACGAGCCCCCAGCGATGGGGGAGCGGCCCCCAACAGCTGCTGGGCTGGGGTCAGCACTGCCAAAGCGGCACTGCGTTCCCAGAGCCCTGGAGGTGGGGCTGGACCGGGCTGGCACCGGCGGCAGGGAACGTGGGCGATCCTTGGGAACGGCTTTTCCCGGAGGAGGTTCCCCGTGCGCACCCTGGGCCGCATTTTCCTGCCCTGCACACGCACGTCCCGAGCCCTGGGTAACACAAGGCCTTGCAGAGGCAGCCGCCCCAGAAGCGCGTCCCTCACGTCCCGCCCCAGATGTCACCGCGGCCGTGCCACGCTCAGCCCGCCACACCTGAGGGCAGTGCCAGGGACGAGCCCACAAAGGCCCAGCCGGGAGCGCTCAGCTCTGCTGAGTAAATCCCCACCCAGCACGGTGCTCCTCTCCCGTGGGACAGGGGCTCCTCTCCCCGTTCAGCCTCCGGTGCCAGTGGGGCACACCTGGGATGTGCTCCTGGCAGTGGGGGTGCCCCAGGGCTCCGGGCCGGGACCCCCAGGTTGTGCCCGGGCTGCAGGGAAGCCCAGGGCTGGGGCCACGCTCTGGGGACTGGGGTAGGTGCAGGAGAAGCTGTTGCTCTCTCTGGAAAACTCCTCTTTGCTGACCCTCCGCAAAGGAGCAACAAACAGGATGAACTCCTGATAAAAAGAGGAGGAAAACAAAATGCTTTACAAGCAGCCTTTCAGCATTCACAGAAATTAGGAAGGGGGAACAACCAGCCCTAAAGCCCACGAGGAGGAAAGACAAAAGCTTGCTCAGGTTCCTGCAGAAGTGCTGAGCACAGCGCTCGGGCGCTGCCCCGCTCCTCTCCTTGTATGGGCACAAACAGGGCCTGCCTTGTGCCTATATTTAATTTGCAAAGGAGAAAAAGAATTCTCCCTCCACGCCTCTGCCCCACTGGCCTCTCTGCTTCGGGACGTTACAACAGGAATAGAGTTGCGTGTTTAAAACAAATAATCCCCCTGCTCGCACATAAACCCTTCCTAAACTCGGAGTGAGTGGAACAGGTTTTGGAACACAACCCTGCTGCGCACACGGAGCATCTACCGGGGCTCCTGGCTGATGGCAACGGGAGCTGCAGTGCCATCACCACACTCTGTGCTCCCTGTGGCTGTGGCAGGACCCCCTGGCCCTGTCCCCCTCCTCGAGCCAGGGACTATGCGGCTCTGAGGCTCTTCCTCGGCAGCAGCTTCTGCCCCAAACCTTTGTCCCTCTTCCCCTCAGGGAGCTGGGGCAGGCAGGATGGATGTGGAAGCTGCAGAAGCCCTGCAGCTCTCGGGGCTGTGCAGGGGGATGTGCCTCTGGAGCAGTGCTGGCACCCTAGCAGGGAGCTCTGCCGTGATTTACAACCTCTCCTTGAATGGAAACTCTCCTGGCTGCTCCCCAAACTCCCCGATCCCAGCTGGGAACAGCCGGGGAAAACCCTGGAGTGAGAGAAGAGACCGAGGGTGTCCCACAGCGGAGACGAGACCGATTCCACTTTATTGGAAACTCTTGGAGAGTCGGACACTGAAGAACTTGGTTCTGTCAGGATGAGGTTTGTACACAACAGCAACAGGGAACACAACAATAAACGGGGGAAGGAACTTTGCATCTGGGTGAAAACCCAAAAATAAACTTCTGCAATGTTTTATCTGTAATACAGGGACAAGGGGAGGGGAAAGGGGCAAACCCTCCCAGACCCCCAGGTCACAAACCCCCTGCAAGGAGCCTTGTACCCCACTGGTTTAACTGCCAGGGGAGGAAGAGCGGCTGGGAGGGCACCAGGGATGCAGTGTAAGGGGGAACTCCCCCAAAGTTGGAAGTTTGCCCCCCACTCAGCAATTTCTCAAGTCTTATAAATTCAAACTTATTTCTTTCCATTTAAATAACAAGTGCTTCAGGTACAAGGCTTGGGATACCTGGTTTATAACCCAGTTTCAAGTGCACACAAGCAGGGATAGATTTTAAAAAAAAAACTATATATATATATATTTGCACACTCATACACACACATGCACACCGTGGGCGCTGTGCTGCAGCCATAGAACTGGAGATGACGGAATGGGCCTGGCACGAGGAGCTGCTCACCTGTGGCACCACTCACCCTGAAGCTGCTAAAGATTCGGATTAATTTTTGAAAATACCGGTCCCCAAAGGTCTCCCCACGTGGGGCTGTGTCAGCTGCTGCTCAGGCAGTCCCTGCAGCCGCAGCTCTCCAGAAAATTCCACGTGCAGGAGAGTGAAGCCCGCAGAGTGTTCTGCAGGACTCCTCTCTTGTCCCTGTGGAGAGCTCAGGAGTCTCCCGAAAAGGTGAGCGTGGCCTCCAGCTCCCGGCGGGTGCGGAAACGCTGGGCAGGGCAGAGGACAGGCTCAGACCCAGACGGCCGTATTGATGTCAAACCCCGCCTGGCTGTAGTCTCTGGGGTCGTGGACTTTCTTGGTGCCGATTTTGGGGTGCTCACCACGGCTCTCTGCCCTTGGGCACCTCTCTGCTTTGCTGTGATGGCTCTGCAGGTTCCCGTGAAGGGGGAAGTAAAATGTCCCCTTGAGTTTGTTGATCTTTTTGGACCTCTTGGAGATCTCGGGCTGTTTGTCCTCAGGAGGAAGCCAGCAAGGCTTCTCCTTGAGCAGCCTGTCTCGGTCCGGCCGGACGCTCCTCAGGAACTTCTTGAAGATGTTGGCTGTGAGAGAGAACTTCCTGCAGAGCTCCTGGGATCTGCTCATGGACAGGGATGCCTCGCTCTTCTCCCCCTTCTTATCCAGCTCGGGCAGGTCCAGCCAGTTCCCCACCAAGTCTGCAAAGATGTTGTCCCCCAGGACCAGCGGCTGCCGGTTCCTGCTCTGGGACATCAGGGACGATGTCCAGTCGTGGCCATCGTCACAGCCCGGGCACTCCTGGCACAGTGGCCACCCCCCAGCTGTGCCCTGGCTGCTGGACTCGAATGCCTGGGGCCGGACGTGCTCCGCTCTGCTGGACACGGAGGAAGGTCCTTTTGGGGGATAAACGTCCTCCCCGCAGAGGCTCCGGGAGGAGGAGGAGGGGGTGTCTCGAGGGTGGTCGCTCTCTGGGAATGCAGTGGGGTGGGACAGCCCCGCTGGCCGTGGCACGGGACACGCCGGGGCCGGGGGGCCGTGTCCCCGTGCCCCCCCCAGCCGTGCGTCCTGCCCGGCCCCGCTGCTCCGGCAGCACCGGCGCTGCTCCGCGGGGCTCCGGCGCCCCGAGATGTCCAAGTGCTCCAGGGCCGTCTGCACCTGGAGCAGCTTCAGCTCCTGCAGGGCGCCCATCATGCAGTTCATCTGCTCGTGCAGCCCGTCGCCCACCTCCTTCATGGAGAGCTGCGGAGGGAAGAGCACACGCGGGTCAGTGTCCCCAGCACGGAGAGGAGCAGCGGGAGCCCAGGGCAGCAGAGCAGGGCTGAGCAGCTTTCCCCCCCCTCCCACCTGCACCACATCCATTTCAGCAAACGGCACTCAGATTTTCCTTAGATTTTTCTAGGAGTGTCCCTCTAGGAATAACAGGAGCTGACAGAAGTGGATTGTTTGACCTGACAACAAAAATAAAGAGTTTGGGTTTCCATTAATTGCTTGGCAGAAGCCCAAGGTGTAGAATTATGAATGGTTTTGGCTGCCGCCAGTTTTAGAATATTCCTGTGCTTTTGTGTCTTTTGTGCCCTGTCACCAGCTGAAATCAGAAGCCAGAATACTGAACAGGGGTGCCTTCCAGGGAGAGCCTGCCTTCCTCACCTGAGGTGCTGAAGTAGATTAAAAATAAACCTCAAGAAGAATTGTTGTTATTCCATAACACATCTTCAGCTCTCAAGGCCCTCAGCGCAGGCACCTCTCACTAGAGGACAATCAAAGACATTTCAATGCACTGGAAATTCTCTACAGAACAACCAACAAACTCTAGGATTACAGACATTCAAACAGGAATTCTTTGATTACCAGCTCTGCTTCATCCCTGAACCTCACTACAAAGATTGAACTTTCTACACCAGACTTAAAATAAGCAACTTATTCTCCAGAGCTTCCCAACTCCCCCCCTCTTTTGCTCTCTTGCTTTCTCTCTCTCACACAGGCTCTGGATCATATTCCCAAAGCAGCTCCATAAAGCGAACAGGCTCCACTTTCCAACAGCTGCCACTTATTCTTTTTTAGCAGGAGGGGGAGTGGGGAAGGGGCAGGAGAGGGGAGGAACAGCAGGGGCTGGCAGGGCTGGAGCTGAGGACCTGTCACACTGCAGTGAGGTGGTTTGCAGAAGAGATTACACCCATCTAGGGAAGCTTCAGCCTACGCTGTCACAAACAGGTTAAAAGGCTCACCACCGTTTTTTGTACAGCACCAGATCTCAAGATTAGGGTGAAAAAGGCCAGCTTTTTCTTTTTTTCTTATGTTCAGCTTTACATTGCCAAGCTTTATGTTCTACCTCTCCTTCATTTTAACTAAGCTCGTTCAATTACTTGCTCTATTTCCATCTCTGCTCGTGGGGCTGAGCAGCGAGAAAGAGCAGCCATCAGAAAACTGTAACAACCCAGCTCTGTAAGCGGAAATTGCTCAAAAGTTTCTGACCATGAATTCCCATTTCAAACCCCAGCACCTAAAACTAAACTCACCAGCAGATTATGGTCATTTTTCAGGGCTTTTCTCAGAAGAAAGTTGTTAATCATCTGAAATGAGCACACAGCTACAAAGATACAGAAAATCTGTGCTCAGCTTCCTGATTCCACCACCCAGAGCCTCCAGTGATGGCGTTTTTTAACATCAGCAAATAAACTCCTGCTGCAGACGTGCAAACAATGTCCCAGTTCCAGCCTCGCCGAGCTCCTGGTTCCCACACCAAGCTGGGGCCAGATGCTCCCCCAGCCTCAGACAGAACTATCACCTTACCTCTCCAGATCTGCTGTAATGCTGCTCGTCCTAACCTCTCCTGCCTTATTAATGGCAGTCTGTTTGATCTGGGGCTTTGGAAAAAGCTGGATTTGGAGCCAGCTTGGCCCCTCATTGGCCACTTCCCACCAAATCCCCTGGCGCAGTAATCGCGCCGTGGGGAGTGACAGGGTCCTGCCCCAGGACTCCTGGAACCCTCGGCATCCGCTCGGCAGCTCTGTTCCCCCCGTGGCCTCAGTGACCTGCCCTGGGACGGGGCATCCCTGCCGGGCTCAGCCAGGCCCATCTCGGGGGCACTGACCCTTCCTCGGCAGCTGGGCTCGTTCCTCACAGCCACACCCAGCCACCCCCGGCAGGAGCAGACCTGGCCCCGACGGCCCCAAACCCAGCACTTCTCCTTCTGAACAAAGGAGCTGCGGCTGCCAAAGCCGGTGCCAGCACCAGACTAGGGAGCCTGAGCCGCTGGAAAAGAAGTGGGGATGTTTCCCTCTGTGGAAACCCTCTCCTGGCACTGACTGAGATGTGGACGCCTGGGCTGAGCCTCCCTCGCAGCACAGGGGGAGGAGAGGAGGCTCTGGGCTGTGACTCCTCTGTCCTGCTCCAGTGGCCTGCCTTGGGAGGGGTCAATCCCCCCCTCCGGCCTTGGTGTCCCTCTGCAAATGTGAATCCCACCAACAGCGACGGAGCTTTCAACACCCTGAGCCTTTTAACTCTGCTGGCAAACGCTGCTGTGATTTAGGGTTGTGCAAGTTAAAAAATGAAGCAAACCAACCCCCTCTGCTTTATCTTTTGCTCTTCATGGTATCTGCTCAGTCTTCTACAGAACTGGAGAGTGAAGAAAGCCCAGCCCAAAGTGAAGTCACTGCCTGGTGACCAAACAGCCTGCGGGGCTTGGATTCCATCCACCTGCAATTAAGAGTACTCACCTTGGAAAGAAAATTCTGGAGGGGGAAAAAACTTTCCCTGGTGTCTAACTGCCAGCCTGTCCTCCTTGCCAAGATCTCAGTTCTCCTAAGTTCAGACTGGCTTCTCTGAGACTCTCCAGAAAAGGAACAATGTCCTAGAGAAGAGAGACCACCTCCCTGACAGAGGGTCAGGACTGAACTACCTGGTCTGTGAGAAGAAAAAGGGATTCTGCAAATAATTCAGCAGACTGGGCTGGAAATCAAATGGATGGTCTGCTGGAGGTGATGGGAACTCCAGGCTGAAGGGACAGCCCTTGTAGTCTTGCTGGCTCTTGGTCACACACTTCATGTAGAAGGAACTCGAATCTGTGATGAACTGAAGTCGATTCCAAACAGAGCATGAATGTGACACAGAACCCCAGAGAGCCTTAATGTGGTGTGGAGAGAGACCCTGACTGCACCGGGGGTTATGCAAGTGCCATTATGTAAGCTGGGCACTGGGAGAGGCTCTGCCTTGTGCCTCTCTGTGAGCTGCAAATCTCAAACCTGTAGTGGGATCAGTGGGGCTGCAGAGCAGAGCACAGGGGCAGCAGCACTGCCAGACTCGGCTCTGCACAGAGCCTGCCCTCCCCTCTGGCTCCTGCTGGTCTCTGCTCAAGGTGCACAGAAACATCAGCATTTCCAGGCCCCCGGGTGTCTAATCTGAGACACTCTGCCCTTCAGTGTAAGTGGTTGTTTGGCTCCTCTGCTTCCAAAAAAAGCCCTGTTAGAACCATGACAACCTGTAGATATCCAAATCTATCTCTATAAACCAGTTAAAAATCAGATGCCTCAAATTGGATCTCATTATTCCTGAAACTTTTGCAATCCCTAAAAATTGGCATGAAAAATTCGATGTCTAATTCTGCACAAGCCAACTCATGCCTTTTAAAGCAAGACAAGTACTCACAGGGTTGAGTGTTCCCCTGCAGTCCTGGGACTGGTGTGTGATGGGAGAGGTTCCTTTCTCCAGCACTGAGGCATTACCTGGCTCAGTCCTCCTGTGGAGGTGTGACCCAGGCAGCTCTGCCTCAGTGCTCCTCCAAAGCAAAGCTCATTGAAACCACAGACACCCCAAGCACCGAAAACTGAAGTGCAAATTTCAAAATTCCACTTCTAAATGATCATCAGGGAATATCCAACATGGGGGGAACCAAACAAAAACCTGCCCGAGTTCAAATACAGAGAGGTTTTGCACTGGCAATGTCCCAGCCTGAGCAGCAAAGGCACCAATGGCTGTGGAGCCGCCTTTTCCACCATCTCCTCCCTCTCCAAACGATAACCCACAACTGCTCTACACAGTTGGTAAATCAATGGTCTTCCACCACTGATAAACACCGCAGGAGACGGGCCTGTCCCAAGGAACCTCCTCCAGCAGTCGCTGTCATTTCATCAAAGTCAGCCTCAAATACCCGAGATCTACAAACAAGGGAGATTTTCCTTGTCACTTCCTAGGTAAGTAAGTAACTTTTCCCAGCCACTCTGGGAACTGATGTTTCTCTATTAACATCTCCCTTCACTGAGCTCTCAGAATCCAGTTCCAGTCAATCTCTTGGAGCCTGAGCTGTCCCTATTCCCAGCCCATCCACACATCTGCCTGCCCAGGGCCGCAGCAGCTTTGTGATGCTGATGGAAAGGAAAAGCCCAGCAACACCCCGGCTTTCAGCTGAGCACAGAGCTGGGAAGAAGAGCCCTGAGAGTGTTTGTCACAACCAGGAGGAAGACAGATGTCCAGCTCTTAGGTAAAAGAAATGCAAAGAGAGGAAGTTATTGCTAACAGGACAGGAAAGAACAAATGGCAAATAGTTCTTAATAATAGTTCTGATGGGCAACAGACCCAGCAACAAACAATTGGTATTTAAAGCACATGACATAATAGAGACCGAAATTATTTTAGAACTGCTGAGCTGATCATATTGTTTCTGTGTTTCCCTTCGGGTCACTAACTGGATTAATCTCCAACAAGGCTGCACTTGTGGCGGCACAGCCCTCGCTGCACAGCTCGCACAGAGCTGCTCTCCAGCTCCACGTTCCACCTTCCTTCTCCTTCCCTTGCAGGATGCCAAGGGCCTGCAGTTGTCCTTCAGTCCTGGCATTTTATCATCATAATTTCAAGTCCCTCTTTCACCTCTTGTCTTCCCAGGGTATTTCAAGTGTACATGAGGATGTTAACTGTGAGCTCACAGTTTATCTGAAAGAGGAAGGATGCTGACACTGAACCAGAGACTCCCCCCCACAACGGTTTAAATAGATCCTGAACAGATGTTAACCATGAAAGACGCGGTTCACATCACTCCATTATCCACCTTCCTTCCCACTGCAAGGATATTGTTCTGTGCTTCCCAATCACACTCCCTATGTTTAAAGGCAAATCAGAAAAATCGATTCTCCTCAACCAGGATAAAAATGGACCAAAAATAACTCCAACCTTCAGACTTTTACTCAAAACCCAAGGATAAGACAGACCACTGGCCTCTATAGACAAAGTGGCCTCTGCAGATGATGGTTAAAGTGTCAGTTTTCAGCCCAGACCTGCTTCCCTGGGAATCTGCTCTTTAACATTCCCAAATGTGTGAAGTTGGGAGTCTGAAAAAATCCATCCTCATCTCTAGGAGACTGCTCTGGAAATAACCAAGAGGACAAAGCCTGTGACTGCTTTTTCTCCCCAGTTATATGTGACAGGACATCTGCTGCCAAGTCACTCCTCTACACCTTCCCCTCAGGAACACCAAGGAATGAGATCCTGTGACAACCACCCGACCTTCTGGCACTGCTCCAGCACCCAGGGGTAAAGTCACCCAAAAAGGGACCCCTCCATCAGCAGAGACACAAATGGAGCCGCCTGTTCCCACCTGCTGGAGTCGGGAGCTGTGACACTGGACCCTCAGGGCTGTCATTTGTGCCTCCCAGACTGCAAACCACCTGAGCTGCCCCTCCAGAGAGAGCAGGAATGAAAACACAGCAGATCCTCTCGGAGCGTGACACAGTTACCGGAATAGGACCCAGTGTGAGACAAAGAGTAAAAATAATTGGCTGTATTTTTCACTCGGACCAAATGTTCTATTCCTGCAGGATATTCATAGCAAGAAACACTGTCTACCAGGACATAAATTAATGTAAGAAGGGAGTCAGACTCTATCAAACTCAGTAATTCGATGCATTTATGACAAATGTGCAGGGAGAACATTAAAAGTTCAAGTCAGAGTGGTGAGGTTTGTTTTAAACAGCACTCAAATACTTTTCCTCCTAGAAGAAAGCAACAAAAACCCCAGACAGACCCTGGATTCATCTGAGAGACCAAAACACACAAAGTTTTACAACCACAGCTAAGGTGGCTGTGGCCCCTTGCCTGCTGCAGCCATACAAACCCAACGTGACAGATAAATCTGCCCCACGGACTCACCAGTCTCCAGCAGAAAATAATGATTTATTCTGGCTGCAGATGACCCCCAAGCCCCCATCCCACAGTACATGGGTGAGGTTGGTACATATCAGTGCAAACTGTGCTGGTGTCTGAGAGAGCAGGGAGGCACGGAAATGAAACTCCTCTCTGCTAATCCCTCAGCAAGACAATTCCTGTTACATCTGATCTTTCAGCTGAGATAACGCTCTGTGACTCAGGGAGCAGGCACAACTCTGCTGTGCCTCAGGACGATGTTTGCAGATTCCAAATGCAGCCGATACAGTGAAAAGGGCTTTGAGTATCAGGATTAATTGCATGAATGGCAGATTCCCAGGCTCTGGGGCACATTTCACAACTGCCACTGCAAGGACAGATGACAGGAGTGCAGAAGCACAGCTTATTCCATCACCAGACCTACAAACCAGCGCTGCACATTCCCACAAGCCACGCTGTGTCCATAAATCTCCAGGGGCTTCCTGGAGGAGAACAAGGTCTTAAGTATTTCCTGCACCCGGGGATGAGGTGCAAAGAGCTGGCACAGCGTGTCGGCAGTGGCTCCACAGGCTGGTGTCAGGCCGGGATGAGGATCCCCGCTCCAGCAGAGCTGCCCCCGACCCCACCCGGCCGGGATGAATGGCTGTGTCAGCTGAGGCTCTCCTGGCTGCGAAGCATTTGCCTGTGGAAGCTTCTGAATGAATTCCAATCAAAGGGACACCACACATGCCAGAAACTATCAGCTTACAATGGAAAACATGCGACTGGAACGGGAGATCTCTCTCTCTCTGACTGAAAGGGGTCAGATTCATCCTGGGGAGCGCTGGCAGAGCTTTCCCAGAGGAAATGGGAAGAGCAGGGTAAGCATGCCCGGACCTCGCTCCTCGGTGGCTCGTCTGGCACAGCTCGCTGTGATCTCAGGGCACAGGTGACACGTGGGGGTTCACCAGCACCCCGGCCAAGCACATCAGCATTTAAATATGTTTTTAATAAACAAAGCAAGGGAAAGAAAAACCAGAGCTGGAATCCTCCTATCTCACACTAGCGGGGGATTGAGCTGCATTGGAAGATAACCTTTCCTTGGGAACTGGGAGCTGTGCCAACAGCCACTATTTTTCGAGAAAATCCCCTCCTCAAAACAGGCCAAAAGTCTGGTTTACCAAACCAGAGGCTGTTTGCACTGAGACAAACTAAACTTCTGCTAATGGGACACTCTCTAACCTGTCCATGTGGCACTGAGCAGCCCCAGCAAGCCCGGCTCCTCACAGAGGGAACTTTTGCAGAACCTCCCTGCACAACAGAGCTGCTCCCTGGACACAGCACAGCCCAGGGTGTTCCCACATCCACGGGGATGCCCGGGGCCGGACTCTCCTCTGCCTCACTCCGGTGGCTCACCGGCTCCACGTGGCCAAAGCCATTCCCACCACTCCTGCCCGGTGACCCCGGCTCTGGGGCATTCGAAGGCTGGGGCAGACGTGCCCAGCAGCGAGGCAGGGCAGAGCCGAGCCCCGCAGCCCCGTTCCCTGTGCCCGCGGTGCAGATGGGCACAGCTGTCCCTCGAGCTGCGAGCCGCTCTTCAGGGAAACATTAATCTATTTTAATTCCAGGCTATCAGGACAGAATTGATTTCTAAAAGCTGTTATTGCTCATGATACCACTGATGGTTGCTTTAATTGCTGCAGTTCCTACTTTCACTCGAACCTGCAGCTCACTCGGGTTGCAGGGGGCTGAAGGAGGGGACCCCAGGCTCGCCCCAGCTGCGCCCTGTGGGAGTCCCGCACAGCCGCGCTCACCACTGCGCTTGGATCCCCGGAGAACTCGTGTGAAAGCAAGTTTTTAAGTCTGAATAACAAAAAATGGGCGGTGGGAGGGGGAACGAATGTCACCGGTGAAACCGAAATGTATGGAGATCCATGCTGCTCTCAGTCAAGTCACAACTCGTCCAGCTGAAGGTGACAATCGACCCTTCCCAGTTTTTTAAGCTGAGAATATACACAGATTTATGCCAGGCTAACTCATGGTTTATTAATATAATAAAAACTACTCCACTTTTACAATTAAAATCTATTCCTGCATTATAACAATGGCTGAACCAAGCCAGAATTTTCTCATTTAAAATATTTTTTTTCTGGCTTTCACATTAAGTGTGAGGGATCTGTCTTTCTGTTGAATATACTGACTCTTCAGAAGTTATTTTGTGCACTACTAAACAGGCATGTTTTAGACTCAAAGGCGCAATGTTTAGGCTCCTCTACAAAAATATTGCTCAGATAACAAAATCGATTTGGTTAGAAGACAAAACACTGATTTAGGAACCTTATTCTTAGGATCTTCTTCTGGAAGTTACTCCTTCTCCCATCTCACCTTCCAACTCAGATTTTCAAGAGCTCTCTGATAATTCTGTACATGTCCTGGTTTGCAGTTTGCATTTCATTCATCACTCTCAGTGCAGAGCACACCAGTGACTCCCATCTTCCTTTGTCTTAGTTTGTCTTTCACCTCTTGTGTTTGCTGGGGAAACACTGGGAACGCCAGCAGGTTAAATGTCACTGCAGCCACATTTATTAAGGGTAAAAGGCCAGTGCCCCAGCCCGTGTTTCACAAGACACTGGGATCTGGAGGAGCGCAGGGCTCTCCAGCCCTGGTCCTGCCCTGGGCGCAGCTGGAACTTTGCCTGCTCCGCAGGGACTCGCTGGTGCTGTTCCACTTTGAATGCTTCCTGCAATGCAGGCACTGTACAGAACTCTGGGGAGCACAAAACCCAGATGAAATCAACATCCTTTCCAGTCCAAACCGGGAGCTTCTTGCATTCAGAAACTTCGCCCACCCGTTCTTGCTCTGCCTTGTCTTCCCCTTTTGTTCTCATTATCTATTTATCAGGATAACGCAGACTCCGAGCCAGACCCGCTGGAACCCTATTTTGGGAAGTATCAGTTCCTCCTCCCAACCCACCCCAGCAGCCCCAGAGCACCAGCAATACCTTCGGGCTGGTGGACAAGCCCCAGCAAGCCCCGGGAGTGAGGTTACCCCTGAGCAGGAGCGACAGGAGGGCGAAAACACCGCTCGTTTCTGACAAAGGCTTTCCTATTAAAGAAGTATTTGCACAGCGTATCGGAGGTGCCAACGCGCTCCCTTTGCAGCCTTTTGATTCCCAGAAAGTTGTTCCTGTCCATCTCTGTGGCTGCTTCGCTGATTTCTGACCTGTGCGGGCAGCTTGTCCGTAAAGCCCCCGCACACCCCCGTCGCGGTTTCTCTCCGATAGACGGACGGACCTGGAGCGGCCGCCGCTGACCGGGACCTGCCCCCGCTCACGGGGATGGGAGCGGCGGGACCCCCGACCCA
>VZRR01014022.1:64301-93331 GCA_013398015.1 Oreocharis arfaki | reverse complement strand
GGGGACGGGCACACAGCACAGGCTCCGAGCCCGGCCCGCGCCGCTGCCCGAGCGCCCTTTGTCGGGGCAGCACATGGTGGGGAGCTGCGAGGGACAGGTGTTGGAAGTGCTTTAGCGGGGTTTATTTTCAGAACAGTTTCCCCTCACTGTTCCACAGGCGCTGTTTCAGCCCGTGGGAGTCTGCGCATACAGAGCACCTGGAAAACTCCGGGGCATGGGGGATGAGGGAGCTACGGATGAGCCCCTCTGAGACCAGGATTCTTTTATCTCGGATCAACAGCCTCTAATATTGCTTATCACCAGAGGACACCAAACAGATGGACAGGCGAGCCGGGAAAAAAACACAAACACTTCTGAGTCATCAGACTTTATAACTGCACTGAATTTGAAAGGGTTTGAAGTTTTGAGTGTTTCTCACAAATAAATACTATTCTCATCTTATTTGCAAAATGTGTTGTTTAGATGATAAATGCTGAGTCCCCTGTGATAATTTAACAAAGTTTGTCTGAGTCACTCTGCAGTGCTAAAGAACTTGATATGAGGAGAAATACTACTATGTGTTCTCAAATTTGGGATTAAAAACGTAATTACTTGGTTTTTTCCCATAAATTTGGCAAAGACTGGCTAAAATTTTTGCCTCTCCAGGTCTTTGTTTTTTGGAGGAAAACATTTTTATAGATGGTAATAGGATTTGGTTTGTTTGCTTGTTTGTTTATAGAAATCAGTTTTGGTGTTTTTGAAAGCTGACCTTTGTGTCAAAATCCAATTTAAATGGGAAATTTGTGATCTGCCCTTTCACATGTGTTCGGGAAACACTCCAGAGTTAATGTTTATTGATCCTTCCAGTGTCTCTTTTATTATGGATCAAAATTTCCTGTCTCTTTACTCATTTCAAGGTTCCCATTTCCCATCTATTAAGGATGGGAACAGCATCTCTCTTCGAGGCTCTGTAGAACGCGGGGCAGTAAAAATTAATTTATTAAAGAAATGACCTTATCAAGAAGTGAATCATTTCCAACAAGGTATGCCATGATGTGAGTGGGTACTCGCCAGCCTCGAGTCTTTCGTACAGCCTAAGCCAGCTAGCCCAGCTATGATTTTTTCCTGAAGTCTGGCAGGATTTGTTGGCCAGCTGGCTGTTCCCCACGGGCCGGGGTCGGGTGTGGATGTCCACAGCCTATCCAAGCATATGGCAGGTTGAAGAGCCAGGCAGGAGTGAAAAATCAGAAAGCTGGGATGGCCCCACGTGGAGCCCAGGAGCTGGAACGCCCGGCTCGGGCATCTGCTGAGGCACAGGGAACGACCCCACGGCCCAGGCCTTGTGGGCCCCAGACATGGGCAAGAAGGGCCAGCTCAGCACCCAGCTCTGTTCACTGCACCACTCCCGAATTTAACTGATGCCTTCACATTCTTTGGCTGCTGCAGTACAGCAGAGACACCAATGGTTCCTGTGGTTATTGGAAGGATCAAACCGAACTTACACAACGTTTTACCTTCAGTGCATGTCAAGGATTCAGGAGGCCACCTGCACGTGTACATGGCAAGTGGCAGATGCTGTATGCTCCTGTGCCTCTTGCAAGACACCAAACTGTGATCTTCTGGCAGATGAACAGGAAGAGTTTCTAGGCTGTGTTTGGCTTCTGCTAAGGACATCTTTTTGATCCATTTTCTAGCCTCCGGGGCTGCTCCTGTCCCAGGAGACTGAGAAAGGAGTTCATGAGCACAGAACTATGAAAAGACCAGAATATTCATGTGCTCTGAACTCCTGGGAACTTGCAAGAGAAGAGAAAAATCTGAACTATTTTCTCAGTAGGATTTCCTTACTAAGCAGCATTTTTCTCTTGCATGTAGACAACTGGTTCAAAGCAGCACCGACACCTCATGCCAGGCCCTGCACTCCTTCCACTCTGTCGTGGTGTAAACCATGAGCAGATGGTGCAGTGCAGTGGAAAATCAGATCTCCGAGAAAATACAGAGCCAAGAATAAAACACCCTCAAGCAGAAAGCTACATGGTTTATTTCAGGATAAAATGAAAAACTGAGATCCTTGGGCAAAAATTAGAATACTCCTTCAGAGTGGAGTATTCCACTTCTATGAACTGCCTTGTTCCTTCTTGATTGAGGAAACATCCATCCCTTCACAGCTGAAGGCTCATCTCATTTGTTGTCTTTCAGTTCATTGATCTGGTTTCTCCAGGCTCCCACGTGACTGTTCTTTGCTGAACTAACAAGCGTGGTTATCACTGAATTTTCTTTCCTTTCGACTTTCTTGCACACTGACGACAAACCTTTCAGAATTTCCTCCCACTTCAGCTGCAGCATGACCTGAATTGCATCCATCCTTGTTTAAACCCACTGAGGCAGAAACACCCACCCATAGGTTAAGGATATATTGTCAGAACTTTGCCTGGTTTTATATTTGTGCATAAAGAGATAAAATATCCCTGAAAATCTCACCAGAGATAAAATATCCCTGAAAATCTGACCGTTTCTTCCATTAAATCTAATTTAGTGCATACAGTCTCTGCACTTGTGGCCTTTATAAAGTTCTGACATGCCCCAACCCCTCACTATGCCCCATCCTCAAAATCAAAGCTTTTAACTCTGCTCCAGCCAAATTTCAGCTCCTGACATTGCTCTGCTTGCACTGGAGTGTCAGGAGTAAGTACCAGGGAAACTCCTGGTGCAGCCACTGTGCTGTCTTGTGCTGAAGAACTATTGGATTTCATCTCGGCTCACTGCGTTTTCATGACCTAGATCCTGCTCATACGAGCTGAAAAAATAATTCAGCAAATCTTGGTATCTAAGATTAAAATGGGATGATGTTTATTTATCTGGAAGAAAATAACAGGATCGAAATACTGGCATTTCTCACTGTAGAGCTGAAATGGCTGCTCTGACCCGATCCCTGAGGTCTGCTTGCTTTTATCTGCAGCTGCACCCGTGCCTGTCATCTGTGGTGACTCCCCCGTGGACTTGAGACTCCATCTGAAATCTGGGGAGTTCTCCTTGATCCTTGTGAAGAATGTGACTGACAAGGAACCAAATCCATTCCAGAGGAGGACACTGAAATGAGCCTTAGATGGCTGTAAGACAACACCATCCTCCTCCTCATCCTCATTATTTATGACAGCTCCATGCACCAGACTTGCTGGGAAAAACCCACGACTTTGTCAGTTTCTAAAGCAACAGAGAAGATTCTGCTGCTTCAAAGCCTTGCTGCTCCTTGGTAACTTGCCTTGCAGCTTTTTTTTCCGGAGGGAAAGTGAATGTGCTGGGTGCTCGGAGTCAATTTTCAGTGGTGAATATGCAGCCACTGTCTCTGCTGGGATCAATGGCCCTTTCACTGTCCTGGGCTCTACTGTACAGAGAACAAACACAGTTTCCATGGCAGTGTAAACACAAATAAGTCCCACACTCCAAAGAGTGACTCACACGTGCTGCAGAGAACAGAGAAACTTCCCTCTCTTAATCTGAAAACATCTGGGAGAGGAGGATGAGATTATCTCACTTTCAAAATATTCTACAAATATTATGTAAACCAGATTTGCTCTGAATAATTCCATCTATTGGCAGCTCTGAACAGACAAATCCTTTGAAGGCAAAGGAATAAGGCAAGGCTGGTGCCTGCTAGCAGTAGCAATGTCCAGATCTATAATGAATATATTCGTAAGACACAACCCAACGGTTCAGGAAGCCAATACAAATTATCCATGAGCACTTTACCTCAGTATTTCAAAGAGTCACAACAAGAATTTAAGTGTTGTAAATGAAGAGTAAATTTATAACAAAAGCAGGAGATGGATAAATCTGTGGGAATTGTTTAGTTCAGGTACTAAGACCCGGTATTGCAGGTGTTAGTCTGAAATAGTCTGAAATAGTGAGAACCTGACCTTGAATATCAGCAGCATCACTCATGGGTGTTTTAGAACATCATTTATCTAAAGCTGATACAGTGATACACAGATTCAGAGGAAAATGAGTCCAGCATGGAATTAAAATCAAATATGGGATGTGCACTTTGTCACAGGGACAAAAATGTGTTGAGCACTTTCTTGGAGGAATAAAACATGCTCTCAGCGTGTATGGGAGGAAGAATTTTCCCTAGCAGAGCTTTTCTACATCCTAAAACTTTATGGATTTTTATGGCCCCAAGCTAGAGAGCTTATATCCCTTCAAAAGAACCTGTTATTTTAGTAATACTCCAGCTCTGAAGGATGTCTCATCTGCTTCTTTTACTAACCTAAATCCTTTCCCAGGACATACTCTGCCTGCAGAGTATTCAGATTAAATGCCAAGATTTCCAAAGGCTGCTCTGAGCAGGAATGCTTCCTTTGGATCTTACTGCAAGCAGAAGCACAGCAATGTCATGGCAAAAGTGCAGATTCCTCTTGGCGGGGCTGACACGTGAATGTCGACAACGGGAATTCAGCATTGGAGAGTCACTGAGGTAAAGCAAGGCCTGAAGGGTGAAGATTCTTATTTATACTGTGACTCATGGCACAGCACATCACTTAGAGAGAGCTTACAACAACGTGAGGAGCAGGAGCAGGTAAGATTTACTATGGGAATAAGGGTTAAACCACAGCCTTTCATGGGATTGACTGACAGAGCTGCAGGAGCCGAAATGTGACACAACACCCTCAGTCAGGGCCAAAACCAGCAGGAGAGGGACAACAAACCTGCCAGTCGTGGTGTGGAAGGGTGTCTCACACAGGGAGATGGTTTGGAGTCTGTCTGAAGGAAGATTAAATAACTCCAAACAGCAGCACCTTTCTGAATGACGGTGCGGTGTCTGAATGTCTCATTAATGCACCGCAGAGAATAGTGTCTGTCTCCAGATCACCTTGGTTGTATCGAAACTTGCATGAAAGCTCGGGAGAAAAGGAGTAAGGGAGAAAAACAAAGAGGGGAGCAGTTCCTGCAGTGGCTCTTGGGGGCTGTTTTGTCACCTCCTCGCTGCCCTTCCCCCCTGGGAACAGTCCCTCCTCACTGCTCTTTCTTGTCTGTTCAAATCACATCAATTTAAAAGGGTTATGAAAGGCTGTATTTAATCAAATGTTTGTTATGTCCAGGTGTCTTTGTCTGTCTCCTTTCCCAGATTTATCCAGAGACAATTATCTCATATTGGAGACTCTTTCCCCTTGAGGACCCATGAGAATATCCATTGAAAAATTAAAAAATAATTGGAACAGCAGAATGCTTGTAGGTCCTGTTGCCTGTGTTGTGGGGCACAGTCCCAAGCACCTGGAGTGTCCCCCCTTGGTGGAGGGGAGCTCTCCAAACTGGAGCTGCTCTTTGTTCTGCAGTGCTTGGTACCCAGATATTCATAGGGAAATGTCATCGTAATAAAAAATAACTGAATAGAATCTGCCAGACTTTTTTCACCTGTCAGGAATATGGACATGAGGAATTTCAAAGACATGACCAAGCCTGTGACACACCAAAGTTATTAAAATTCATTTAGGCTGCCCGGCACTCTGAGAATAATGACACAGTGTATGTGCTTGTACAGTAGAAGCCGCTGTGGAGATTTTCCAAATCCCCTTGCAATGAATGGAAGCTGCATGTCCAGAGCCTCTGAAGTGCTACAATAAAAGCTGGTATTGATAAACCCACCCACGATTTAAAATAAGTGGTCTACAGAGGGTAGTAAGTAACGCATACGCAGATTAACATATTTGCCCTTTGCCGAGTGAATACTATGCTGTTAATTTTTTGTACTAAGTAATTTTCTGTAGGCTCATAAATCGCGTTTTTGTGTTTTGTGAGCTGTGTCCTCTCCTCGGGGCTGGGCACGGCCCCAGGGCTGCCGGAGCTCAGGGAGGGTTCGGACAGCGCTCTCAGGCACAGGGTGGGATTTGGTGGTGTCTGTGCAGGGCCAGGAGCTGGACTCAGTGGCGGTTTTGGGGTATTCCGCGGTTGTACACGTGCTCCGCGGCCCCGCGCTGCTCCGCGGCCCCGCGCTGCTCCGCGCCCGCCGCGCCCTGAGGCGGAGCCGCCGCCATGTCCCCCCTGCCCCCGCGCCCCCTGGCGGCGGCACCGCCTGCTCGCCCCGGCGCGGGATTAGGGCACATCTCGCGAGACTTCCCCTTCCCGCCCCGCCAAGATGGCGGCGTCCAGGGAGCCGCAGGGCCGGTTCCGCACCCGGGATGTGCTGGTGCCCGGCGGCCCCTCCGACTTCGGCTCTCTCCTGCTGTCGCCGCCGGTGCTGGCGGGGCTGGAGGCTGCCGGGTTCCATCGGCCGTCGCCGGTGCAGCTGAAGGCCATCCCGCTGGGGCGCTGCGGGCTGGGTGAGCGGGCGGGCCGGGCGCGGGGCCGGGGGCTCCCCGGGGGCTCCCTTGACCGCTGTGGCCGCTCTTTGCAGATCTCATCGTGCAGGCCAAGTCTGGCACCGGCAAGACGTGCGTGTTCGCCACCATCGCCCTGGACGCGGTGCTGCTGGAGAGCCCCTCCACGCAGGTGAGCCCGCGCCGGGGGTTGCTGTAGGAGAGGGAATCGCTCTTTTTGGGAGGAGATTTGGCGTTAGAGGCCGTGAGACACAGCGTTTGAAAGCACCACCGCGCTGGGGGTGAGCTCTCAGCGCCATCCTGCGGCTTTAATCCTCCCGTTTGATCCTTGCCCCGCACAGATCCTGATCCTGGCTCCCACGAGGGAGATTGCGGTGCAGATCCACGCCGTGATCACAACGATTGGCATAAAAATGGAAGGCTTGGAATGCCATGTCTTCATTGGAGGGACTCCTCTGAGCCAAGACAAAAGCAGGCTGAAGAAATGCCACATAGCTGTGGGCTCCCCAGGTAGGGAGGAGCTTTGCTGAGATTTGTGTCCTGTGGGATCCTCCACAGTACAATAGCTGGGGCTTTGGGAAGCTGGGTTGGGTTTGGTTTTGTCATTAATAGGGCACAGCCTCGAAGATAATTTAAAAATACTTTAAAAGCTCATCATTAGAATGTTTCAGTTCATGTTTTTGAAGTTGTTTTTAACTTTCCCTCCCCTGCAGGTCGGATCAAGCAGCTCATAGAGCTGGACTACCTGAGCACAGCCAGTGTCCGGCTCTTCGTCCTGGATGAGGCAGACAAGCTGCTGGAGGAGGGCAGCTTCCAGGAACAGATCAAGTAAGGAGAAACACTTCCCTCGTGCCTGTATCATTAGATTAGGTACATTTTTGTAAATAATTCCCATGGTTTTGTCCCGCAGTTGGATCTACTCCTCACTCCCAGCCCATAAGCAGATGTTGGCAGTTTCAGCCACCTACCCTGAGTCCTTGGCTGCTGCTCTCACCCGGTACATGAGGGAGCCCACGTTCGTGAGGCTGAACCCCACGGACCCAGGCCTCCTTGGTAAGAGGATAAACAGCAGTTAGAGTGACACTGTTAGCAACAGATTAGGAGGAGGGGACTAGAACCAGAACATGTGCCTTTAGAATGCATGATTTTTCATAGTTTCACCCGGGTCTGAGTTGTTCAGTTTATGAATATTGATTCCCAGTGTTGATGTAGTGAATCTTGAAATGGAATGAGATGGTCTTTAAAGGCCTTTCCATCCCAAACCAGTCTGTGATTCTGTATATTTAAAATACCAGTGACAAATGGAACTCTTTGCTTTTTCTAGCATTCAAAAAATATTTCAGCCTTTTAAGACAAACTTGTCCTGGAGGTTCTTATGCGTGTCTTTGTTTGAAGTTTTCCTTCAGCTGCAGTATCACATGTTTACAGGACTCTCTGCAGATTTTTTGGCAACCCCCAATCTGTTGTTTTGGTTTCTTGCTCAGGGCTGAAGCAGTACTACAAAATTGTGAATTCCCATCCCCTCCCACATAAAACCTTTGAGGAAAAAACCCAGCACCTGCAGGAGTTGTTCAGCAAGATTCCTTTCAACCAAGCCTTAGTCTTCTCAAATCTGCACAGCAGGTAATACATCTCAAATAACATCTGGACAAAGCTTGTTTGAAAGTAGTGGTTGTACTGTCCAGCCATGGATAAATTTCTCTGCATATGGATAAATTTATGAGACCTGTGAGGTCTCAGAGCAGTCTGCAAACTTCAGGTCTGAAATACAGCCTGAGGAATACAGTCTGAAATACTGAAAATACAGGAATGCAGTCCTTGGCTGTCGAGAATAACCTAAGAAATGCCATGGGGCTCTTAGGCCTGGGGTTTTATTTCCAATTTTCATTGTGTGTGTTCCCTCAGGGCTCAACATCTGGCTGAAATACTGACATCCAGAGGCTTCCCTGCCGAGTGCATTTCGGGTAAATCCGTTCACAACTTTCTGATTCTTACTGAAATTGTGCATAGATGTGACCTAAAATAGGAATATTAATCTTGAATCTTGGCTTGCATGGCCTCTGGTTAAATGGCTGAGAAGAGCATTTGAACCTTCACAGCTCTTTTTAAGACTCAATCAACAAGAAAAAGAATTATTTTTGTAATGAGTGACCTGAGTTATCAAGTTCCTTTTTTACTCATTTGGAACTGGTGTTTGAGGAAGTTTCTGACTTATTTCTGATGATACAAAGCAGCGTTTTCTAGAATGTGAGTGGCTTAAAAATGAGGAATGTAACCTGCTTCTAATTTTTATCTTCCTAGGCAACATGAATCAGAATCAGCGACTTGATGCCATGGCTAAATTAAAGCAATTCCACTGCAGAGTTCTGATTTCCACAGACTTGGTGAGCTTTTACTGCTTTTAAACAAGCTTTTCACACATTTTATTTCAGATTTATTAACTGCTCTGCAAATTTTACAGCATGCAGGGGTATTGCACATAAAGTTACTTCAGAGGATTAGATTTGGCTTGGAATTGGAGAGAACATAAATGTGCTGCTAAAGCACCATGGACTGTGACTTATTTTCACTGTGAGGCTCAGAAATCACCCCCAGTTCCTCACCTGCCTGCCCATGGCAGGGGGTTGGAATGAGATGATACTTTTAGGGCCCATCCACCCCAACCCATTCTGTGATCTGGCTCAAAAATAGTTTTCAATTTATCTGTTGCTCTGCAGCTGAAAGTTACTCTGTGGGCAGTGTGTTGTGAGTGCCAAACGTGTTGGGATGACTCTGGGGAGGTTGGACCACATGACCCCACTGTGGTCCCTTCCAGCCTCTGTGGTTCTGTGTTTATTTAAAGCTCTGTTGAGTTATTCAGCTCTCACTGCCTGTTTCTCCTCCTTGTTTCCTGCAGACATCTCGTGGAATTGATGCTGAGAAGGTGAACCTGGTCATCAACCTGGACGTGCCCCTGGACTGGGAGACCTACATGCACCGCATTGGCCGGGCCGGGCGCTTCGGTAGGGACAGCCTGGCCCCTGCAGCTCTGCCTGCCTCTGCTGGCCCTCCTTGGGACTTATCTCTGGTCTGTCTCACAGGCACCCTGGGTTTATCTGTGACCTTCTGCTGCCGTGGGGAGGAGGAGAACACCATGATGAAAATTGCTCAGAAGTGCAACCTGCAGCTTCTTCCTCTGCCAGGTAGGCTCTGTGCTGGGGATGCAGCTGGGCTTGGGGGTTTTCTGTTAGTCAGAGCTTCACACAAGTCCAGGGGGCTGATGTGTGGCTTCTCTGCTGGGGCTGCTTTGATTTTAGTCCAGGTTCTTCACACTCTGCTCCTGACAAGTGAGGTAGTGTTTGTCTTGAGCAGCCTTTGGTGCCTTCTATGATGGAAATGTTCTGGCTCTTGAAACTCTTTCAAGAGTTGAAGGGGTTGGTTTGTGGCCCTGACTTGATGTATTAACATGCAATTTTGAGAAGCTTCACTTGGGTACTTGTGTGAATTCCAAAGGATGCACTTGATTGAGTGGCTGCTTGTTTCTCTCCTGCACAGAGCCAATCCCTCCTGGAATGATGGAGCAGTTTGAAGATGGGGAGGTAGAAGTTAAACCTGCAATACCTACGGCTCCTGTGGTGAATTGTGACAATGTGTGTCCTAAACCAGAGGAACCAGTGCTGCAGCGTGTCCAGAATGGCTTTTCAGACATACCTCAGCCTCCCTCTAACCTTCCAAGGCATAATTCTTCTGTAGAAAGGCCAAAAAAGACTCTCAAGCAAAAACAGATAAAAAAGTGCACAAATCCTACAAATGCAGAGAAAAACAGTAGAACCCCCCAAACTTCCAGCTGTCGCACAGAACGGAGGAATCAAGTCAAACCCATCTCCAGGATGAGTGGACAACACAGCACTCAGGCTCCAGATGAGGAGGCCTTAAAAAAAAATCTTCCCAAAATTCCATGCTTGTCTTCTTTCAAAAACCAGCTCACCAATCCCTGGAGCTTCTCAGATTTTGTTGAAGACTATGAGTATTTCATTAAGGAAGGGTCAGAGAGAGAGGTGGAGATTTTGAGAAGTTATTCAGGCCCAGGAGAGCAGCGTGAGCTGCCCAGAAACGGGGATGTGGAGTGGGAAGAGATGGAACATCACACAGAGGTGGCAGCAAACGGGGATGTGTCTGCTGACACTGATGGCTCAGACAGCTCCAGGGATTCCCTTGATAGTGGGGCCAGTACCTCGTGCTCTGAGGCGCTTGCAGACACACAGGACCCAAGTGCTGTGCCCACAGCACAGCAGGGCCCTGCAGGTTTCTGTCCTGCCCTGGAGAAGCCTCAGGAGCGATCCCACGTCCCAAGGCAAACTGAAGTGAAAAAGAAAGTCCTGAAACAAAATGCTAAACACAAGAAAAGCCACAACCATCAATTCTCCAGTCCTTCCACGAGGAGAACTGAAGAGGAGCAGACCTGCAGCTCCTGGGATGACGCTCCCTGTGAGGGCTGGAGTTACGAGGACTACTGGAAGTGCTACTACGACGCCTGGCAGAGCTACTATGCAGCAGTGTCCCACTACAGCAGGAGTTACTGGCAGTTCAGCTGGATGAATGCCTACCAGGTCAACTCAGTCTATCTCCAGGAGCTGCTGAAAGGTGGGGATTGATGTCCTGATGCTGCCGGTTGGGAGCAGGAATGGACGGCGTCTGTGACAACAGTGCTGCCCTAAAGGGCACTGACAAGGGACAGACGTTGTTTGAGATTGAAGAAAAATGGGGTCTTTTTATAAGTCCAGTGACACTGTTACAGTTTGTTAATAAAAGGAAAAAAAAGAGCTGGATGCTCAGTTGGAATCTTTTCAATCCGAAGTAAACAAAGGATGATAAAAGGCAGCCACTTCCACATAAGAAATGTCAGAAAGGAGAAAATACAAAGCAATCCCAGTTGTATTTCATGGAATCCCAGACTGGTGTGGGTGGGAAGGGGCCTTAAGGCTCGTCTTGCTCCACCCCCTGCCATGGGCAGGGACACCTTCCACTGCCCTGGGGTGCTCCAAGCTCTGTCCAGCCTGGCCTTGGACACTTCCAGGGATCCAGGGGCAGCCATAGCTGCTCTGGGCACCCTGTGCCAGGGCCTCACCTCCCTCTTGCCTTCCCTGTGGCTGTTGGGTGAAGCAGAATTCGCTGTGGGACTCCAAGGTCTGTTCAAAGTTGCTGATCATCCCATTTTCCCTAATTCTCTTGGTGAACACCAGGCACTGATTATATCCCAGTGAAGTGGCAGGGTGAAAGGAGCATCTCAATGCCTGTATTGCTAATTTAAATCCAGTTAATTAATACTGTATAAATAACATTTCTATAGCAAGGTGTGCAGCAAGCTGTGTGGTAGAGGATTTAATTATGTAGAAAATGTGCAGCAATCATAATTGGTCTGTCCCTCTGGGTGCAACAATATCAGACTTCCCACACTTACAGGAAAGCTGTAATTAGAAATGGAATTACCTATTAGTGCTAAAGCTAATTGATATTTCCTGTTTGGCTTGTACAGAGCTGTCCTGGGGCAGGAAAAGATGGGAGTGCTGGCTGGCTCAGGGTGCTGACCCCAGGTTGCCTCTGCACTGATTTTGAAAGTTTTTCTTTCTGTGCTTTGTTCCTGCCTTACTCCCTTTGTGTCACAAGTTACTCCAGGGAGGGGGTTCCCCTTTGTCTGTGTAGTTGGAAAAGGCCAAGACAGCTTGATTTTGTTTCCAAGATGAATTTTTTGCAGCTCTTAACGTTCACAAAGAGGACACAGTAAGAGATGCACTTCATTATTGCTGTCCTGTGATATCCCACTGATTTCATTAATGATTGCTTGGGGGAGAGTTAATTGGTATTTAAATGCAACTCAAGTGGCCTTGGTCAACACCCAGAGTTCTCCAGAAGAACCTCCCAGAAGTTTTTTGGAAGAAATTACAGCATCCTGTTGGTATTTGTGGCACATACTCTGTTTAATCCGGATTGGATACATCAGGTACAGCAGTGGCACAAGACTCAATACTGTAAATGATATACAAGTTTCAACATATGCACTACAATTCCAAAAGAAGACAACAGGAAACTTGGTTCTTCTAGAAAGTTGTTCTCAAATGAAGCTACCTGCAGTTGTGTCCAGTACATTTTGTATCTGTCCTCTGATGTTTGTAAAGCAAAGCCCATTTAAAGTACGAAAATAGAAAATAATAAAGTTGAGAGCTTCTTATAACATAGAACTCCTAAAGAAAACACCATTGCATTGGAATGCCATACTGGTTTATCAAAAATAGACCATCACACCATTTTTAGAGACTTGGTTGGTCTGAGGAGCCCCTGGGAGCTCCCAGTCATGGTTGAACAGTGGGGAAGAGCACTGGGTGTAGCTGGGACCTTCCCCAGCTGAGGCTCTGGAATAGCACTGGTTTAACCCAAAGTGGGGAGGGACACACGGATACACACAGAGGAACAGACCTGACTGAGAACAGGAGGGATTTTCACAAGCTCTTTGTCACCTGGTCTTTTGTTCCACCTGAAGCGTTTCTGGCACAGGTTTTGCTCCCTGAACAGAAGTAGCAGTTCTGGCACTCTGTCTCCAGAATTCCCTGTGGGATTTTGGAGTGTCATGAATTGAGCTCCACTCCGTGCAAGAGGAGGTGCTCATTGCTCTACAGGCTGTGGAATTGGCAGAGAGGTGAAATGACTTCTTCGAGGTCACTTAGTGCTTGCTCAGGAGATCAGGAGCAGAACACAGGCTGCTGATGCCCAGCTCCTGATGTTCACTGCCTTCCCTTTGCTCTTACAGTTCTAGAAAGAGAAAATCACCATGGACAGTGTTTTTGGCAAATACAAAGCCTAAAACCTTGGGCTTTAAACCCATGGATCTACTGCAGTTGGCTCCAAGTGTTGGAGAAAAATAAGTGCTTTAAAACAAAATTAATTGAGATAGACTGGATGGGTGAATCATGTGGAAAAGGTGTTTTATTCACCTAAATTTAAAAGCAGAATTAAGTTTGCAGTTCAAAGCTTTTGCTATTCACCAGCCCTCCAGGAGTGCTGACTTCCTAACTCTGCCTTAGTCCAACAGATAAAATATTACAAAGGCCAAGGGATGTTGCAACACATAACTTAAATGTGATTTTTAATTTCCTGAATTTACAATGCACGTAAGATGCAACATGTTTGCAACCTCTTTACTTAAAAAGCAAAATCTTGAAGGAAATTTGCTTTCTTTAGCTGGTGTTAATCTGATTTTCATGCACACACCTTAAGCTGTCCAGGCGAGAATGACAAATGCTGGGTTGCAGTACAGGTGTATTAGCAACAGGTTTAGGTTAAACAAGTGGCATTGGCTAAATTTAGTCTTTCTGGCCAGTTAAAGAAAGACATATTTTGAATTTTCCACAAACTTTATTCCACGCTAAAGTCATATGTGTTACTTGGGCTGTCTTTTCCCCTGTTCACTTTTAACAAAGGTAATTATTTAATAGATAAAAGCAGTCTCTGGGATAAGAATTTGGTGCAGAAAGTTTTATATTTCTCTTGTGGAAAGGAGAGTAAATGGTGCAAGGGACTGTAAATGGCATCAAGAGAGGGAAATATAAAGAAAGAATTATGGCTGAACAGCTGGGGAAAAATCCTTGACATTGAGGTCTGTCACTCTGGAATGAGCTCTCCAGGGAGGCAGTGGGAGTCCTTGGAGAATCTGAAGCCTAATCTAGAAAAAGCAATGCCACATCACAGTGAAGGATCTCGTGCTAGTGGAGGATGGATTCAACTGTTCCATTCTTTAATTTTTGTGTACCAAGATGTATTGTCTGTGGCCTCTTCTTTAGCGGTGTCCTTAAGATTTTTAAGGAAAATGAAAGCAAAAGGTGGATTTTGGAAAGAGTAGATGGAAGTCACATCCTCTGTGTGAAAGGTATTTTTCATCATTTGCTGCCAGCTGGGTGTGAATCCTGTCAGCAGCTCAATGCCGGGTGAGAGGAGAGGAAATCTAATGATAGAAGAGGCTGAAAATCTGAAAATATTTTTCCTTCAGAAAAAGCTATGGAAAGGAAATAAAATGCTCAGAAAAATGAGTCGCTCCTTTGATATTTTTAATATTGCTTTAGGAAAGTCTGAAAAAATAATGCCCTTCCACTTGCTTTGTGTACAAAGAATCCGTTTTTATCTCTTTTTTAAAGGAACTTTTCTAAAACTATAAAAAGTCGTAAGGAATGAGAGGAGGGGGAAGGCTTTGAGCTGAAGTGCCAGCACAGCACTGACGTTCTGCCAGGCTCGAGGGGCTGTTCCCCAGGGCCTGCCCCTGATCCTGGTGCTGTTCCTGGCGCAGGGACCCCAGCCGGGGCAGCCCCTGCCCCGAGGGCAGGGCCAGGTGCTGGTTTTGTGTCGGGGTCCAGGGACGTGTGTGGCCCCGGGGCAGGGTTGGGGTGCTGGTAAGGCAGGGCAGCACTGGGAGCACTGGAGGGAATGATCCACGTCCTTCAGGTGAAGTTCTGCCTTAGGAACTCTCAGGAGTGGCTTGGCCTCCTCTCGCTGCTGTCTAAGGATTCCGAAGCGTGGGGAAGCTGTTGTGCCTCCCTTTGGTCAGGAACGAGGGGCTGCAGTGCAGCTCCCTGCTCTGCTGTGTGGACACTGTCCCTTTTCCCCGTGTCCATCCCAGGGATGGATCCCTGTCCCTGCAGCTCCGTGGGTGCTCCGTGCTCTCCTGTGGGGACACCCAGCTTTTCCACAGCGCAGTCCCGCGCGCTTTCGGAAGCTTTACTCGGGAGGCTGCTGAGGATAAAGGGAGCCAATGCCTCCATTAAAAATACTTTTAGCCCAGTTCGTCTAGGCTCAGACTTCCTTAATTTTGTGTGGTTTTATCCTCTGAGAGCCTGTGCTGAGGAACTGACAGTGTGGGGCAGCACCTGCCCAGTTCATGGCAGAGGCACAAGCTGTGGCTCCCCAGCAAGGATAACAATTCCTGTTTTGGGGAAGAGAACAGAGGCCGTGGCTGCCTTGGCAATCAGAGCCCAAGCAGCCAGCCAGGAACTCCTGGAACTGGCTTTTCTCCTTTTTTTAAACCTTAAAATTGGATGTTATATTCTCTTTTCCAAAAAGTTTGATTGACATGAATTAAAAGCCCCAGTAGTGCTTTGGACAAGGGCTGCCACAGTGGCTATTTACAGGTACAGAGATGTGAAGTGCCTTGTTCACCACTCCACACTAAATCAGGAATAAGAAAGGCAGCACCAAGAATCCATGTGGAATCCCTGACTCTTTGTAGTTTATATTCCTGTCCCCTGTCAGCACGGGGGCATTTCACCCTCACTCTGTGCCAGTGGAGATGAGGTTGCAAAGGTGGCAAGTGGTGGAGAGCAAGGCCTCTGATCTAGAAGGGCAGGGGTGCTCAGATGATGACAGTTAATGAAATTAAAGCAAAAATTAAATTAAAACATCGAGAAAAAAAGCTCAGTAATGGTCAGATTAACTGCAGTATAACCTCCTACGGGAAGCAGCAAAAGGCAGAGCATTTTAATCTTTTGAAACAGGACTAAACATAGTTTTGGGTAACATATTACAGCACTGGAATAAATGACTAGAAGCTGGTGCAGCTACTGGAGGCTCAGCCATAGCCCTATTGTTCCTAGGATGTTGTAGGATTCTAAGGAGGGTATTGAGTTAATGCAGCAGCCATCACTCACTCGCAGCAGGAGTGCTACCAAAGCGGGGTGCCAGCTCGTATGTGTAAGTCAGCGTTAATTATCTATACATGTATGAGTCTGTAATTAGTTACATGTGTATGTATATGTGCATATAAATATTACATCAGGAGAGGTTATGACAGATGTTAAAAAAAACATCATCCCTTTGCTGAATCAGCCTCGAACACACTTTGAGCCGTTCTTTTAACTCTGGCGTTGGTAAAATCACTGCTCAGAACAGGACATGGGATGTCTTTCCCTGTTCCCTCCAGGCTGTTGGGGGGCAGTGCATTGGCCTTGGAGAGGTTTGTGCATGACCACAGGGATCAGCCAGACACAGTGGGACAGGTGGGAAGGTGGGGGATGTTCCTCACTCTGCCCTTCATGGACCCCCCTGTAAAAGGGGGCTCCAGGAAGGCAGAATGGCAGGAAAAGGTTCCTCTTGGCAGGGGGAGTCGGTTATGTCAGGTCCATGAATTTCCTCACGGGGAATCGCTCCTAGAAAGGTCTCAGGACGAGGTGCCAGGACTGAGCACGGCTCAGCCGCAGGATGAGGTACCTGGCAGTACCACACAGTGTTCTTCAGTTTTTGGTTATCTGTGAGCTCATGATTAGACTTTGCCCAAACTAAGTGTAGAACTGCAACAAGAAAACGCTGTCTGTACCACACGTTATCAAATGTTTCCCAAACTCCAGTACTGCTCCCCCTGCTCGAGCAGATCCTGTGCTGGGACTGGAGAACTGAAATTGCTGACCTTGTCTATCCCCAAAATCAATGCAGCCCAGAAGCCATGGATGGGACAACTGGAGCCCTAAGACTGTGAAAAAGCCAAATACCTCTCTGTCCATGCAAGATATTTGGCTCTGGGGTTAATTATTATCAAGTATAAATCCAGACATTATTTGGCTACTATTTACAATGGGTTATACATCCAGTGCTAGCAAAGAAATTTCTATATAGAAACCAAAACTTAAAAATCATGGGCATACATTACAAGGAACCTCTGTTAGACTCATGAACGCTTGATGCAGTTGAGTTCAGTGCTTTCATTCTTTGCCATTTGTGTGCACAGTATTAAAAAAGAATCCTACCTTTTTTTTTCCTTTTTAAAAATACAGAACTGTAGTCTAGTCACACTCTTACAAGTAAGTGATAACAAAAATAGAAAGCAGATACCCTGGTGGGACTAAAACTCTACTAAAGCCTGTCTCTTTTTTTTTGTTGTTGTTGTTTTTGTTTTTCTCCACAAATATGTTTCCACAGACAATAATTAGCAGACAAACACACTGTTTGCAATTGCACTGTATTGACTTAAAAGGCGGATACAAAATAGTCTAAATCGGGGATGGCATCCAGGGTGGGAGGTGTGTGTGTGCGTGTGGGTGTGCACAGGGGTGCTGGCACACCCGGGGTCCTGCTGGGCACCCGCCCTGGCAAGGCCCTGCCTCGAGTTCAGTGGCTCTGCACACTCACACACACACACACACACACAGCGATGGAGGGGACTGCTGTGACAGGTGGCTTCTTTTGTCTAAATCTTTTCCTATAAAAGAAAAAAAAACAGTGAAATTTTGGTTGGTTTAAAGGTTCTGCTCCATGAAGAAAAAAAAAAAATCACAAAATCCATTGTTTTTCACCTTTTCAGTCATTTCCTCATGAATAAATATTATCCATTAAAAACCTTTAAAAAGGTGCTGCGATACACAGTGTTATATTTCCGTTTGCTTCAGTGACTCTCTGGTTGCCATGATGATTCCTTCCTCCAGCCTCTGCAGGTGCTTTTTGCCCCGTGCCGTGGCACACCTCGCTCTCCACGCAGGTTTTTCCTCCATCCAGCCCCCTCCTCCCTCTCCCGTGCCTGAAGAAGCCGCCCCGCTCGGGCCCCTCGGGGACAATCGCCGGCTTGGTCCGTCCAGGCACAAGGGGCAGCGGGAAGGGAACGTGGAGGTGCGGAGGGAGAGGGGCTCCGGGCTGCCTTCCAGCCTCCTTCTGCACGGGACACGTCTTACAAGGCGGAGACCTTGACGATGTTGGTGGTGGCCGAGCTGGGAATGTTCGTGGCGTGGCCGGGGCTGCCCGGGCCGGGTCTGCTCTCGCCCTCGGGCGTCAGCGCCGGCGGCGTGGGGATGCTGATGATGGCTGTGGTGATCTGGGCAGCTTTGCAGTTCGGTCTCAGCCCATCATCTGATTTCATGTTGAGGCTGGAACGACTAGAAAACAAATTTAGTGCTTGGCTTGTTTCTCAAAATGAGGTAGTAGAAAGGATGGGAACGGTTGTGGTTCCTAATCAGGATCTTTTTCAGCTGAAATATTCAAAGACTCCACTTAAACGTCCCCCCCGTCCCTGCAAGGCACCATTTATGTCTACACAGATTACACCGAGCTTTGGTAATGTTCCCCCTGGTTAGGATACAGCTTTTCACAGGGTGAATTGTTCTGTTTCCATTTCCTTCTTGCATAATTCTAGTTTATTTAAAAGGACATCTAAATACACTGCCCTGTGTACTGCATCTTTTCAGAGCACAGGTAGTTCTTTCTGAGAAAGATGTTGTCTTTCTTGCATTTCAAGTACTTCTTTCATATTCACTGTCCCTTGATCTTTTCTATTTTATTTCTCTCTGCAGTAGTTTCAAGGATCTGACAGCTGGGAGCATTCTTATTAGATCTGCATCAATTGCATCCTATAATTAATTACAGAGGGAAAATGATAGGTTGATTTCTGTGCATCTGCACAGCTACAGGAGTCTGCTATTACCAGCCCAACATGTTCATTTTCAACACAAGGCCTGTCCTTTCAAAATGTAAAGCTCCCAGTTGGGAAGCTGTTGCTGTTGTTATCTCGGAGTGACTCACCAGAGGATGGTTTCTGATCTCCCAAACACCAGGAACAGAACCCACTCCGCTCCCTGGATGCCTCGGGCACAACCTGAGAGCGGGGCAGCCTCAGGCACTGGGTGCTTCTGCCAGTGGCAACCAGTACACCCCGTTGGTTGCATTCCACATGAAAAACAGCTGAAGAGCTTTTTTCCTCTCTCCATCCTTGCACAGTTTGGTAAGCAAGTGAAATAAGTGTTGACATTTAAAATATCACCAGCGTCTGATTTAGCACCCAGAACAGTTGACATTCCCGTGAATTACTGCTTCAGGTGCTGGTTTAAAATATTGTCATATTGAAACTGAAATAGCTGGAGACTTGTTTTGTACTTACTCATTCATAATTCATGCTCTGAAATGCCCTTCTGGCACAAAGTAATCGCTTGCTGCCCTAAAGGCAGCTTTGTTTCAGTTTCTACGTCCCTTTGATAGGAGTGAGGAGAAGAGGAATGGGACATTCAAAACCAGCCCTGGTGCACAAAAAACTTAACGGGCTGAGGGGGATTTAGAAAGTAATTTAATATTTGCAGGAATTATATAGTGAATAAATGATTCTTTTTCCAGCAATTTATGTATAAAATGAAATTTTAAACATTTTCTATTAAGAGACACTTCACCTGTTTCCTTAATGGCTTTTTAGGTCACAGCTACTAAGATACCATTGTGAAATTCCTCTTATTTGTTTCCCAGTGATGCTTAGAGTGGCAATTTAGACTTTTGGGCAATGGAAATCAGTGGAGTGTCCCAGGGGGACCACGTCAGCTCTCCAACAGCTTTGGCTGACAGACACTGCTGTGTTTTTGCCAACGTGCCCATTCCCTGGGGAGCCTGTTCCGTGCCCCACCACCCTCTGGGGCAAGAACCTTTTCCTGATATCCACCTACAAGCTGCACTGGAGTCTGCCTTTAATCTGGTTCTTCCCAGGACAGCCAGGAGCCACTTCCCTCGGGTCATCACTGGGAGGGACACAAAGATGCTGCCACCAGCCCCTGTCCCTGGCTGGGGAACAGCCCTGCCAGCCCTGCAGCCGGGCACAGCTGGGCCCCAGCGCTCAGCACGACCCCTGCCCTGTACCTGGTGGTGAGGGAGGGCTGCTCGCTGCACTGGATGTGGATGGTGCTGAGCTCCTGCATGCTCCGCAGGCGCGTGGCCGGGACGCTGGAGTTGGGCAGGTGCGTGGTCTTCTTGTTGCGCCGCGAGCAGCAGGACGTGGTCAGCCCGTGGTGGCTGGACAGGGACGGGCTCCGGGACGAGGGGTAGTTCTGCATCGAGCTCTCCATGCAGTTCTGCTCGAACAGCTGCTCGTCGATGAACTCGTGGTTCTGGCAGGGGAGAAGCAGAGCTGTCACTCCCTGGGGACACCGACGGCTGGGCTGGGGGGTGCCAGCCCCTGCCCTGTGGGAGATGCTCTCTGCCTGCAAAGGGCTGCACCGGGCAGATGTTAAAATGAAGTGACTCTGCCCTCGCTGCCACCATGGAAGATTTTGCTCTCCTGTGTCAGCAGGGAAACAAGAGGAGCTGTTGCAGCGACAAAAGCGTGAGGGCGTCACTGCTGCCTTGCTCACACAGTCTGACATTGTCAATCTGTTGAGTTCAAATCCATTGGGTTTGAATTTCTGTTCATTTTTTGTCTGGATTCCAGAATGGCCTCAAAAAGTCTGGAATGCCACATGGTTATGAAACCCAAAAGGAGTTTATGCTCCTTTTCCTTCATGCCTGGGACCAGGATTGTATTTTATCTGGATGATCACCTGGCCATAGAACTTAAAGCTTGCATTGGCTGTTGGGTTCAAAGCATCCCTGCAGTGCATGAGCTGGGAGGAATAAACACGGCAGAGGAGAGGTGAAAGTGTTCAGGGGAAAGAAAATTCAGAAATCTGAATCTGTAAAGAGCTTTTGTGCTAAGGAACAAGAAATCCTGAAAGAAAGAACTCCTACGTGTGGATATGAACACCCAGGTAGAGTGAACAGACTTCATCCAGTCCCTGTCTGCTTCAGAAAAGATGGGAAACAAAAGCAACCATGCTGAAGCAGCCATCAGATTCCACTGGAACAAGTAACAACTCACAGGGGACAAGAGCACTGGGAAGCCAAAGGGAGCCACGTGCACAAACTCCCCAGGACAAGACCAGAACGAGAAGTACGCAAACACTGTCCAGACACGTCACAGAGACCATACAGAAAACAGATCGAATTGAAAAGGAAATACCTTGATGGTGGAAGTTCGTACAGATAACAGGGGATCATCCACAAGATAGGACAATCCCTACGGGACAACATGCCAACAGAAGATAAAAACACAATTCATTGTCCATTCCAGCATTCAGAAGTTTAGTCCCAGCACTGCATCTCTCGCCTCAGCATTCCAGCTCAAGTTTGAATGGGCAACAGGACCTCCTCTCAAACCCCTGAACCAGAATCCTTCTGACAATTCAGGTTTTGAGTGTTCTGTTCGTGGAAACAGAACAAAACCCATAACAACTTTATTACTTTGATCTTTTGACAGCCGAAGGCAAAGGCAAACAAAATTTCAGCTGCTGATTCACAAATCACAGATTGATATTGTTTTGCCATTGTGCCACCAATGGACCGTGGGGTTTAATCAAACTCTGTGAAAACACAGAAAAAGGGTTTGGGTTGAAGGACGGGGTTCAAGGCACTCAGCACTTGGAGAAAATACAGCATGTGAATGTCCAGACTCAGTCTGGGAGCTGGAATGAGAGGAAAAAACCTCCTTTTGTTTGAACAAACTCCATCTGCTGTGGGAATATGACAAAGTAATCTCTGTTGTGGCGGCTACAAGCACTTCAGGGTCACTTTGTCATCTGACACAGCAGATTTGTGAGCCATTCACAGCCACTCAGCTGGAAGTGTGTGCCAGTGACAACCCGGAGACCAGGTCAATAAATAATGTACTTGAGAATCCTCTGCCTCCTTTCAGGAAAGGTGAATTGCCCATTGAAACAAGTTTGCAACCACGGTACATTCCTCATTCCATTCCTGCAACTTGCTCACAAAATGACTCTTCAGTGTTTAGAAATGCTTTTACTGCAGCTTAAATTTTCTGTCGCGTGGTGTTTCAATAGATTACGTGAAGTACAGGATCTCCACACAAACCCATCGAACTTTCCGGCCTGATAAATCCAGACCAGGATCCAAACCTGCTGCTTTGGTGCTACACCAGGGTAATTACTGGCTGAAAAACATGAGGGGAAAACCCATTGTGCAGATTCTCCTTCTGAGTTTTAATCAAAATTCAAGTATCACTGTTACTGCCATTCTTTGCCGAAAAAGAGGAACATTTGGAACGTTTTCAATCCCTGAGACTCATTGAGCAGGTTTGTGAGCTGGAAGCAGCCAGCCTTTGATGCTGTGGTGGGCTGACACAGGCAGGGTACCACGGCTACTAATTAGGACACACTTCGGCCACGTTACTTCAGCTCATGAGTGATGGAGCAACTCCTGCAGCCCCAGAGATGCTCACCTGCCCCTGGACAGCCTTTCTAAAAGCAAGGGCAGACCCTGCAGGCAGGGCTGTCAGCTTTCGTTTGCTTCAGCCAATTTGTTCAAGTTTTGAAATGAAAGTGTTTCTGTGAAATATGGGTCGCAGTGCTGAAGGTTTTAGGCAGAAAGGTTTAAACTGAAGAGTCAGGTTGTGAAATATCTGCTGGTAATGTAACATTGAAGTAAAGGCGAGATGAGTTGTATAAAACAAATTCAGTAGTCATTGATACAGGAAGAATCAGTTCACTGCCCTTGGCACGGTGACCTTTAGAGCTCGTTGGGCTCTAAAGTAAAAATTTAAAGTAATTAATTACTCAGCTTCTTCCAGTGTATCTCTGAGGCCTAAGTGGTGCTGTTCCAGCATAAGCCAAACTATGGAAGTGAAGGCGATTTGTCTAAAAGAAACCCTTGCAAGTCAGGAATTAAAAGTACATTTGATGATGGATGCAGATAGGAAAAGGCATGAATATTTCAAGTGTTAACCTCCCCTCATTCTCTCTAAAATGAATCATGGTATAGATAATGTGTTCCTTTACTGCAGAACCTTTTCTATAAACCTGGAAGCAAAACATATGTATCAAATAAATATCTGAAATGTTCCCAAAGACTTCTGCTTACATGATCAGTCAGTAATGAAAAATAAAACTCTGGCTCCCAACACCTTCAGGATGCAAACAGAAGTGTCAGGCTGTACAAACTGCCTGAGTGGCTTTGAGATAAATCACCTGCCCTTGCAACCAGACAGAGATGAGAAAAGACGTGTGCAACCTTTAAACCTTTGGGCAGAGTTCATCTTCTCTGAGCCATCTCCAGGGCTGAAGGTTATTTTTTCCCAGCCTGTGGGCACTGGTGACCAGACTGTGGTTTGGAGCCATCAGCAGCACCTCCCTCCCAAGGCAGCAGAACTGCCCCTCAGTGCTGATCAGCAGCAGTGATGGGGGTGTGATGTGTGACTGACAGCACAAGGGAAACGCACTTTGGTTCTCTTTCAGGAGCACTGAAGAAATGTAACTTCTTATTTCTAGGATCTCCCTACCCCTCGCTGAAAATTTGTGTTCAGATGAACTTGACTGAGAAGCTGCTGCTGGCTCTGTACAGGCGTGGGGTAGCAGATAACCCCATCTTTATCCCTCTGCACAGGAATTATTTTTATTATTTTAAAGACGGTGAAATAGAAGTGCATTTAACCCACTGCAGAATGTTCCTGGGAGCCCAGAATGAGTGCCCACCTCGGAGGGAGTGTGGCAGGGGTCACTCCGGAGCATCCCGTGTGTAACCTCCTCCTCGGGAGCCCTGGCCGGGCACCCGGAGCCGTGGGTGTGGAAGGCTGTGTTGGTACTTACGGTTGTTTTTTCCAGGCAGTGCAGCAGATGGTGGTGTTGGCTTTCGATTAAGGAGGTGCCTTTAGTCATGTGCTGTTCCTCTTCGGTGGATCCCTGAATAGCCACAAAAAGAGGAGGAGAACAAAACCCAAACCAGGTGTAAAACCATGAAAACAAACAGAACCAGCAGCACCAGCAGGAGCTTCGGCAGGGGTGAAGAGAACAATTTCAGTGTTGCCAGCTCTCAGGTTTTTCTCGTCACTCTTAGGAGGTTTCCTCAATTTTTCTTAATGATTTTGCTTGTCCACTCGGGTGGACTCAACTCTAATTCAAACCCTGTGTGTTTCTAGGTGTTCTGTAGCTAGGGAGAAATATGGCAAGGGCTGCTGACTTAGGATGCCAAGCTCAGGAACCAGAAGGCAAAGAAAGGCTCTGTGCTGCTGTACTTTTCCAAAATACATTAAGACTTCTAAGCTTGCCGTGACCTTTGAATGCCAACAGATGTCCCTTGACCTCGAGTCTGTGCTAGGAGGCAAAGCAAAGCTGCCTTGATTCCCCTGGCTCTGCCTGACCTGGGCGGTGCTGGGCCCTTGGAACTCGTGTGCCGCTGTCCAAAGCTCCCGAGTCACGGCTGCACACGGGAGCAGGGAGTGGCACCGAGAACATTTAGGGTTTAAGGATATTCTCTTGCTGCTATTTAAGTTTCTGGTCTCGAAACTGCCTGTGATTTCAGGACACGCTAATCTGTGGTGTGTCTTTGAGGATGAGCACTCTCAGAGACAATGACGCGCATTAAAGCAGCAATTAGGTGGTGTAAGATGTGTCCCTGTGCCTCGGAAGGAAGGGGGGCCTGATGTCTTCTGAAATGCCTGAAAGTCAGAAATGGCTGTGCATGGCTCGACTCGCTGCTCAGACACAAACCCGCAGGATCTGCCTGCTCGGGAGAGGAAATGGGTGGCAGAACATCTTGCCAAGACATCGCTTGTTGCTCTCAAGGGGATCAAATTCAGCTGTGGTTAAAGCATTGCATTTAAATGTACCCCCGTGGCCCACTGCTTCCCTGCGAGTGCCTGCTCTGGATGCCATTCCCAGGCTGGTGCTGTGATCCTTAAGTGAAGGAATAACTCTGACATGTGCCAAAACACAGCTGAAGTGGGACATTAGGGAAGCTGACTTCCTGTACACAGAATTAATAGATTCCTGTGGGAATGCATCTTAGGCAGGTTATGGATTTTCAGTTGCTGTTGTTTTGGAGGATGAACATTCCCAGATGTATTTTTTGAAGTGGCATAAAAAAAAAAAAAATCTGTTCCATTTTTCTTATTAACAATCCTCCTGGTGAGGTAACACATCCAGCAGGTCCTGTTGGTTCCTGCTGAGATGACTGACTCCACTGAAGTCTGCATTGGAATATTTCCCATGGAGGTCCTTGGAAGCCCTAAAGCAGAGATGATGCTGCACTAAAACACTGGGAAGAGAGAGGAAGCGCACATGTTGCAAACACTATCTTTTTATGAGGATTTGCCTGGGAGGAAATCTAAAAGGGGTCTGAGAGCCAAGACAGAACTTCCACAGCTCTGGCAGGAGACCCAAGACAGTTGTTAAGTGTTGGCAGCACAGCCCAGGCTCTCCCTCTGCCTTCCACCACAAGGCTGGGCTTGGCCCTGAGGGAAAGGGCTCAAGGGACTGCAGTGACCAGGACTGACCTGGAGTGTCAGGGAGTGGGACTTGTACCTTATCTTCCGTGGGGATTTTTTTCAGTCAGCTCAGTGTTTCCAGGAGCAAAGGGCAGGAAACGCCCGAGGCCATCCTAGGTGGAAATTAGGCATGAGATCTGCAGGAGCTGCTGCCCTGGGCCAGGGCCAATGTCCCAGACACCTGGCATTTTGGGGGGAGTGCTGAGGAAAGGGAACCTACAGAGGTTGCATCAGTGGTTCCTCTGTTACTGCAGGCAAACAAAATCTGTGTCTTCAGCAGAAGAGTTTGGCTGCAATGGAAGAGCTGGTGGGGGAAGGAGAGCTTTGCTTTTTGAGCAGGGATGCCAAAGATTCGATGCCAGTTACCATTCAGTTTGCTCTTGGAAGACATTCAGTGAACTGCTGGCTGCCTGGGGGGAGGCTGCAGCACACTGTGGTGTCAGTTCTGAAATCCAAAACTCTTCCACTTTACCTCTATTTCCGTGCTCCATCACTGGGCCCTGGTGAACTGGTTCAGAGGCCGGGCTGGCCCTGCCCAGGGAGCAGCCACAGTGCTTATCTGGGGCTTGTGAAAAGGCACCAGACCTCCCAGCCTCCTGTTCCCGGGATATGCACTCCTGGCACTGCAGCTAAAAGGGAATTTCAGCTGCTGTACAAGGAGATTAGTGCTAAGAGGATATGTAGGCTGCTGCCATGGGAAGGAGCTCACCATCCCTTGAGCACTTTTGACATAAAGCCCACTAAAAAAATCTCTAAATGAGAAGAAAACAGTCTGAGTACTTCGTGTCTAGATGGCAAACGCCACAAATCCACACGTTTGTGAAGCACGAGCCTGCATTCTTGCTGGAAGCAGATCTCCTTCCTGCTGCTGTCCCTGGGCAAATCCTTTCCCTCGCTTCGGTGGGAGGCTCCGGGCTGGAGACGTGCTGTTCCCTTGGAAGATGGTGTCAGTGTATTCATTCTGGCGCCAAGGAAAGGACACTGTGGCTCATGTTCTGGAGCCCTGAGCAGTCCTGGTTTCCCAGCTCATTGGTTTGGCTGCAGGGCCACAGCCAGGGCACGGCGTGGGGCCGTGGCTCTGCTCGGTGACCCCTCCCAGGGCCACACAATCTGCTGGGCCTTGTCAGACAATCACAGTGAGCCCAGAGCTGTGGGACCACTGGTGATGGGAGAGATAACGTCTGCTCATGGCCGTGGAGTAATTGCAGTTGGAATTACTGCTGGGGGACAGAGCAGCCCTGTGGCAGCCTGGCCACGTGCAGCCCATTACTGTTCACACAGATCCTGGGCAAGGTGTCAAAACAGGACTTGTACCTGAGCAGGGAGGCAGTTTGACACTAATTTCACTGACAAATATGCACAGTATGGAGATAATATTTTGGTGCCTGTTATAGCAGCTACACAAGTCGTGTTCCTTTATGTTATTACGGCTTAAAAAATTTGGCTGTCTAGACTGCGCTGTCATTCACATTTTGTACTCTTCAGAAGAGTTTGTTGTTCTGCCACAAAATGAAAGGACATAAAATCCTGCCTCGTGGAGTTAAACTGGTCATGTACACCTGAAGGGGAGAACGCTCTGCAGTTCTGTAATTAATTAGTGCCACTACCTGGGGATGGAGAGACGTGTTGGGTCTTGGTTCTGGCCCAAACCCTTCTGGGATTCTGTGATTTACAGCTATGAGCCCGCGAGGAAGGAAGTTACAGCCAGAAAACCTTGTGAAAACCTGCTATAGGAGTTCCTATAGACTGAAATTTAGTTATTAATGGGTAAAAAAAAAATCCTCTAGAACCTCTTTAGAAATATCTCTGTTTTCCTTCCTGTGTCTACAGTAGCTTTGTAGCCAAAATGATCCTTTTCACATTTATTTTTGGGCAAGTGCCAGAAAATGAACCCATTCAGCCAAATATTTCTCTCAGCCTCGTGCCTTTGCACTTAAGCATTGGTGTGTCAGCTGCTCTTCCCTGAGTGGTCTTGGCAGGGCATTTTGGTTGACAAGAGAAGTGAGGAGATCCTTGTTGGGATGACAGGCTGGAAGATCAAGTGCAAACTGAGTGATCCTGCTAAGCTCTCCTGGCATTTTTAAAGACCAGAAACCTAAAGCTTAAAAGGAAATTTTAAATTTTCAGTCAAATTTTTGCATGTTTCTGGGTAATGAAATAGCAGAATCCCAGCAGA
Source organism: Oreocharis arfaki (assembly GCA_013398015.1). Classification (NCBI taxonomy): domain Eukaryota; kingdom Metazoa; phylum Chordata; class Aves; order Passeriformes; family Paramythiidae; genus Oreocharis; species Oreocharis arfaki. Next base: position 65,799 of record VZRR01014022.1, on the reverse strand, counting down.
GCTGACTTCCCAGTCCTGAGCCTTTCCTGGGATAGGTGTGACCAGTCATGGCCTTTACTTGATACACAAACTCCTCCTGAAGTGCTCAGCAGTGACATATGGTCCAAGGAACAGATTTCTGAGCGTGGCTGCCATTTGCAGAGCAGGAGACGTTGGATGTGTAGTCACAGGGATCCAACTTGTTTTGGAAGGGAGAACAGAACTGTTCCGGGCCCCCCACCTTCCAAATCTGTACTTGGTGTGAAGTGCTTCTGTCGAACAGTTTAGAAAGTTCCAGTTGTAAGGGGCCAGATTGGTCTGTCTCAGGCTGCACTGAGCACATCCCACGTGCAGAACCAGGTGCTGCACGACTCCCCTGTGCCGAGCCCACTGAGCTGGGGCAGGAGTGGGCTCACGTCCTGGAGCAGCTTTTGCAGGGGTTGGAAGGGTTTTGAGCTTTGATTTTATAGAATCATTGTAGTTGGAAGAGCCCCCTCAGCTCCCTCAGCTGCTCCTCAGAGAACTTATTCTCTAGAGCCTTCCCCAGCTCTGTTGCTCCTCTCTGGGCAGAAGTGCAGGGCTGTGTTCCAGGGAGAGTGATGCTGAGGATTAGATCCCAAGTGAGGATGCACAAATGAGCTCTAGGCAGCTCTGGGGCTCAATCAAACATTCTTCATCTCTCTCTTTGCTCCCCACGTGCATGAAAGGCTGATTTATTTGAAATGAAATCCATGAAATGTGCTAATACCTGCTCTGGTGTTGATCAGGCTTAAAGTAACAACCTCCTCTCGTGTGTGCTGGTTCTGCTGAGCAATCCGAGCATTTAAAACTTTCCTCCTCCTGAGCAGCCAGAGGCCTCCGGAGGCCTTTAAAAATAAACCCACCACCAGGCTGCCTGAAACAGGAGCTAGGGAATATTTTCCTGTCCTGTTGGAGATGATCAGATAGCACTTACTAGACTCCTAAAAAATAAAGGGAAGGCAGTGGATATTTAGAGTGTGGGCTGTGTAAACCAGTCCAGCTCCGACAGCTCCGTCACACCCAAGGATTAGAGGGAGCTGTGAACCTGCTCCTTGCTGGAAAGCCAGGTCCTTTCCTAGCTCCAGAAGGAGCTCAAGGAAGCTTTTCCCTGCCATCCAGTGGAGCAGCTGGGTTCCAGCTGTGCCTGCACACCACACGTGCAGTGTGTGGTAGCACATCCCGCGTGCCAGGCTGGGAATGAGCAGCGAGCCGAGAGAGGAGCGGGGCTGGGGGGTTGGCAGGCGGTGGAGGGACAGGGTGGGCACTCACCGTGAGCTCCAGGGCCTCGTTGAGGAGCCCGTTGCGTTTGCTGTGCAGGTACGCGTTGGAGCTGCCCGTCTTGGCCACGCGGATCCGCGCCAGGCGCGCCTTCTGCGGGAACACAGAGAGGGGTTAGGGAGGGGGACAGAGGGGTTAGGGATGGGGACACAGAGGGGTTAGGGACGGGGACAGAGAGGGGTTAGGGATGGGGACAGAGGGGTTAGGGATGGGGACAGAG
>VZRR01014022.1:19862-64274 GCA_013398015.1 Oreocharis arfaki | reverse complement strand
AGAGGGGTTAGGGAGGGGGACACAGAGGGGTTAGGGATGGGGACAGAGAGGGGTTAGGGAGGGGGACACAGAGGGGTTAGGGAGGGGCACAGAGTGGGCCCTTCAAACCCCTCTGTCTCTCTCAGCTCTGTCCTTGGCAGGCTCTGTGCCCTGCTCTGCTCACGCTGCAGCAGCACGGGGACAGTGGGCCCTCAGTGAGCCCGGACCTGTGTCCCTGCAGTGGCTGTGGGACTTCATTAACTTTGGCATCTGATAAAAGAACACTGTCCAAAAATACACATCTCCAGGGGGACAAGTTAGATGGCAAGAAGCAGTCCAGAATAATGCAAACAAGAAAAACTGACCCTACCTCTTCCTTTTTGATTATTTTTGATAATTCCTTTTAGCATTTTAGTTTTTCTTTTCAATTGCTGCCTGCTTCTCTGTCAAGTGATTTGCCTTTTTTCTTTTCTACTGTTAATTTATGACTCAAACACCATTAAAAGTAAATACATGAAATAGCTGCAGCTATTAAAAAATAATTACATTGTGCTGTAGTTTAAAATGCTGCATAATCCCTTAAATAACATGGAGCTCGTGATTTTCCCTTCTAATTAGAGGTGCTAATGGGCAAACGCTGTAGGAAGAGGAAAGGCAAGAGGCAAATATCTGCAGTGGGTCCAGAGAGTGGAGCCATTTCAGGAGCTCTATCCTTGTCCAGGTGTGAGCCACTCTGGCCTTCAGTACGGGAAATATTTGAAATATTTGTTTAACATCAAGACCTTGTGCTCAAGCAGACAATTTCTCAGGCAAAGACATGCACAAGGTAAAGTTTGCAGCTTTAATTGGGTGACACAGACTATGACCAGTCTGAAAAATAGGTCATCTTTTGACCCCCCAAAATGGGGACATCTGAAATTGCCTTTATTTTCTATACCTCACCTAGATTTCCTTGTCCCATTTTAATGCTGAGCCTCCTAACCAGTGTGTGAGAGTGAGATCTCTATGCTGGGCCGAGGTGCTCACGGCCTGAGACAGGGGCAAGACACAGACTGAGAACACAATGAGAAGGTAAAACTGGATCTTCACTTTTCCTGAAGACTTTCCCAAACTGTGGAGTTGCTCTGGGCCCTGAAAAGGACTGGCCTGAGGCTGCAACCTGGAACAAAACCCATGGGGACTGCTGCTGTGGAATGGGAGTTGTGGGGGAGAGCCAAGATAAGGGAATGAGGAATATTTCATATCCCGCGTACGTGGCATTGTCCCTCTGTTCCTGATAATTACATTTCCATTAAATTGTTTGTTCTAAATGCAAGTAGGTGCCTTTGTGTGTCTGTTCCTTACTTTTCACAATGATCTCCTCTCTCCTGTAATCAGGAGTGGATTTTGGATGCAGTGGTGGTTTTTCCAGGGATGCTCTGATGGTCACCACTGAAGATTCCCATTTCTCCCTGTGCCTGATAAAATATCAGCTCCTTTGCTGGAGGAATTGCCAGTGCTCAACTTAGCTCACCTGTAGCAGGAAAGGTTCATCCTCATCTTCAGTTCAGTCAATTGTTAAAGTGGATTCAGTCTCAGGCTGTTGTAATGAACATTATTCCCTTTGCCTCCAGGCTAGCAGGGGATCAAATATTAATAGCTGTACTCCATGTGGGCTGGAGATGGTTCTGAGGTCTGTTCCCTTGTCCTTTTGAAACAGGGCCACTTGCTATCTAAATAATTAAGCCCCACAGCTTTTGTAGCTTAGAACAGACGTTGTTATTTTAAAAAATGTCAGTGGGGCAGGACAGAAGTTAATCCTGCTCTCCTTACACAAAGGATTGGCTGGGATTGTCACAGCGCCCAACCCCGGGTCCCCATCGTGATTAAATTTGGTAGATGTCTTGATTAGCTCAGCTAGAGAAGTTAATTAAAATTGGTGCCTAAAATTGGTTTGGCCCTCCAGACAGTTTCCTCCATTGGGCTAGAAACAACTCTGAAACAACAGTTGGGGTTTCCTGTGGATGCCTGTGAGCAAATGGGAATCCTTTGGAGAGCGTGGAAGCGTCTCTGCCGAGTGACACAAGCTCTGCCTGGCGTTTGGGTACCTGTCCTGTGTCTGTGGGGGGTGTGGCACTTTGATCAAGCCTGACAGTAAAAAAGGGTTTAAGATCTTCCAAATTCTGCCAGTTTTTACCACATGTGGGCAAGTTTTTGTCATCCCTGTCCTGCAGAGCTCAGTGCTCCTGGTCTGGGCACAGAAGATGGGTAAGTGGAGGACTGTGCTTCTCTGGCCTCCTGCTGCAAACGTCATTTGGGGGGGATGGTTGTCTTCTGCATCTTCTCCCCCAAATGTGACAGACTAAAGGTCACCAGGGCCGGGCCTGAGATCACTGTTACTGAATATAACCCCTGCACAGGGAGGCTAAAAAAGGAAAAGCAAACGGCACACTGTGTCTGCACGGAGACGGGGAGAGGAGTTGCTAGGAAACCACAGGATCTCAAAATGCATATGACCTAATCTGGAAGATAATTTATATGATGAAAATAATAATACTAATGACAGCCACTTACAGGTTAGAATGATTAATTTGGTTATCTTGGAGCCCACGTGTTTCTCAGAGCAGGATGGAAGGCAGGGCTCAGGAACTTCTGGGGTTTGCTGGTTTTTAAGGAACTGGAGGCTCAGAGTAAGCAGGAAGGGCAGTGAAGACCTGCAGAGGTGGAGAGCTGAGGTGGGGTGTGGCATCCTGGGTGTCTGCACTTCCCAAAGGGACTGGCAGAGGAGAGAGAAGAGCCTGAGTTCATCTTTTTGCTTTTTGGAGAAGCGCAGGGAGCAGGAGCTGCTGGCTGGGAGAAATGCTTACCAGATGGCAGGCTCAGGAAACAGCTAATTATTATTTATTAATGATTTTCATCCAGTTCTTACGGAGATAGTGCTCACTCTTGATTTATGTGGGATAATAAACTATTAAGCTACAACCTATGACACAGTTCCATATTTGCCAGACAACTTCAGCTTTTGAGATCTTCTGTTCTTGAGCAAGCAGTGAGTGGAGTGGCTGCACGTCAGGAACTCTCTGTGCAGGCCCTGCATCCATTTCTCCCTCTGTGCACTGGAGCCATTTTTAGCATTATCTCTCTCAGGGTGATGTTTGAAAGGACCTCTGGAATCACATCATAGGTTACCTGGTCCTGCTCTGCAGGGCCACCTCCACCCTCTGTCAGGTGGTTCTTGACCAGCACCTGAGGGTATCTGTGCCCTAATGATGTCACTCATCCTGCTCTGCAGGGCCACCTCCACCCCCTGTCTTGAATAGCTCCACAACCTGCACAGCTGAAGGTATTTGAGCATTAAGGAGGTCGCCTGACCTAGAGCTTAATTATTAATTAATAATTATTAATTATTAAGGAGGTCGCCTGACCTAGAGCTGCCTCCACCCTGTGTCAGGTGGCTTTGGAGCCATTCATGCACTAATGAGGTCACCTGATCCAACTCTGCAGGGCCACCTGCACCCTCAGCCCAGGTGGCCCTTGAGTATCTCCAGACCCTGAGCACCTGAAGGTATCTATCCATTGATNCTCATCCTGCTCTGCAGGGCCACCTCCACCCCCTGTCTTGAATAGCTCCACAACCTGCACAGCTGAAGGTATTTGAGCATTAAGGAGGTCGCCTGACCTAGAGCTTAATTATTAATTAATAATTATTAATTATTAAGGAGGTCGCCTGACCTAGAGCTGCCTCCACCCTGTGTCAGGTGGCTTTGGAGCCATTCATGCACTAATGAGGTCACCTGATCCAACTCTGCAGGGCCACCTGCACCCTCAGCCCAGGTGGCCCTTGAGTATCTCCAGACCCTGAGCACCTGAAGGTATCTATCCATTGATGAGCTCCCTCTGAGCCTTCCCTTCTCGAGGCCAGACGGTCCCAGCCCTTGGCCTTTCCTCATGTGAGGGGAGCTCTGTCCACATCCCATCTCCCTTCACTACTCAAACCACACTGTCAGTATTCCTGGCACAAAACGCAGCTACACGAGGAAAATAACCGTGTTTCATGTGCTAATTCTTCAATAATTAATAGTTTGAGTATTAGTGGTGAGTGCCACTGGGCCTTTAAGGCTGAAATGAAGCTGCTCTCCAAAGTTATCAACAGAGTGCTTTGGATCTGGTTTTTATTTTCGAGGTGAAATATCACAGCCGTTCAGCAAGAACTTGATTTTCTTGCATTTGACTGCATCTGTTGCTTGTTTGGGGTTTGGACTTTAAATTCCAGATGGAAAGAATGTGGTTGATTTAGGAAGATGGAAAAGGTGACAAGCAGACTCCGGAGTTAAAGAGGAGTTTGTAGAGGCTGAACAACAGGGCTTGGAGCCTGGAATGACAAAAAAAGTGTTTTCTTGTGGTTATGTCCTCACCTTCCTGAGATGATCTTGTCTCTGGAACCTTAGACTAAATTTTTAGCATGAAATTCAGGAAGGAATTCAGCAGAGACTTCAGTTTGTACCTCTGAGTGGGAACTCAGAGCACAGATGCAACTTGGAAAGGGGATGGCTGGAACCTTCATCTGGTGCAAACCTGCTCAGCTCCCTGGCCTGCTGTGGTAGTTTTTCCTTGCCAAGCAGAACATGGAAAATCCTTCATTTATAAAAAAAGCGTTCAAAAATAATGGAGTGAACAAGATATTAAATGAATCCGTTGTTTGTGGAGTGCTTTGCTCAGTACAGTGAGGCAACAGCATCCTGCTTAGGGCCCTGGGAAGCTGCTCTGCCATCTCTGCCACAGGCTGGAGCGCCGGGCTGGGGCCGTTCCCGGGGTGCCAGCGCTGGGTCAGAGGAGGCTGCTTGGAAAGCAAACGGCCCATCCAGAGGAGCAGCTCTTACTGCGGCCCCACGGCCCATCTGCTGTGGGAAAGGGCAGGCACCAGAGCACAGTGCTGGTACAGGATCTAAGAGTAACTTTTTCTTCTNCATCCTGCTTAGGGCCCTGGGAAGCTGCTCTGCCATCTCTGCCTCAGGCTGGAGCGCCGGGCTGGGTCAGAGGAGGCTGCTTGGAAAGCAAACGGCCCATCCAGAGGAGCAGCTCTTACTGCGGCCCCACGGCCCATCTGCTGTGGGAAAGGGCAGGCACCAGAGCACAGTGCTGGTACAGGATCTAAGAGTAACTTTTTCTTCTCCTTTTAACCTCTTTTTTTTTTTTTCCCCCTAAGAAACAAAGTACGCACATTTGGATTTTACTTCCTCTCAAATCTTTACATTAAACAGCTTTTGAGCCAAGTTCAAATATTCTGTCACTTTTGCTTTGGGGGAGATGTTATAAAGCTGCATATGGAAATTAGATAGTGTAGAACTCATTATATTCCTATATAATTTGATAGAACCACTTACAGTCAGACCTTGATCTTATTTTGGGCCTCTTCATTACTTTCCAGAGATGAAAGATTCCCCTCTCTTCCTCTGTGCCTCTCCTTTTAATGCTACCTTACCCTTGGCACCATTAAAGCAACAGAACATCATTTCCAATGAACTTTATCGTTTAATCTTTTCCAACACTGAGGAACATCATGTTCAGGCTATTTATAGAGCAATGCACAGAATACGGAGTTCAATGGATCTGGGCCTCTCTACCAGTCACAGATACCCTGGCTGATTAAACAAGGAATTTTCAAAGGGTCACAATATGCAAAACTGGCAGGATGGTCAGGAAGCCCCTGGTCCTCTCCTATTGTAAACTTCTTTTTGTACATTCTCATCTTGTGCTTAACAAGCTCTGGCTCAGACTTAGTCAAGGTCTTACTCCTACAGGACATTTATTTCAGAAATTCTTTCTTCTGTTTAGAAAATTCCTTCTGGTTCCCAGCCTGTGTGTATTTGTTGCCAATCTTACTCAGTTGTCATTGTACTGTCATTTTCTTTTCACGTGGACCATCCTTTTTCTGGTGTTTGCTGCATTCTACAGCGAAGAAAAGAATAAACTTTGCTTCTTGTTGTTGAAGAACTTGGTGATTCTTACTTAATTCGTTTGCTTGACATTTAAGTGATAAGCTTTTCTGGAGGCCACTTCATATTTTTATCCTCTGAAGATCCCGTTTATTTTTAAAGTTATCTATGTATTCATCCACCCAGTAAGGGTTACAGTCAGGCCTCGATCTCTGTAAGGACTGACTTTGTGGACAGCTTTCCCTTGGCTGAATTATGTTTTACACAGTTGCTGCAACTTGGCTGAAGTTCAAAGCTCCCTCTCTGCTGAAGTTCTCTCACTGCCAGCCCAGCTGAGTGACAAAACCACCTCTCTTCCCTTCTCTCTCCCTTATTGCAATAATAATAAAAGGAATTCCTACACACACTTCTCTATGGTATTAATGTTGTGACAGGTTTTTTAGAGCTTGGGTCAGAATTGCTCCAAGGGTGTGGTTAAAGAGGTGCTCAATTGTAGTGGGAATAGTCTGGAATAGTTGGAATTGTTACAGGGTGTAAATCAGGGAATCAGAACTTGTCTAGAAATGTATTACTTAAGAAAAAATCTCAAGAAAAGACCCTCATGTTTTTCTGTATTGTTAATTGAGATGCTGCTGTTCTCCATTAGTCTAAAATAAGGTTCAGTGTTTCTCTGGCAGCCAAGTGTGATGAGCATCTGTCTGCCTGTGATTTATCTGTCTGTCTTTTTTTATCTGTGTTTCCAGAGCTCACTTTTATAACATCCTTCACACAGCTCACACCCCTAATTAATAGCTATAAAGTATTCAGGGGATGGAGGAATTAACAGAATTTGATCTGGTGTCACATGCCAAGGTCCTCGCCCTGACGGATGAGCACTAATTAATGGTGTGGCGGCCTGTGGCAGCTGCAGGGAAGGAAGGGAAGGGCTCCAGGCGGTGCTGCCGGCACCTGCTCCCGTGGGTGTCACCTCTGAGGGACAGGTCCCTGCTGGCAGCAGTGGGGGCTGACCCCAGCTCCATCCCTCCTCTCCACGTGCGAGTTCTCAGCACTGACTGAGAAAAGCGTCGCTTGCTGGGAACCAGAATTGCCCAGAACTCCTCACATGACAACAAAGCCGTGTCACGATCGCCTGTCCTGCTGAAACTGCCCCTGAGAGATGTGGGGACAAATCTCTCGCATTAAGGGAAAAACTCATCCCAAACCCCTCCCACGGGGTGAGCACAGACTCCAGAACTCGTCCCTGCTCACGTCCCGACGCTGACAGCCACAACACGCTGGCTGCAAGCCGGGCTGGCAGATGCGGAGGGAGAATCCTGCCTGGATGCTGTCCTGGGGCTGGACAATCCTGCCTGGATGCTGTCCTGGGGCTGGACAATCCTGCCCGGACGCTGTCCTGGGGCTGGACAATCCTGCCTGGATGCTGTCCTGGGGCTGGACAATCCTGCCCGGACGCTGTCCTGGGGCTGGAGCGCTCCCGGCTGTCCCCACGCTGTGGGGCTGCCATGGTTACACGCTGCCCTGGCCCTTGTTTGTGCATTCCAGCATCGCTCCTGCCGGGATGGCTCCTGGCTGTCCTGCCGGGATGGCTCCCGGCTGTCCTGCCTGGCCGCTGGATGTGCCGGCAGCCACGGGCAGTGCTGGAACTGCTCTTTGCTACACGCGGGACCGCAGGGGTCACGGAAGGGGAGGATGGAAGGGCGGTGCTGCTGTGACATCGCTTTGTGCAAGCAGTGACAGCGATGGGGACATGAAGGAGGAGGGCAGGCTCCTGCCCGCTGGATCCCTGCCGTGGCACTAGTTAGTGACCACAATTTACACCCACTTTCAGTGACTTTCCCCCTGCCCCAGTGAGGCATCCCTGTCCACGAATTCAGACATCAGCACACGCTGCAGGCGTGGGAGCTGTGCTCGTCGGGAGCTGCTGGGGGCTCAGCTGTGCCCAGCCCACCCCACCCTGGTTATTTAGGCAGGGTGGTAAAATATTAACTGGATAATAAAGGTAACAGTAAAGAACCTGAGCACGAGAAGCCAATTCCAAAGCAGGATAGGGCTTCCCAGCATTTTTTGGCTGAATGCTTTGATCCAGGCCTCCTTGACGACGTGATTCCAGCCCGCATTTATTTCGACATCTGGGATGGAGTGGGCAACATGAGCCATTACAAATCCTCCCAACTGTGCTACAGAATGGAGCCATCTGGCCAGAGGCTGCCACAAACCTGGGCTCCCAACAGCTGGCAAAGGGACACGCCGGTGCTGAGGTGACCCAGGAGAGCCCCCGGGGATGACCAGTTGGGTTCCTGTATTTTGTGGGCTGTTTTCTGGCTATGACTGAGACATGATGTGAAAAGGCCTCACTGAAAATAAATGTAGAGCAGGAATTCCAGCTGGGCATCAGGCCACTGCTGACAGCAGGCTTTAATGTTTGGACGTATGGGCTTGCTTTGGAGGCTGAACCCATAAACTGGAGCTCACTGATTTCAGCCCTTCCTTTCAGAGGAGACAACTCCTTGTCTTATACAATTTGGGACCCAGGGAATTTGGACTAGCTGAACTGATGGAAAATGTTATTTTGCTTTCCTTGATGATATGAAAGAAAAGAGGCAGGATTCCTGGTTGGCTTATTTGTTTGTTTGGGTTCTTTTTCCCCCTGAACTCCATTAAGAGATGTGACAAACAGAGAAAGAGGTACCTAGCCCAGCAAAAATGAAATGTCTTTTTAAAAAAATAATAAAAAAGCTTTTTTTCCCCTGTCAAAGACTGTTAAATATCAACAACAACAAAAACATATTCCACACAGATTCATTCTGGTTGAAAAAAACATGTTCTTTAAATGTCAGCCAGCTCCAGTTTTAACCTTATTGTTTCTCTCTCCCCTTAAGTTCCCAACCCCATCCCCTGCTGGAACTGAGTCATGTTCTGTTGCTGAGCTCTCCTTAGACAGCTCCAGTCACTTTTTCTGGCCGTTCTTTTCCACGCTCTGAAGTTCACTAACCCACCTCCAAAATTTAGGGTGTCAGCTGAAAAACAGAACATTTCAAAGCTGACTCCCCTGCTCTGTAGCAAATCAATTATTATAATGGCCTCGTTATTGACAGGTGTGTGGGCCGCCTTCCTCATGGGTACGAGGATGACACAAATCCAGAATTAAGCCTTTCCCCAGCAGCAGCTCCCCTCTCCTCCCCTCTGCTGCTGCAGCCCTGCTTCCCCAGGGTCTGGAACAGGCTGTTTCCAACGTGCCTCTTGAGGAACAATCAGACATTTGTGTCCTGGCTCTTCCTTCCTTTTGGCTGGAGCCCCTTTTAAGCATCTCCATAGTTACCTCTTCCTCAGCTGCAGTCAGAGCTGCCTGTGTGCCACCATCTCCCGAGGAGATGGAACAACCTCCCTCCATCCCCTGCCTCTCACCCACTTCCAGCGGGAAGGCTCCGGCTGCTCCCTCGCCCAGAGCCCCTCTCTGCTGCTGGAATTGCTCTGTGACTGAGTGCTTTAATTCATCCCCAGACAACGTGTCCACTTCCCTGCCTCACTCCATTTATCCCCTCCACTTTCTGGTAGCCTGGGATGCAGTTTTCAGCTCGATATTAGAGTTTTATGTGGGAGCAGCTCTACGAAATGATTCTGTCCTGGGTAGTCCTTGCCTAAATCTGTGTTTGGTTCTCTCCTGGAAGCTTACAGCCGGGAGGATGGAATGAGAAGTCTGTCTCAAGGCTTTTGCAGTACATTGCTTGTTCTCAGGGAGTCAAAGGGCACCAGATAATAAATGAAATGAATTGAGCACACTGAGAGGCTGTAGTCGTCAAAAGCACATTTACTGCAGACTTGAAACCAAGCACTGTGATTACCGGGGGTTTATATTTGTTGGCAGCTTCAGTGCAGCCCCTGTGAAATGCAGCACTGAGGCCAATGCCAATCCCCCTGAGATTATCAGCTATTCCAGCATCTCGGCTCATTTAGCAAATCTAACCATTAAATGATAAATGCACTTCAAACAGGGCTGGGCTTTTGTTTTTTCCCACAGCGTCTGAGCATTTACATTTTTCCGGATGTTGTGTGTACCTCGTTTTGTGAGAGGCCCCCCTTTGGACCTTTGCTTTCCCCCAAGATGAGATCTAGAACAGCCCCGCTCAATTTTAGCCCTCGGGGCTCTCCTGTTCCCCCCCGTGTCAGCCCCAGCTTCCAGCCCTGCCTGTCCCTGCCCTGTGCCTCGGGACTGTGCTCACCCCTCGAACTTCCGAACAATGAACTCTTCTCCTTCCCCACTGCTGCTAAAGGAGCAGCATTTCAGGAGCTGTCAGCAGCTGCCTCTGCCTTTTCTTGCCAGGGTGGAGAAGTGGGAGGTGTTGTCCTCCGCCCGGCACCAGCTCCTCGTCTCCTTCTCCTCCGTGGTGCATCTTTGCTGCAAACTGAACACAGCGAGAGGGGCTCCTCCAGCATCATCTGAATTACAAAGTCGTTCTATTGTCAAGGCTTTTAAGTGTCACATTCCCTTTTAAATCCAAGGCTGTGACATTCACTGAGAAACAGCATCGTTTCAAAGTCAGGAAGGTCTATTCTTAGCACATCAGTCAAAAAAGGAAAAAAAAAAATCGTTGGGGAAGGAAAAAAACACAACAATTTTACCAAAATGAACCATGTCAGAAATGATCAATTCATCTTCCATTCACACTGACCTGGTCCTTGCTGCATGCCAGAGGACAGAATTTGATGCCACAGCGCAATGAATTAAGGTTTGCCAGATCTCCTTGTAATTAATTGTCTCACAGTACAGGTTTGGTAAAGAATAATTTATCTTTAAAGTGATTAGATCACTGGTAGTTTGGTTTTGTGTTTGTTGGGGTTTTTTTTCTTTTTAAGGAACATTTCTCCTCAGTTAGTTGAAGAATAGATGCTGATGAGTAAGAGCCACCTCCTGGTATTTGATTCAGGTTATTTAAATACCTCTTCCTGCTAGACCAGAGCCCCCTCAACAGTGGAGAGACAAAGTTAGGACTGAGCCAGAGGGACACAGGGGGCTGGGCTGTGCTTTCCTGGGTTTTGGGGTGCAGTCCCTCAGAAGCCCCACGGGCTGGAGAGCCCAGCTTCTCTCACACCCCACCCTTCCAATCTGTGCATGTCAATCCAGCCGATCTGATGCTTGGACAGTACTTCTGCCTTTGTTATTTGTCACTGGAAAAATCTCCATCTGAATTCATATACAAAAGTTAATATGGTCTCTAGCCTTATCTTGAAATCTTCCTGTATATCATAAAAGTTATGATTCTCAAACTGAACAGAACTTCCAAAGCATTTGTCCTAATTCATACCCAAGAAACGACTCTTCAGTTAAAAGAGAAAAATAATTCACTAAGTTTCTGGTGTGCTGAAGGAGGACATTGCATTGATTCAGAGCTGTCTCCTAAATTCTGTCTCTGAGGAGCTTCTGATGGTGGGTTCCTCATATTCACGGACTGAGAGAGCAAAGAGATTTTTCCAACCTTCTTGAAAAGGCCATGCAAATGTCTTTGCAACTTTAATTAGATGGGGGTAGAGTTTTAACTGTTTCTGAAGATGGGATTCAGTTCAGTGTGGGATGGTGCTGGAACAAGTGTGGTATCAAAGCAGATCCTTAATGTCCCTTTGTGCATCCTGACCATCTCCAGAGGGACTGTCATTAATGTGCTTCTCTCTCTTTCCTTCTCTTTAATATTCATGCAGTGCTGATCATGTGAAAATTACTCACACTTCTGACTTGAGAAAAGTTTCTTAACTGAGAAATTCCACCAATATCAAGGGAATTAGAAATTCAAATGGGGGGAAATTATACACTGTGTGTGTCAATACAGCAAACCTTTATAAAAGCTGCAATCAATCATATTGGCATCAAAGGTGGTGGGACTTCTCCCTGTCACCAAGTGGATCACAGGCCAATGAACAAAGGCAAAAGCTGAATCAGAGGAAGCAACATTGGTTCTGTCTCTGTCTTGGTGCTGTTTCAGCAGAACAGTTCAAAGTCTTCAGTTCTTGAAATGGGCTGTTGGACATTGTCCCCATAAACCTCTCCCTGAGCATCTCTGTCCTTCCCATGCTTTGGCACCTCACCTGTTCCTGTCCCAAGTGAAATCCCAAATCCTCATATCTGGTGCAGCCTCGCTTCAGACAATTTACTCTGCAAATGATTGAAACTCTCTAAATGAATGTGCTGATCCACCCTGGATCCCACTGGCAGCTGCTGACAGAGCAGTGCGTGCTACAGAGTGGACTTCACGGTACCTTTACACTTCTTTTATCTCTCTTGTGTTGTGTGACTGATCAAATAAACAACTCTCCCTCCCCTGCTTCGTGTGTGCCCTGTCCAACCTCAGGCAGGGATTTGTAAAACCCAGCAGTGACTTGCCGAGGCTGCAGCTGATTCCTGCACGATTCTCTCTCTGCTACTCCCCTTTTGTGTTTTGACTGCCAAATTTTGTGGTTTTGTAGGTCTTGTATCTGAGCTCTCTGCTGTCAGCTCCCTGAGATGCAAGAAGGAGGCACGGCCCAGATGCTTGCCTGAAGCAGAAATAACACATTTTTCTACTACTGTTCTCCACCAGGTCCCCTGAGTCTTGAATTTCTGGCAGACAGCATTCCACGGGGAGAAAAAGAACCTCAGGCCTTTGGTTTGCAGTTGTTGTAAAAACCTGATTCTGGCTGTAGTGTAATTTAGCAGATTGAAACAGAGATACAGTAAATCTGTTATACTCTCTTAGCGACTCAATGAGCTTCTACTGGCAAAAACTGTTCAGAATTCGGAATATTCAGTAATCCCCTCACATTTCCAGGGGCTTTTGTGTATTCCCAGTGTTCCAGTCACAGCTTTGAGGGGTATGTGTGCTGATAAGTGCATGTTGCTGAATGGGTGTGTTTGAAACTAGAGAGAGACAATCAGGAACGGAGCAGCCAGCAGGATGAACAGCTCCTGGGGATGATTTAAGGGTTTACGTGCACACAGATGTATATTGGTGTCAGACAAGTATGCAGGAAAGGTGAGTAATAACAGCCCTGTTGCTTCTCAGCAGTACAGAGTGTGCAGGAATGAGGACTTTGGGTGGTGCATATTTGATGGGAACACACTTCCATGTCCTTGTAGGATGTATAAATTATCCTGGTCGGATTTTGGGTCGACCAGTGTTGAAGTTTTGTAGGATCATATGAGTTTATTCTCCTTGTGATAGAAATGTGATTAGATAAGTCATCTGGGTATAATTTTATGACATGTAATAGGAAAATTTTATACAAGAATCCATCCAGTTGTGCGTGAAGTTTCTGCATTAACCTGGTATGAAATGTGGCTCAGAGTTGGATGCCATCAGAACATTACAACACTTGGGGGGGGGTTCTGCAGCTGAAATTTGACAACGATGGTTTTTCAGACCACAAGTCCTGGAGAAAAGCCAAGCAGGAATTACTATGGCATATTTTGTTCTATTTTGGGGTGCATGTTCTGTTCTGGGAGCATTGGCAGTTCAGTCCCTCACCTTGCTCTGGGGTTTTCATCAGTGTCTCTTGCAGGGTGTGAGCTTGGGCACTTCCTTTGCCTTGTTTGTGCTGTATTTGGTGCTGTGTATGGGTTTTGTCTATTCTATGGCCCTTTTCCAGAGCCTGGGGGGGATTGGTCGGTTTTGGACACGGTGTGGGACTTGTTTGGGGGTCGTTTTGAGGGGATTATGTGAGCAGGCAGGGACTGAGCCGTGCCTGCTCAGGGTGTGAGGGTGAAAGGTGCCCCCAGGCTTGTCCCCACCGTGCTCACAGTGTCCCCGCGCCCCAGGAGCCCCTGGGGACAGGCAGGGCCCGGGGTCACTTACCTTCTGTGCCCTGCGCTTGTCTGCCCGCTGGTTCTGGTGGTAGATGCGGCTGAAGTTGGACACGATGACCGGCACGGGCAGGGCGATGACCAGCACCCCGCTCAGCGAGCAGATGGAGCCAAAGATCTTCCCAGCAATCGTCTTGGGCACCATGTCACCATAACTGCAGGGCAGAAAGAGACAGGGAGGCCCCTCCTTCAGACCAAAAGCCTTGCCAGGTGCCCTGAACAGCGAGCGGGGCGGGCACCGAGGCTCGGAGCTCTGCCACGCAAGGGACAGTTCACGGCGCTGCCGCCCTGGGCTGGGCACGGACACCCTGCCCTGGCTGGGAGCTGAGCTGACCAAAGAAAGGCACCTTTGTGGCAGAACAGAAGTGCTGGTTCAGGCAGCTGCTGGGTGTTTAAATTCACATCCTCGCTCCTTCTGTACCCACCTCCCCATGCAGATGAGCTCCAGCAAACCTAAAACTCCGCGTCTGCTGGGGAGCAGGTTCATGGATCCTCATTGCCTCCTATCCAGGTACAAATGAGGACTGATTTACACTTCCATTTCAAACCCCAGCAGTTCCCCAGCCATCTGCACAGTCAGAAATTTGGGGGATGTCCAAAGTCTGCATTCAGTAAAAGGTGAATTCTCAGGGATATGGGACCAGCTGAAAAATATTCATACAAAGCTCTGCATTGGGTTGGACCCAACAATCTTCTGCTGTAATTTGTGTTGCATAAAGAGCATGTAGAGCTGCTGGAGCAAGTGCAGAGGAGGCCATGGAGATGCTCTGAGGGCTGGAGCCCCTCTGCTCTGGAGAAAATCTGAAAATTGACATCTAGAGCTATCAGATGGTATTTGGGATGTTCTGGTGCTTGGTGCACCAAATGTTGAGAATAGAAATGATTTATCACAACTGAGGCTTTATTTTTACCTTTGATGTGAGTCTATGACCAACAAAGAGCTTTGAGGGGAACAGAGCTGAGCTAAGAGTGATTTACATCCAAGAGGAAAAACAAATATTTCAAAACACCTTTTTTATCAACTGAACTTCTTGTTCCCATGCAAGAACTTGGTACGAGGGGCAGGACTCCTCGCATGTTAAATGCCTCAGGCATCATTAGCCAAGGTTTATTTATCCCAAGTAGAATCCTTCTCCTGCCTTCACCCACATCAAAACCCCTCAGAATACCTCGAATCAATAGATTGCTCTTCATGTCTATTAACTTTTTATCTGCTGCTTTATGCAAAGATCATTTCAAAGCTCTTGCTAAGTGACAAGTTCTTCTACCTCATTTAACACTGGCCTACAAAAGATAAAAAACTCACTTTTCTCCTGCTGGCCCTTAACACAATAAGGCTAAAAATTAATCATATGCCTCAAACATGATCTCAGTGACCTGGAGCATGGAGAGAAAGCCCTTCTGTGCATTCGTAGAAAGGATAATAATAAGTGTCTGGCTCACAGTCTGTCTCAGGGAGTTTTGTTCTTACATGCAGACTGAGAGTTACCTCATTACTTGGGACTTCAGAGAAGGTGCTTTAAAGCACCACCAGGACAGATCAAACCCTTGGAGCAGGAAGGATTTTGTGGGGAGATGGAGAACTTCATTTGCACAACTCTTGTGAGAGGTACTACAGAGAGAGCCCTGCAGTGGCTGGAGCAGGAGGCACAGGGATAGGACCTGGAATTGGTAGCGCTGGTTCTGCTCTACTGCAGCTCTCTGTGGAGGATTCTCCCGGATTCCTCCCGCTGGGAATCTGCTGGCTTGGACATCAGGCACTTGGGGATGTCTTCTCTGGCCTTCCTGGGCTGACCTGATGGAAATACCAGCCCTGAGGTCTGGGAATATCTCAGCTTTGTTTATCAGAGCTCAATGTCTTGCATTTATTGAGAGGCCTCCCTTTGACTTTGACAGGGCTTGGGATGAACCTCTGGGGCTGCAATTGTTCTGCTCCTCTATTGACAGCCACAGCTACTGCAATATTAATTGCTGGAGAGACTATTTCTGTCCTGATGCTACCACAAGGTACTAATGGCCCCCTGGCATATTTATATCAGGTACAGTGCCAAATAAACTCTGCTACTGGATTTCAGTTAGTACTAATTAGGCATTTCAAACCCAAAACTTCTTTTCCCCAGACTGGAATGAGAGAACTCAACTTTCCCATTAATTTGCTTGGTAAAAGGCAACTTGTCATCTAAAAAACTTCTACAGAAAGTGTGTTTTAAGTAATTCATCAATAATCTCATTAGAGCAGCGAGAAGATAGAGGAGTTGGGTAATGATTAACACTCAGAGGGTCTAACGGGGTGTTGGAGCTGCACCAGCACAACGGGAGGCTGCGAATTCCGTGGGCTTCTAATGTGACCTCCAGTAAATCACTGCAACTTCCCGTACCTCGGCTCCCCACCAAGGAAATGGCAATTAATAACTTGCTCTTTGCTTGGCTGAGGGGGTGCTGGGCTCTTCAGGGCAGGAGCTGCCCCCTGTTCTGTCCCCAGCAGCAGCAGTGGCCCCTCGTGCCAGGGCAGGGAGCGGGGGTGCCCGTGGCTGCAGCCCCGCTCATCCGCACGGGCTGGGCGGCCAGGGCAGCACGGGGAAACACATTCCCTGTTTATTTTGCCAGGAATCCACTTAGATGGCAGCGGATTGAGACTGTTTCTAGTTGCTGAATTCAGTGGAAGGGTCATCTGGTGGAAGGGGTCCCTGCCCCAGGCAGGGGTGGAGTGAGATGAGATTTAAGGTCCTTCCAACCTGACACATTCCAGGGTTCCCTGCTCTGCTCCCTGGCTGTGGAAGGTGTCAGGGGGAGCTGCCCCTGCTGCCACATCCCTTCGGTGCCCTCTGCACGCTGGCAGGGATTCCAGAGCCTGCACACAGGTGTATCCCGTGTTTCCAATGGCACAGCTTTGGTTTGTCCCCTTTCTACTCCTGCTGTTCCCTCAATTCCATTTCCTACCAAGGGAACACTGTGGACCCTGAGACTGATTCACTGTACACACAACATAAACTCCAAGTAAATCTCTAAACAGGCAAACCAGGGAAAAAAAGACCAGAAAATGACTTTTACGTGGTCACTCTTTAGACTGGAAAACACTGCATGCGGACCTTCAACTTGATTTTTAAACATTTTTTTGTTGTGTGACTTCTGTGTTCTTTGGCTAGAAAAGGGGTCATATGTAACTCACCCTAATTAGCAGCTATTAGTCTTGACAACATAATGTGCAGTTGTTTCTCTCCCTGTCAGCAGAGAAGTGTTATCAGATAGAGGTCACTGCTCCCGAGCCCTGGTTTCAGCCACAGAGGTGTCTGGACATTGCTCAGGTCCCCAGCTGGAGACAGCAATAAATAAGGTGCCGGAGAGCTCATCAAATGACTCACTCCGAAAACAGCCCCTCGCAGCGCCTCTGGTGATTCCGCATCTCTGTGCAACCTCCACAGCCCTGAGAACAGCGAGCTGTAGTAAAACAGCAGGAAGATCTCACGGTATAGGGACATCAGGAGGTGCGGTGACTGCTCCGTGGTGACAATGGAACAGCTCTGCAGAGGATGCTCTTTTCCAGCAGCCTTTTTCTTGTGCCAGCTTTTCATCCTGGCACAGGGCTGGGGAGGGGTTTCTGGTTATGAATTGCCATTAGCATGGTTGCCTCCATGGGTTTCCTTAGGCACTGGAAGGGGCTCTGAGGTCTCCCTGGAGCCTTCTCTCCTACAGGTGAGCGCTCCCAGCCCGGCTCCATAGGATTGGTGATCAGCGGCCTCGTCTGGGCTCATTCCATCAGCTCTGGGGTCCCGCAGAAGCAGTGTGGGGGCACAGCCCTTTCCTTCTCACCAGCAGAGCTGTCTTGGGGCAGAGCATCAGCGCCAACCCTCCTCCCCTGGCTCAGGGGGTGCTCGGGCCCCTCGGAGCAGCCCCCCAGAGATCCCAGGTGTCCCGGGTGCTCTGGCTGCGGTCCCAGGGCCAGCACAGGAACGTGGGGACCGCGCCTCGTTCATCCCACGGCCGGGCTGTGCTTTTTCCTGTCCCGGGGTTTGAGTGGCCAGGGGACATTGGCTGCTCAGCGGTGCAAATCCGGGCGGTTTTCACACCCAGGGAAAGCTGAAATGCCTCCTGGAGCTGGGAACAGAAACAATGCTCTCCCCCGATTTGGTATTTCTGCCTCACGCGGGCATTAACAGCTCTTTGGGAGCTGCTTTATCTCTCTAACCTTTTGCCCGGCACAGGAGAGTCAAAAGAAGATTTTGCTCCAGCCTGGAAGCGTCTGCTTTTAGGACAATAAGGACAGAATAATAACATTATGTACTGTACAATAGACCATGATTTTGAAAGCCTTCTGCATGAAAGAGCTGGAATAAAGCATGGAATTAGCATGTAGCCTTCCAGGTGCGAGACATCCTTTTTTATGCTCCAAGTAATTCACTCGGCAATGTTGTGATTCGCACAAAGGAGAGGAAAATGGCTAAAATTCAGCTAGAAGGTTTCAGTGGCATTGCCAGACTGTGAATATTGCACGTGACAGCTCCGAGGAGCTCCTGTCCCTCCATCTCGTAGGTGCAAGTCCAAGGTAATCTTGCTGATGTTGCTTTGAACCCCCAGTGAAATAATGATTGTGTCACTTCCAATGATCCAGCGGAAACAAAAGCGAGAATTGCTCATTCCTCTCTGGGTTTTGCACTTGATGAAAGAGCAGGGAATTAACAGCTATGGCAAGGGGGCCGGGGTACTTGGATCTTTTGTTTAGGGTTTTGTTTAGGGTTAATTCACCATTCCTCATCCGCCCTGCTGGAATGAGCCCCCAAAAGCCGCAGCCGTGGAGCACAGCGAGGTGCTGCCGCTCCCCTGGGCTGCTCTGCCAGCGACCCAGGGAACGCTTTGGGTTGGAAGGGACCTTTTAAAGGCCATTCATTCCAACCCCCTGCAGTGAGCACGGACATTTTCCCCTGCCCCAGGACGCTCAGAGCCCCGTCCACGCGACCTTGAATGTCTCCGGGGGTGTCCAGCGGGGTTTTGTAGAATCACAGAATCACAGACTGGTTTGGGTTGGGACCTTGGGGCTCCTGGTGCCGCCTGCAAGGCTGAGCTGTAAACAGAGCCACGATGGCTTTGAAGCAAGAGAATCTGCAAACAGGCTGTCAAATGACGGCCTTGAACAGTAAATCAGCCGTGGCCGGGGAAGTACAGAGCCTATTTCATGCTAGGATTCTTTTACATTAAATATACTTATTTTCTGCCTTGTTTGGAGCTGGGCAGTTCCCCAGCTGGGTATTCAACTGCGAGATCTGGCATGGTTTCACACTACAGTTTTCTTTTTCCCTGGCATAATTCATTTGGTAATGTTTTCATGGATGCTCTAGAAATTCTGCTGCAATTCCATCCCTCAGCCACCCTGTGAGGGATGAGGGCTGGAGATGCCTATCAGCTCTAGCCGAAGCAGCTTATCTTCAGCACTTGGATTCACTCTGATTTTCAGTAAAGCTGTGGTCAGCAGTTGCTTAGTGGGGATTTTCCAGGTAAAGGTGCCTTTTTGATATTTTTCTGGTTTGTAAATTCATATTTCTTACCGAGTTTTGTGTGATAAAAGGACTGAGATGTATCTAAAATTGTCCTCTGAGGAGACACAAGTTCTGTTGCTTCTGTAACGGTGAGAATTAGGAAGAGAGGTGGTTGTTCCCTGATGAATTTCCCAGGGTAGCCTGTACCAACCCTCACCAAAGCCAGATCAAGGGATAAGGGGAACTGGGAGTCCATTGGAGGTTGCTCATTCCTCCAGTTGTACAGGAAAGGTGACCTGAGAGCAACTGGTGGCAGGAATATTCCTCCCAACAGCAGCAGGTACTGCCCAAGGAAACAGGAATGTTTGTGTGGACTCGGGACTCGACTAAGTAGGTTATTGAATGCACAGAGGGTGGAGAATACTTAATATATGAACACAGTGGTTCCATCTATTCCTCCTGGCTTGGATCAACTCCTCAGCCTGTAGGCAGTTAAAACAGATGGTCTGAATTTGGGTAACATTCAGACCTTGAGTTGAAGCTAAAAATGGAATTTCATTGGCAAGGAAAGTAGGTCAGAAAGCTAAAGCCCCTAGTCCTAAAATGATGAAAGGCTTCTAATCAAGTGTTCCCTATTACCATTCATTAAACGGAGCAGGGGAAGAAATATTGTTAAGAGACCTTTGAAAAAGGGATTACAATGGGAGTGTGAGAATCCTCCTCCCTGCCAGGAGCCCTGTGCCCTTGCAGACCTGGCTCAGTGGGAGGGGGGATGACCACGGACGTTGATTCCCCGAGTCCCGCAGGCTGGACAGGAGCCACGGCTGGATGGGAATGGTTTCCTTCATGGGGGCATAACAACTTTATCTCGTGCTTCAGTCACAGGAGGGCTGAGAGGAGCCTCTCTGCATATCCTCAGTTAATGCCTCTCCCTAATCCCCCTCTCCACGCTGCCTCTGTCATCCCTGGCTCAGGTTCTGGGATTTCGGCGCCTCTGCAGATCGGGACTCGCACAAAGCTGAGACTGCCAGGGCTTTCTTTGCTCTCCATCCTTTTCAAACGTGTGCCAGCTGCTGAAGACTTTCTTTGCTGTAGCTGACAGGAATTATTCAGAGCAAATGGGGAGCCTGTCCCAGTTCACCCAGTGGTCCCAGTCCAGCTCGTTTTTCAGCTCTTGACCAGCAGCACGTCCCTAGCTCCTGTTTGCTGTGAGGATGATGTGCTGAACCAAAGATGCTTTTGGAAAGCACCAAGGTGGATGTTTATTCTCTGCATTTGGCACACCCCAGCGGATGCACCGACATCGCTCCCCTCCCTTTCCCCTCAAAATGCTGCTGGAAATTCCCTCCTCTGAGTGGGGAATTGCTGCATTTCAGCCCTGCCACAAACACATTTCCAGAGAGTGTCAGAGATGTCCTTCCTGCTCTCCCTCGGTGCTGGGTGCTGCCCACCTGCTCTGATCCTCAGCCACCACTGTCACCGGGGCAGGTGACAAAGGTGGGGACTGAAATCTGGAATATCCCACCCCTGTATAACTCGGGAATGTTTGCAGGGCAATTCTTATCACAAATAGCATTTTACTGTGTCGTACCCATCACTGGAGGAAAACAGATGTTGTCCTTTTCTATGATAGCTCAGGTTTTTCCATTAAACTTGTTAAAGCACCTGTTAAAGCATTTTTAGTGGGGAAAAAAAAAGGGAATTCTAAACTGTTGATTTAACAGTTATTCAGAGAAAAAGTGGAATTTACTTCAATGTAGAATCAATATAAGAAAAGCTGAATTTCACTTTGGAGAAAATACCTCCAATCTTAAAAGGCAGTAAAGTGTGGAAGTTATTCCTGATGTTTATAAATTCAGCTTTTCAGAGGAAGCTCTATTCCCTTTAGTTCTTGCAAAGCTGATAGATCTGGCAAAAAGCAATCTCAGGGTTTTTTTGCATCATGTCATCTAAGATTTTGATCCTCAGATCTCAGTTTCAGCAGCGATAGATGCACCAGAAAAAGCTCTCTGAGATTTTTTTTGTTTGTTTGTTTGGGTTTAGTTGTTAGCCTGGGCAGGGCTGTGAGGAGGCACTGGGGGCTGATCTTCGGGTTTATTTCTCTGTTTTACCCAGCTCAGTGCGGGGCAGGCTGCAGGGCCAGCTCCGGGGTGAGGAGCACAGGAAGGGCCCTTCCCACCCCGACCGTCCTGGGACTCCAGGCAGCTTCAGCTGGAGCTTCTCATTGTGACCCAGAGTAATACTTCCAACCTTCCTGCTTTCCATCAAACATGAAGAACACGCTTGAATTATCAGGAGAATGTCCTGAGTCTTGTTGTCCACCTGATTCAGGCATCTGGCACGTGAGTGACTGAGTGCTGCTCAGTAATGCCCACCTTTTAAAAAGTGTTTGTTTTAATGGAAAATAAAATGTCCCAGATTAAGGCATTATTTATTTTTGGCTGCACACACTGAAGGCCTTTTAAATTACTTCATTCATTATTAATTCAAGAAGAATCCTCATATTACTCGGAGTGAAAACCTTACACAATTACCTGCTCAGAGAATCCATTTTCTTTTAGCATCTTAACTCTCTGTAAAAGGAATCTTTTTGGAGAACATAGAGGCTGGAGAGGGCAGGCAGTGCATTGAGCAATTAGACTTTTCACCTAATAGCAGGGCTGAAGGCTCCCTGCCCTGTCTTAAATCCTTAACTGTGGTGTCAGCTTAAAGGAAATGCTGGGTTTTTGCTTTCATTTTATCCTCATCTTTTTCTTTTCTGTCTTTTTAAGCAGCTTGAGTGTCCATGCTGAGCCATGTCACATTCCAAATGATCCACATACTGTGCATTTTAATGAGTTGCTAACACTGATTATACAAAAAGCAATCTCAGAAATATTTACTGAGTCAAAAAAAAAAAAAGCCTATGGGGAACTAATTAGCTTTTTAAGAATTGGCTTTTTGAAAGCCTCAGACTCTGGAAAAGTTGAACTTGGAAGCAGTTTCAAAGCAGTTGAAGAAGTGACTGGAAGAAAAGGGAGTGAGCTGTAATGGAGTATTTGTAACTGAGTGTTCCACATCCCAGGCTTCTCTGTACTGGACAGAAGATGCACTGGAAGCTGGATATAGAATATACAGAGAGACAAGGAATGCAATTATTCTGCAGAGAAATGCCACATAATGCCTGGATCTTGTGTCAAGTTTCTGCAGCCTTTCTGGGGGGTTGATCAGAGAGGGACAAAATCTTTGTCCCTCTGTCCCTGACCAGTTCTCTCCACCAAGATTTCTTTAAAGGATGATATTGGAAACTCACTGCATCCCGGGCAGGGGGTGGTGTCAAGTAAATTCTGATTAGTTTGGGAGAGATCTGATTAAAGTTTCCCTTTCCTGAGAAGTAAAATGCAATCCAAGGTCTTCATATTCCCTGAATATTTACTTCTGTCCCTTCCAAGGGAAACTGCTCCCAATAATGTGACGTTTGTCATCAGATAGTGACAGATGTAAGGAATTGAGAATTTACTTGGATCAGGCCTGCATTGTAAATAAAAGCCATATTCCAGTGACAGGAGGGATTGCAGGAGCATCTGAATGCTCGTGGTGCAGTTAAGCTCTGCAGGAGCTATTTGAGTGCAGACTGTTCAAGCCTGGAAATGTAAGGGACAAATCCCGTTAATAATGGGCCAAATGTCAGTCCAGAAATGCAAACATGGGCCTGCTCCTCGTGGGCTGAGTCTGTGTGTCCAGGATATTACTGAGATCAGGGAGGTTTGGAAGGAGCTGGCTCCACTGCCCTTCAGGCAAATCCCAAATAATGCTGTGAAGTTGGGGCGGCGCTGGGGCCCCGGCCGGGCTCAGGGCTCTCCTTTGGAGCTCACGAGCTCCAGCGAGGGGCTGGGCAGGGACAGTTTGTGTGCAGTTTCTGAGCCTTTTCTTTAAGCAAAGCAGAACCAGGGGGAAGTGAAGGCACTGGTCGTGTTGTGTTTCAATGGTTCCATGGAATCCCAGAATGGTTTGGGTCAGAAGGGACTTCAAAGCCCCTCCAGTGCCACCCCTGCCATGGCAGGGACACCTCCCACTGTCCCAGGCTGCTCCCAGCCCCAATGTCCAGCCTGGCCTTGGGCACTGCCAGGGATCCAGGGGCAGCCACAGCTGCTCTGGGCACCCTGTGCCAGGGCCTGCCCACCCTCCCAGGGAACAATTCCTTCCCAATATCCCATCCAGCCCTGCCCTCTGGCACTGGGAAGCCATTCCCTGCGTCCTCGCACTTCATGCTCTTGTAAAAATTCCCTCTCCATGTGTCCTGTAGGCTCCCTTTGGGCACATCCTGCTGGAGTCTGTCCTTCCAGCCTGGCCTTGCCCTGCTCCTGTGGCTTTGCTCCATCTCAGCCTCGCCTGAGCAGAATCACAATGGGGCAGGTTCCATTTACAAAGCTAATTGAGCTCGTAAGAGGGATCACTGGAGCACTGGTGCAGGCCTAATGCTATTTGCATCTTTACACACCTATTTAATTTTGCAAATCTGGCCATAGATACTCTGTAGATCCCAAAATCCTCTCTGGTTTTGGCTGCAGCAGAGGCACGGACTGAGCAGAGACCCCGTGAAAATCTGGGAGGCGGCACCCAGGGCGTGCTGAGCTCTGAGCTCTCACCCAGGGTGTTCCCTCTGCAATGCAGGAGCCTCGCTGGCGTGGGCAGCCTTTGTTCTACCTCGGGTGGGCACTTAATGACTCCTCCTTAATGGTCTAATTTAAATAAATATTAATGCCTCGTCTCAGAGCAGGTGCAAAGCTGTGCTGCACAAGGGCTGTGTTGTGGCTGCAGAACCACCATCCCATCCCTCCCAATTCCATTCTCATCTCTTCCTGGGATGTAAGGAGCACGTGTGGCTGGTCAGCCACAGACTTTATTAAAAGCCAAGTGACTTCAGCATTCCTTCCTCATAGCTCTGCTATTTCTGCTTTCTTTTCTATGAATAAAATTTGAATTTTTGGAAGCCTTGAAATCAATTTTCCACCCCTCATTTCATGTATAGCAGAATACAAAAATAAATAATAAATCCCTGAGAAATCCAGGTGCCCTCTGCAAACCTACTCCGTGCATGGCAGCAAAGGTTGTCACAGAAGACAGTGAAAACAAAGAGCTGTTCCTTATGCTATCCTCTCTTTCATCTTTTATCTCTTTTATCTTCTTTATTTAAAAAAGGTGAGTTTTAAACACCACACTGCCATAGGAAGTTTATTCTAATAAGTGCGTGGCAGCCAAATCTGAGAATGTTTTTGTTCAGGGCTTGGAGCACGCTGGGGCAGGGGGAGGTGTCCCTGCCGGGGCAGGGGTGGGATGAGATGGTCCTGGAGGTCCCTCCCAGCCCAGCCACTGTGGGATTTTCTGCGTGGTTAGAGGATGGAGCAGGCTCAGGTTCCCACCCGCTGCTTTCCAGTGCAAAGGTGGGAAGTGAGGAAGGGCAGAATCCATCCCCTGCCACCACCGTGACCGTGAGCCTGGACCAAGGCCCAAACCCTCTGACACCTTCACCGCCTCTCAACGCTTGGCCCTCCTCCCCTGGAGTGCCAGGAGCTCAGGCTCTCGGATCCACTTTATCTGTGCTTTGGAACACCTTCTCCATTTGTTCTTCTAAGCAGGTGTTAATAGCACACAGATAATTTTTCTGAGTAAGAAATAAAATTCACCTACATGCTGCCAGCTCGACGCCTCCAGGGAAGTGTTCTGAGTCTAGAGCTGGTTGAATATTTTAATCTATTTCAGAGGTTTTTTCGAAGATGGACTAAAGAACTATGCTCAGAAATGTCAGTTTCGCTTGAAATGTTCTGGATTTTTGTTAGGAAACAAAACAATGGAAACCACAAACTTTTTAAGTGAAAGTAACAAAAGCCAATTGAAAATAGAGGCTGGTTTGTGAATAGTTCAATTTCCTTTGTCTGTATTTGATTAAAACCACCTCAGATTTAACAGGATTTCTCTTTCAAATAAAAAGAAAATCAAGAAGAAAAATAGCCCTGCCTGAAAGTCCCTGTTATTTTCTTCTCCGTCGGAGGGTTTTATCATTCTCAGCAAAAATTAACTGGAGTTGTCCAAGTTTGCCAGTGATGGATAGTGTCACCTTAAACGTTACCAGTCAAAACTTGTTTTCTGCTTTTTCCCTCCTCCAGAGTCCAGGTGGGCAGTTTGCCAGAGTGTAAAATTCTTTTGTGCAGTTTGAGAAGCCAGCAGCCCTGGGCAGCTCTCAGTGCAAACTCAGCCGGGGCTGGGGAACGGGGCTGGGCTGCAGCCCAGGTGCCGGTCCCAGAGCTCTGAGCGTCTCTTTGGGCTCCCTCCCGCAGCCCCAGAGCCTCTGCTGGGGTGCCAGGACTGCCCCTGGGTGCCCCCGTGCATTTCCCCTGGCTCCCCCAGCCCCACACCTGCCCTGGGTGCTCCCTGCAGGGTTTCGCCACGAGCTCGGTGCTCCTTTCCTCGGGTGATGCTCACAAAGTTGGTTTTGAACTTCTGGCTTTACAAATGTGTTTCTCCCAGATGAGAAAGCAGACAGCTTGTGCTGAAAATTAACTTGCTAATAAAAATAATTAGCACACGAAGGGACAATCACCAAAATCAAACCCTGCTTTGTTTCTCTAAGTGTGTTTGAGTATTGCATGAATAGGAGCAGATTATAAGAATAAATCACTTGAGATCTGCATCTCGGGACCCAGCTGAAGGATGCTTCTTGTCTCTCTAGACATCTCAGGTCCTTTTCTTTGTACTTGAGCAGCCAGATTTTTATGCACATTCATAAGTATTTCCGAAAAAACAAATCACTCAGTTGTCTGGTTTGTTTTCTGGTACCACAACTACACAGTGAAATTACCATTTTGCAGCTTCCACCAGTAAATCTTTTGTCTAGTCCTAAATCCCCTGCCTGGCCCTTCCCATCACTGCTTGTATAGTTGGGAAATTCACAGCTTCCCTGTCAGCAGGTTTTATTTTCTAATTCCCTTCCTGTCCTAGAAGATTTTTCATCATTACTTGCACAATCTGAGATTTAAACCATCATCTGTTACTTCTTTCCCATGTCTGCCGTGAAGAATTTCCCCTTTCCCCCCTCAGCCTTTACTTTCTTTCAGATCTCCCAGCAGGAAGGGGAGCATTCCTGAGCTCTCTTTTCCTTCCTGGAGCTATTTATGCACCTTGAGAAGCTGAGCTTTCCCCTGTGGGTCCGGCACTCGGAATGCTCTGTCTGACTTGATGCCTCCATAAAACACTTCCCTGTGAATTCATTCTCTAGCAATTCCTGACTCCCCATCCTCCCTGCAGGTACAAACCACCCCAGATGCCTTTATTGGGATTTATCTATGGCAGTGATGTGCAGCAGCCTCATTTCCCAAGGTGATTTTGGAATAAACAAGCCAACAAAACCCAAGTCAAAGCAAAGCATAAAACCCCTAAAACAAACAGCCAGGGGCCCAGGTCTGCAGCAGGCATTTTTCTTCTTGCCTTTGCCGTGGAGAAGGGAGGGATGCCAGGGTCTGGGTGCCTGGCAGCGTGTCCTGCACCAGCTGAGCAGCCTCAGCTCCGGGGTCTGCCCGGGATTTGTGTGCAGCACCGAGGCTCCTGTCCCTTCTCCCCTCAGGGCTGACAGCTCTAAGAGCCCCACAGGGGGACACAGGTCACAAACAGTCCCTCCCAGGCTGGCCAGGGAATCAGGTGAGGGAGAGCTGAGTGCCACAGATTCGTTTCTTTGGATGTTTGGGGCTTTTGTTACAGATCTTGAACAGAATCCTGGAATCGTTAAGGTTGGAAAAGAGCTTTAAGATCACCCAGTGCAAGCACCACCCGTGAGCATCACTAACCCTCATCCTCCAGGGCCACATCCAGGGATGGTGACTCCCCTGCTGCCCTGGGCAGCCGTGCCAGTGCTTGACAACCCCTTCCATCAAGGACATTTTCCTAATATCCAACCCAAAACTCTCCTGGCACAACTTGAGGGCATTTCCTCTTGTCCTGTGGCTTCTTACCTGGGAGAAGAGGCTAATGGGAATAAATGGGAAACAAACCAGATTTCTCCCTCCTCCTGATTTAGGAAAATCAGTGGCTGAGCTTTAAGCTGCTGGATTCAGTACATGGATTTCCTCTGATTTCGGCATATTTTGTGCCTTTTGTATCCCGGGGGCAGTTAAGCCCCTGCAAGTCTAAACCCTCTTTTATCCAGTGCTAGATCAAAAATGCCTTCTAAAAATATCTCACATTGGAGCAGGTCCTAGGGGAATCACCTTTGCCTCATTTTGAGGAAGACAGGCAAGAGAACAGAAGAGGAGACGTCCTTCCCTAAACTGCGGAGCTGCTGAAGTTCAGGATGGAATCCCAGAATGGTTTGGGCTGGAAGGGGCCTTAAAAGTCATCCCATATGGGGGGCTTGGGCCAAACATTTGAGCAGCTACAGCTGTTTGTTCCTAAAAAAGTTGAAGGTCCTTTCCAACCCTTATGATCCCCTGTGCTTGGTTCCGGCTGCTGCAGGAACCCAGGCTGTGAATCCTGACTGCCACTGCTGCTCTGTTGGCAGGGAAGTTTTCTTGCTGTTTTTGTTTTTAAAATGAAATAATTTCCTGTTGAAATGAATGGATGGGTTTAGGTTTTAATGGAACCAGAGTTTTCCCAGTAAAATAAGCCTTACTCCCATCGTTGTGCTTAATAATTTTATCTCATACAGCAACTCTGTCCCCTGACAAGAGAGGTAAAACTTCCCTGCCTGTCAGTGGGAGTGGCAGGTTTGGTGTCGTGTCAGGAAAATGAGGGTAAAACTCTGGATGGCTTCACAGAGCTCACGTACCTCCAGCCTTGCTCGGATTTATCAGTATGAGCTGGGAAGGTTTTGTGATTTTAATTTTATTTATTTAGTATAATCGTTGTGCTTTGAGCAGGAAAACAGACTGATCCTTGTCTTTTCTCTGTCCTGTCTAAATCTCATCTGTAATACCAGAACAGCCAAAGTTCCTTGCCTTGCTGGTGGAACAGACTGCTTAAGCACTAAGCCCTGGTAATCCCGTTTATGTTTTCCTACCAGTAACTGTAACATGAAGATATGCACAGCTTGTGCTTGATGTAAGCACTGAGATCATGACAGTGCTCCCAAATCCTTTTATTTTAAGATTTATTTAGTTGATAAACTTTACATGTTTGTCCTTCATTTGTCATTTCTAGCAGGGGATTTAGCCCCAAGGCAGCTTCCCATTCCTTCCCCTCTCCTTCTGCCTGGAGATTTATTGGTACAGGAGCCCTGGAAGTGTCACCTGCAGGTGGTAAAGCGAGAGGCTCTGAGGGATGTGACTTGTGGCTCTTTATGTGACCTTGGGCAGCCTCAGCAGCTCTTTTCTCCTCCTCTTCTCTCACCTAAAAGTGAGGAGCGATCTTTGCCTTCCCCTAATACCAGTGTTTCCTCCTGCTCTTTATCTAAGGCACTTTGCTCTTTGCACTGGCACTGTCCAGTCACTATTTTCATAATCATTATTTACACTTAGATTAAGCATTCATATTATTCAGTACATGGCATTAATAATATCAAAATGCCATTTTATACGATATTTAAGATCAGAATTTCCTGTTGGAAATCAATGAGAACATCTTCCTAAAAAATCAGTGACCTGAATGTCCCTTCTTATATAAGAAGTGTCTATATTTGCCAATGCTGATATCAGCTGCTGTGGTTACCTGGCTGTTCATGGCTTGCACAGAATCCTGAGATGTGTTTCTCACACAACCAGTTCCCTGTCAGGAGAGGGTGACTTTTATTCTGCACCAAGATTTAAATGAATTCCTGTTTAGGCTTAAAGCAGAAGCCTGCAGATGAAAGGCTCCAGCTCCAGTAACAGAATTATTTGGCAGCCCCTGCCTGGGACGCTCTGGTACCTGGGAGGGGCTGTTCCTCCCCAGTCCCACACGGCTCAAGGTGACTGAGCAATTCCCTGTCCAGAACATCATCTGTTAGCAGAGCTGGGTCAGGAGAGAGCCTCCATTCTATTCCCAGTCCTGCTGGAAGTGACACCTCCGTGTACCCTGGACAAATTTAGAGTCAGAGCAAGGATGTCAAGTGATCAATGCCACTGAAAGCAAGGCCTCTCTCTTTGCTCTGCAATAAATCTGTGTACATTGCATACGATACACAACCCTTGCACTCTTACATTGCAGAGGGATTAGGGCTCTGTTTGCTGAGCTCAACGTTTTGTGTTTATCTGGGAGTTTTTATTCATACATATGTACGTATCTATACATCTGTCTCCTGTATCTGATTTAGTCTGGGTGTAATCAGTAAAAAATTGCACAGTAACCTCATCACCTGGAAGCATTCTAGTGGGAAAATGTGCAGCACCAGCAGGAATTCAGATTAAAGATGTTAAAAAAAATGTATCTTTTCATCAGTGCTTTCTTCCTCATTAAACACGGAGTTTGCTCGTAAGTATTTGCCAAATAAAAAGGGAGAAATAGGTAAAAGCAAATACTCTGCAATTAAGTTCCTTTGAATTTCCCCAGAAGGTTCACCTTAGCTTAATTTAATATCCCCTCAGTCCTCCCAAGCCATCTGTTTGGCTGGGATGCAAACCAAACGTGTGTGGATTTATCCTGCCAGCCCTGGGGTGTCGGGAGCTCCAGCAGCCGGGGGTGCTGGGGTCCCTGCAGGGCAGCAGGGTCTGCAGGAGCCCCTCACGCCCAGTAGGAACTGCCCTGGGGCTCCCTGGAAGCCTCCCTCGTGCCCAGCTCGGAGATTGTCCAGCAGCCCTTCCACAGCTCCCTGCAGCTTCCCTTTGGAACACCAGTGTGTGTGCTGGGATTCAGGTGGAGCGCAGGCTCTGAGCCCTGGCTGGGCTCCACTGAAGGGCAGGGGTGGGGGGATCTTAGACCAAGCTCAAATCTCTGGGAGACTTTTTTTTTTCTGTTTTTTTTGCATGCCAGTGTGACGTTCTCTGCCTTCGGACTTGCTGGTACTGCAGCATTAGGTGTGGCTTAGCAAAGATCAGTTTTTTATCTAAGCAAAATATCAACAAAATTCATTCCTTGGAGGCTGCTTTGGGGTTTCACTTCTGCAGTTTACACCAGGGGCAGGAGAAGTTGTTTGGGGAGTTCTTTAGTATTCACAAGGAATTGGTTCACCGCCATTCCAGAGGCAGACTCCTGCAAGCTCCTCTGGGCAAGTAAATGGACTAGTTTGACTTTCAGTGATTTTTCACACGTAACAAACTCCGTGGCTAGGTAAGTCTGGCCTTCAGCTGGGCAATTTTCAGAGAGCATTTATATTCATGAGTTATCTGGCAGTCACTGTTTCACAGCCACAGGACAGTGTTCAGATTTACAAAAGGAGGGAGCAGAGCTCCAGCTCCTGGCCTTGCAGCTGCTGTAAGTCAGCACCACGCATCATTGTGCTCACACATTCCTGTGCAGCGCGTGCTGAGGATGGTTTGCTGAGTGTTGGGTGCTGCTGCCTGGCTCTGAACACGCTGGAGCTCACCCTGCATCCTTGTGGCTCTCCAGCACTGTGACCAGGGATGTGAAGAGGCCCTCCTGGGCAGAGTGTGCAGGGCAGGATGGCAGCACAATCCCCAGAACCTTCCTAAGCTGCAAAATCTGCTCTTTCAGCTGCTCTGCTGTGGATTCGTTGTATGGGAGGGAATCTTTGAATTCTGAAGTTTAAAAAAAAAAAAATTTACCCAAGTCCTGGTGTTTTAAGTGATTCCACCGTAGCTCTTGTTTTGAAGAACTTGATTGTTCTTCAAGCCCATCTGTGCAGGGTCCTGTGCCCCAGCGAATCATCTCTGAGGTGCAGAAGGAACCATAACCCTGGCCAGGGAACTCGCAGTGTAACACACACATCCCGGGCTGAGCGCTCTCCATTCTGCTATTTTGGAATCTTCGAGTGACTCGAAAAGAACTTGATGCTTGTGTCATTTTATGTAAATCGGGCTGCGTCTGTCACTGCCTATTGTACGCAAAGGGGTTGGAAAACGCTTTTTTAGAAATGCACGAGGCTATTTCTGCTGAAATAACCACCGTGCGCACTTCCATGACACAATATTTTTTTCCATAATTGTAGCACAATTAGCCATGGATAGAAATCAGAGGATGATTCTTACAGCTGTCCTAGAGATATAATGTAAAAGTTGATATTTTAGAGGCAGAAGCCTTGTTCAGTTCTGCAGAATTAGAATATTGAGTTGGGACAGGGGTGTCAGCTCAGGCCAACGACCTGGTGAAGGTGGCAAAGCCCCAGCAGAGGGGTTGGCATCATCGTGGTGCTGCTTCCCCGGGAGGGATTGCACCTTCTCCCAATGGACAGGACCTCAGGGAAGTGTTTCAGGGTGTAAGGATCATGCAGAGAACAAACCTCGTGAAGGAACAAAGCTAGACATGGAAAACATTTTTTAAAAGAATATTTTCCCCTTTTACTGTTTTTAAGGGGAATAGAGGCTCAGGGGGGACCTTGTGGCTCTGCACAACTCCCTGACAGGAGGGGGCAGCCGGGGTTTTGGGCTCTGCTCCCAGGAACAGGGACAGGAGGAGAGGAACGCCTGGATGTGGCACTCAGTGCTCTGGGCTGGTGACGAGTTATGTCTGGTCAAAGTTTGGACTTGATGGTCTTGGAGGTCATTTCCAACCTGAATGATTCTGTGATTCATAGAAAGATGCTTTTGGTGTCTGGAAAAGCAAGGCAGTGGAAGGTGTTCTGGGTGTTCCAGGCAGTGATTGCAGACTGACCATCGCTCTGCTCCTCTCAGCAGCCTCGATTCCCCACCACTCCCAGGCCTGCCCATCATTACAACGTTGGGCTGAAAAACAAAGAGTGCTGCCCAAGATAACTGCAGGTGTTAAATCCATCTGTGCAAGTCTGAATGTTCTGGTAAAGTCAGTGTGACAGAACTGTGACCCTCTGGGCTGTGCTTGGTTGTGAACCAGGGGTTTAAAATCCCGGCACAGGAGCCATTTTCCCACTTCACTGTGGTTTTCAAATTGTTATTAATAAAACATAACACTGTCTATGTCTTTATGCAGAGAGACCTTAGTCTTAGTACAAGCCCTCTCATTTATTATTTATACAAGCATTTAACAGCTCTGACATATTTCAACAGTAACACCAGGCAGTTGTTTGCAAACCAGAATTAGTAACAAAAATATGAGATACTTCAAAAGGGTTTTTTACACGCATGTGATTGCATGGGAATCATCCCTGGGTCACAGGAGGAAGGATGGAGGATGTGTTGTTTTCTGAGATTCTCAGTTTTTACCTCTTGCCTTCTGTCTCTGCATTAGAAGAGCCACTCGAGTTGAGGTATTTCATATACCTGTATGTGTGTGTGTATACATATATATACATGTATATCTATCTATATCTGACTGCTAGTTTAATTTATATATGCAGCAGGGGTTGGGTAAGAAGTGAAGAGATTAACTGTGCTGCCTTATTAGAATCTCAGGAAAGCTGATTGCCTTTCCCTGCCTGCTCTCACTTCCTGATGGATGGATGGATGCTCCCGTGAATGTTGAGGATTCTGCCTCCTGCCATGGAGGATTACCCAGGCTGCTGCTGTGGGTTCAGAGAGGTTTAACAGCAGCTTTCCAAAGCCAGGGAATAACCACTGCAGTGGCAAAGACTCCTCTGAGAAATTTCCCTGAGCAAAGCTGTGGGTGAACCAGAAAATCTGACTGGGGCAGGTCACGGCTCCCAGGAGCGTTGTTTAAAAGCCGTGAGGGAGGCAAAGGCAGTCAGACCCATGGAGATTTTCACTTACACCTCTGTACCCTTGAAAACAATGACAAATCTCGTGTAATAAGTAAAAATAAACAGCAGGACCCCAAGTCCCAAGAATAAAGGAAGGAAGCTCTATCGAGCGTTTAAAGAAAAAAACATTGATCCTGCACTACTGAAGTGGAGGGAATTTTACGGTTGACTTTGAGGGAAGCAGAAACAAGTCTTTGAACTGGATTACTTCTTATTTTCATAGCACTGTGGAAAATATCTCCAGCTCGTAAGAAAACAAGTCAGTATTATCTCCACTCCCAGGGCACTGAAGCTTGGAGAGTGTGAGCTGTTGGAAATTTAAGCAGGAAATGGGTGACAGAGTTGGGAACCAGACCTAAATTTCTCCCACTTCAGCCCAGTGAAAGGACCCTGTAGAAACAAAGTGACTTTTTCTTGCATTCTCCAAATGTGAGAATTCACACGATGAGTCTGAACCTCCTTTTCCAGCTTCTTTCTGGTGGTGTAGGTTAAACACTCGGAAGTAGGTTACAAAGGACTCGAGTGCTGAAGAACAAATATTCCTCTGGTGACTTCTTGGTGGCCTAGTTCTGGGGCAGCAAAGTCAGAGGAGACAGAACATTTCAAATCACACTAAACAAATGCTGGAGGCACTTTCAGGAGAGGTCCAGGGAGATATGCAAAGCAAAGGGAAAAGATGCCATTGGTTCTTTAGGAGCTGCTGGTTCTGAGCTGTTTTACAGCCGAGGGCAGCGGGGTCAGGACATGCCAGGCTCGGGGCGTTCTGGGTCTGGAGATCAGCAGATTGCACTTGAACCATCCTCAAGTGCCTCTTCTGCACCCCCTTCTCCTCTGAAACGTGGAATTGCTGCTGACCATGGGTTAATCCAGTCCTTTAAATTCATTATGTATTTGGATGAATATTTGATTAGAAATTGCATTTAATTCTCAATTGAATGGAAAGGAAAAAACCCTTCAGCTGTTAAATGCTGTCTCTGGTCACCAGAAACAGATTTCAAGTGTTTTAAAGGTGCAAAGGCTGTCTGCCCTTGGAATGTCCTTTCTGAGTGACTCACAGCCACAGCAGCTTGCTTTGTATAGGGAGGGAGAAAGGATGCATGGTCTTGTATTTAAAGGTTTTATGGGACATGAAATAATTTTGCTGGTTAAAAGCTAAACTTTATAGTGTTTCTATTTTTAATTAAATATTAATTGCAGAAGATGGCTCTGGAATTGACTGTTCAGATCATTTAATCCATATAGATGACCTTTACGTTGAATTTATTCTCTCATGCTTACACTGCCCTTCAACCCCATCTGGGGACTGACCTCATCTGCCAGGCTCTTCCACTCTTAATTAGAAAGACGCCAAGCTCACGCTCCTCTTTAATGTTTATTAATGTTCCTCTGCTGAGGATCCTGGAGAAGCTGGTGATTACTGCTATAAACTTTCCCTGGCAGCTCTTTATGTACAAACAGCCAACTTATTCCTACACAGCTTTTGAGACTTGGGTGCACTTCAAAGGGGCCAGAAGAGGGGGAACAGTTTCTCCCGAAGTTGAAAAGCAAACCCACCTCCCATGCTCCTTTAGTGGAACATAAGCATTACTTGAAAAATCTTTTTTTTTTTTCTCCCTCTCCCAACCATCTTAATTCATTTCTTTTGATGATGATAAGCAGCTTTGTGCAGCATGAAATTTCCTACCATGATTCTGAGTTGCTTGAGAATTCAGGTATAAAAAGGAACCACTGGCCAGCAAGAAAATGTGTGTCCATGTGCTGAGAGATCTGAAAGGATTAGGTTAATTTGCAAAACTCCATTTGCTGCTATGAGATGTGATTCTACTTCCGTCAAAGCACAAGCCACAAGCACTAGTATGGTTAAAGAGTGAAAATTTAATTAAAATGGCAAGTTAAGGTGGGGAAAGACAAGTGTGAACCAGTCTATTCTCTTTGCTTGTCTGTGGGACACCTGAGAGCAGAGACTTGCACCAAAGGGGAAGGTTTAGTTTGCACTTTAAATTACTTGAGTTGCTCTGGCACACCAGGCTCGTTGTTTCTACTGCTCTGCTGCTGATGTGCACTGAATTACATGGCCTTTGGTGAAAACAAAGATAAAACCAAAAAAATCCACCCCAAACCCTCAAACAGCTGCTTCAGAGGACCAAGAGACTGTGACAGGAGCCCAGAAACACTCTGGCTGCTGGAATGTGGGAGATGGTCTCAAGGAGAGGGCTCTTGCTTTCAGAGCTCGGTTTGGACTGAAGTGCCTCTGCCCAGGAGCGAGGGCTGGGCTGGTTTGGGTGCTCCCAGCAGAGCCTCTGCCACAGCACTGCTCCAGAGAGCAGCAATCACTCCTGTGCCCAAAAATCGTGGTGCTTCTGATGCTGCTGTATCTGATGCCACTGCACAGAGCAGAGGAGGGAATGCAAAACGAGAAAAATTTTAAAGTTATTCCTTCAAAATCTGCTTTTGCCCTCTGGGGTGACAAAAATCTAAACCTTCTGTGCTGTTTAGGATAACTGAGGCCTATCAGGATGTTGCTTCAGTTTGGGGATTTGACACATGGATCAAGTCCCTTAAGCCTGCTCCTGAGGATTTGGAGATTTTTGTAAAGCTCAAATGCACAAAGCAGCCTCTGAGCTGTAGCTGCTGGATGGATCAATGGAACTGCATTTAACTTCTCAAGCAAAATCTGCCATGTTCCTGCTCTTGCATCCTCTCCTGGAGTTTCTATTTAATGTTTAATAATACTGTTGCTGTGCTCACTGTTGTTTTCAAACAACAGCCCCCTTAAAATGGGCAAAAAATCCCTAAGAAGAAACAGCCACGAGCTCTTTTAAGCACATTTCCGAGACCTCTCCCTATCTCTGCCCTCCAGTTATAGCAAGGCCATTATAATTCAAATCTAGACATAAAACAGCCAAGTTCTTCAGCTGGAAACTTAGAAATGTCTGTGCTAATAAGGACAGAAGGACTGTGGCAGCAGCTGGTTCGAAGAGACCCCCAGTTCCCCACCAGTTCCCACCAGTTCCCCCAGTCTCCCAGATTTACAGCTCTGGTAACGTTTGGCCCTACACACCTGGTGCTCAGGGGGTACCTGGGTTTGTTTCCCCTCCAGCTGCTGTTCTTGGTTCAGACAAAGCCCAAAGAGATTCCCTCACCCCTGGGCTCTGCCCATCCCACCTCCCTGGCAGGCACAGCCAAGCCAAGCAGGACATTGATGTGTCCTGGGCACAGGAATGGCACCGGAGCACCTGGATCCTATCGTCAGGTGCAGCTGCCAGCTGGTGTCTGTTCATCAGCCCCGCTGAAGGGGTTGTAAACCCCTGTTCTGCTTCCAGCAGAGCCCAGCCGTGGGGCAGAGCCCTGCCCGGGGACAGGCAGCGCTTCCGGGCCGTGCGGCGCGCGAGCAGCTCCGGCTGCTGGGCCCTGCCCTTTGTGCTCTCCAGGTAATGGGAAATCTTCACCTTCCTACGTGCAGGTCTTAACCAGCTCTGCACAATTATATTGATGACTTTATGAATGGATAAGAAAAGTAAATTTGATTATTTCTCAGCCATGCGTTGCTGTCTATAATTGCACAGATTTGGACTCTAATTAGTCAGATTGCTTCCTCAGCACAGGGCTGGACAAGACAAGAACATTCACATGAAAAGCTCAATGTCCCCTCCTTTTCAAACCCAAACCACACCTCTGGGTCCTTGGATTTGTCTCTTGAAAGGTTGTAATTAGGTCCTGGATCTAAACATTGCCATGAGGTCACACTTAATTTGTGTATTTGTGTTCTGCATTCGCTCTGCTCTTGTACCTCGGTGTATTTTTGGTGTACTTTTGTGTGAGCTGGTTTTGTACAGCAGGAAAAGAGATCCTGGCAGTGAAACTTGACCAAAATCCATATGTGCAGTTTGCACCTTTACTCAGCTCCTACACCTGTAATGATTTTCACAGGCAGATGAATTTTGAGCACAGGTGCTTCAGAAACAGATACTCCAGACCAACGCGTGCGTTACACAAATCGAATTTTAAAATTAAATTTCTGATGCCTAGAGAAAAAGATTGCAGGGAGCTAAAAAAAGCCCTGAATCTGATGGTGAATATGAATATAACAGCAAGTCACACTTCAATAAGCTTCAGAGCTGGAGAACCAGTCCCTGGAAGAAATGCTCAGCAGGCTCTGTTTTAACCTCTGTCTGCAGGGCTGAGCTCTGCCTGCACATGGCAGCCCCTGAAGTGCTCATCCTACTCCCTTTGGCTTCCTGGCTGGATAATTTTCCTTCTGCAAAGCAATGCTGGGCTGCTTCACTGAGTATTTCCAACCACCTAAATCTTGGGGCAATTATTTTAATAAATATGAATTGTGGGACTCCTGCCTGGATATGTAATAGGAATCTGATCTGTAATACAGATGGAAAGCAGTGCAGCTGCACTGTGTTAATTAAGTATACACCAAACATATGGCAATACACCTCCAGACCAACAGGCACGGAGCTCTCTTGGATGCAATTAGCTCTTGTGCATGCATAAAGAATCAGCCATGAACTCCAAAAATGCACAAGTCATAACCTCTGACTGATGGAATTACTGGTGCTAAACTACTGCACTTCCACAGCAGAAGTGGTTTTCTCATCACTGAAATGCTGCTGAGGTTGGGATGTTCAAAAGAAAGAAAAATACCCTCTTTTCTTCTATTTCTGATCTTCTTTGGTGCACAGTTCCTACATTAGAGCTTTGCCTCTGAGGAACCAGAGGAGTGGCTCAGGGAAAGAAATACAGCCCCAGAGGGAATAATCTTTCATTACCCTGCAGTTTGTGCAGTTATTTATGCAGGTTTAAAATAGATGGAAAATTGCTGTACAATATTCCTGTCTGATACAGCTTCACTCCCGTTCCTGGTGTGGGTTTGCACCAAGATGCACAAGGCTCTCAACAACAAAATGTTGACCCTATCAGTAAATAATGCAGAAAACAGGAGTAGTAGGGCCCATAATATTCCATCATTGGCTGTTATTTGTGCAAGAGCAGTGCTGGGTGCCCAGGGGTCCCAGAGATGGACAATGAGCACAACCACAGGGGATGAGAAGCTGCCTCTGTCGATGTGACAAACTCCCCCTGACTCTGATGCCGCCTGGATTTCACTCAGACAAAGCCTCAGACGCTGCCTCAGCCACAGCACAAGCGAAATACAACAGGAGATAAAACAGGAGAAGCAAGGAGCAACTCTGGGACAGTTGGAACCTGTTTCCCCCAGATGTTTTTTCCCTGATTCCCAAGGAAATCCTGCCAGGCTGTTCCTGGGTGGGCAGCAGCCACAGGCAGTGCTCCTTCCTCTTGCTCATAACTATTTAAAAGGTTCAAGGCTTCAGATTAATGTGGTTCTTTGCTTCACACGGCTTGGAGAGTGGGGGCACTTCACTCTTGATTCTAAATTGGTGGGGCTTTGTTATTTATTATTTGAGCTCACATTTCCAGCAGCTCTTGCTGGAGTTGGCTGTGCATTTTGCCTCCAAAAAGTGCGACTTTGAGGACAGTGAAGTTTATCTGAGTGCAGCCCGTGTGAACACTGCTCTCCTGGAGATACAGAACGAGATTCAGATCAACTCCCTGAGAAAAAACCAGGTTCAGCTCTGCCTTGTTTCTCCTCCAGTAGAGATGGATATCACCTCTTAGGGCAGATGCTTAACACTGGCTTTCCTTATTCCCAGCCTGATGCAGCAGCCTGTAATTAGTTTTCACACCTTGGCTATGTTTAACTCCCCTCTGTCTCATCTGTTAATCTGCTAACAAGCAGCAAATGTGTTTTCGAGTAGGCTCCAAATGGGAGGCCAAGACCTCATAGTTCACCTTCTGAGGGAGCTGCTCAGAGGGCACAATTCTTAGATAATTTTCAAATATCTTGTATTCATGTAGTTTTTACAGCCTGGACAAAAATGAGATTGTATATCTTAATATTAATGCAGAAAGTTGTAAATGGACTAAAAGCTAATAGCATAAAATAATCTTTAATTTCCTTTTGGTGCAGGGAAATGATTTAATGTCAGTAAAGGTGCCAGTTTGACAGCCTGGCAACACCTCCCATGAGCCGAGCAAACCAAGCAATTTCTATTCTATCAATGTTGTGGCAGTTTGGGGGGAGTGTTCCAAAAGGGGCCTTCACTGGATATTTGGGGAGTGGGGGAAGATGGATCTCCTTCCAACAGAATTCAGATTAGTCTGTGCAGAAGTTATGCTCCCTTAAATACAGGTTTAGGAGATGGGAGACTGAACATGGACATTGGATTTTAGTCCCTCCTCAGTGACTTTGGGGTGAGGTGAACTTCTCCCTCCCTCCCTCCTCTAAGCCACTCCCTCCTGTGCAAGAGCTGTGGTGGGAATCTTCTCTCTCTAAATCTCCCCAGACAAGAAGTCCCGAGACCAGTGAGTCTCCAAACTGCTTTTGCTTCACCCAACACCCTCAGACAGGAAGCAAAGCAAAGTACCTGGTTCTGTAGCACATAAAAACACTGCAGTCCCGTTTGCTGCAGCAACTGAGCATCCAAAAACTCACAAACGTGTACTAAAAAAAAATTAAAATGTCTATAAACATCTCCTGTAGGTCTGTGCTGGAGTCCAGACAAGTGCCTGGGTGAATTTCCAGAAGAATTTCTTCCTGGAAAGGGTGGTCAGGCATTGGAACTGCCCAGGGACGTTTGGAGTCCCGTCCAGGGAGGAGTCCAAGGAACACTTGGACGTGGCACTGAGTGCTCTGGGCTGGTGGCAAGGTCGGGGTGGGTCACAGGTTGCACTCGATGATCCTGGAGGGATTCTCCAACGCAGTGATCCTGGGATTCTGTACAGTGAGTGTGTTTCTATATTGCATTGCCAGGATCTGGTCAAACCAGCCACCGCCAGCGTATTTATCTCTCTCATGAATTTTGACTTCATAGGTCAGATCTCCTTTGTCTGGACATAAATGAAGAACAGCTCTTTTTAATTTTTTTTTCCCCCTACATTTGTGCTCACGGTTACAGCAGTCATTGCCTCTGTGTTGCTGTGTCTGGAATATCAAATTTGGAGCTGATCTAAAGCCAGCCAGAGCAGGGGGGTGACCTCTGTCATGTTCATCTCCCCACGACTGCCATTCACAGGCTCACACAGGCGTGTGCTGCTCATCCCGACCAGAAACTGTTCCCGTGCGTCAGCCTGACTTTTATTCATTTGTTCCTTTATTTATCTATCCATCATTCCCTCCAATTGTTTGCATAAGAATGGAGATTAAAACTTCTGCAATAATAGCTGGAGCTGAAATTGGATTCTAAGCCTGCCGGGCCCTGGGATGATTGGAGTTGTCAGAGGCTGTTGCAGAGGACTCCCCTCGTTAGGGTGATGATGTCCTGCCCTGGCTCCCGGCCCCGCTGCCCCCGCAGATTAAGGGAAGATTGTTCTTTCATTTTCATATTCTGCAGCTCTCATTTGCCCAAGTCAATAAATTGAAGCCGCCTGTGCCATTTGTCCTAAGTCTCTTTTCCAAAGAGCTGCCACTGATTATCGACCTTTTTTATTTTCCATTGTTAATCCTCCTCCTTCCTTCAGTGGTCTGTTCATTCACTAATCCCAGCTCTCGTGTGCATAGATGTCGAGAGATGGAAATCTAATCTCAATGCGGTTTTCATTCTCTGTCTAATGTACTTAGAGAGATTCACAGGATTGAAGCTTTTTTTAGGGGGTTGGTAGCGAAGCAGATGCCCAAATGACCACTGCTACCTGGCCTGGGGAAGTGAATCCAGACATCCATGGATTTGGCTTGGCTTTATTCAAATGCAGACTGGTTTTTATAGTTATAAATTGCACTCTTATCCTTCCTGATAACTTCACTGAGACAGAAGTGGTCTGTTAAGAGGTTTGGAGCCTTTCCCGACCAATGAGCTTCTTTAAATAGGAGATGGGAGCTCCTCTATGGAGCAGAGCAGGACTTCGTGCCACAAGTTGCACCAGGGGAAGTTTAGATGGGATATTAAGGAAAATTTCTTCATGGAAGGGGCTGTCAAGCATTGGAACAGTCTGCTCTTGGCAGTGGTGGAGGCCCCATCCCTGGAAATGTTCAAAAAACGTGTGGATGTGGCACTCAAGGACACGGTTTAGTGGTGACCGTGGTGGTGGCACTGGGCTGATGGCTGGACTGGGTGACCTCAAAGGTCTTTTCCAACCTAAACAATTCCACGATTCTCTGACTCCCAGCAGCAGGGCCCAAAGCTGGAGCGATGCAGCATCTCCTGAGACACTGCTGGGCAGAGCTGGAGAAGCTGCACAGGCACATCTCTGAGCAGAGGCTTGGAGAGCTGGGGAGGATTGACAAGTTTAACGTCACAGGCGTGTTCCCAAATGAATCTGTTGTGATAGGTATTAGTCATAAGTATAAACTGCAGGGAGATTTGCATTTTATTCTCTTTATCCTACTTCAATCCCGAACAGCCCCTTCTGCCCACCCTAATTTGGCATATTTAAGGAGATTTGCTGCATTTTTTAGTAATTGAAGGTCCCAGAGAACAGCGAGTTCCTTTGAAGGGAATGATGTGTGTGCACACTCGGGCCTGGGTGTGCACAGCTCCTTGTGCCTGAGCACTCACAGGACCATGGGCTCATGAAGGTTGGGAAAGCCCTGTAAAACCATGAAATCCAACCATTAACCCAGCACTGCACTGAACCCTGTCCCCAAGTGCCACATCCACACGTGGTGCTGGGTGACTCCTCAGGAATCAGACTGGTCCCTGTTTTGTGCTCATTCCCACTGGGAATCCACACTTTGGTTTCATGGGTTTCCTCTTCTCCTCTATGGATTATTTTGGGGGTTCTCAGCTCCTGGCTGAGCCCTTACCCCCACTGCAGCTCTGCAGAGCTGCTTATACCTCTCAAACACAGTGGGACTTACACACCAAGAGTCTGAATTTATCTGGTCTCTGTCATATGCTGGTCTCATTGTGTTTTATGACCTTTAATTAATTAAGCTTCATAAAATTCTAATCATGCTGGAATTATTAATCCTGTTTTAAATTAACTGGCCAAAGAGAGGTGAAATGTCTTACCAGGCTGTGGGTACCTGATTTGAACCCTGACGTCCTGCTGCCTCCAGCCTTGCTGTAACCCAACAGGAAAATTCACTTCCCACAGGACTTCAGGTGAAGCCTTTGGCTCTAAAGTTCCTGTACTGAATTCTTCCTATGGATGCAGTTCCTTTGACTCTAAGCAAGCCATGCCTTATCCCAGGACCCAGCCACAGCTCTTGCTTCGGAAACAGTTTCAGTAAAAGCAGAAGTGAGAATTCCCTTTCCTCCTGGCTGCTGTGCCAAAAACTTTCACGACTCCTTAATTCCTTTCACACAAGTGCAGAAGGCAGTCCTATTTTATCAATCTTAGCCTGGAATTTCTTGGCATTAACTGACTTGTAATTTTCTTTGGAAGGAAAGTTTGTAAGTGGTTATTTAAAGCTCTGCTGCACCTCCCTTGCGAGGTGTACCAAATCTCTGTCCTTCCGAGGAGGAAAGCAGTGCTGATGAGAATGTGTGTCCTGGCTACGTTTCACTGAGTCTGCAGCCAGGCGGGAGTGGGGGATTACTCGGGGATGTTGAAAACGCTGTATTTCTGTCTCTGTGTGTTTTCATAATCTTCTAATCTTTACGATCGTTGCAATTTGATTTTGCCGTGAAGGGCACACACGGAGGCAGCAGTACCTGTGACCACAGGGGTGGTTGTAGAAAAGCTGTTTCTCAGCCAGAGAGGTGGATTGCATAAAATTAATCTCATACAGCACAGAATCACAGAATGGTTTGTGTTGGAAGGGACCTTACACTCCTCCAGTTCCAAGCCCCTGCCTGGGCAGGGATGCCGCTCACAGATTACTCAGGGCCTTGTTCAACTTAGCCTTGAACATTTTTATCTTAATTAAACAAACAACCCCTTAAAAATACAAACCTAGACTTCCAAGTCAAAGTCTGCACTTACTGCATTCCTGCATGAAGAATGTTGTGATAGCAAAAGAAATGCATTTTGCTCGGTGTCAGAGGAAAGCCGACAGCTTAGTGTAAGATGTTCTCAAGGAAGAGTTTCCCAAGGGCTGGAGATCCCTCTGTGACTG
This sequence comes from Oreocharis arfaki, assembly GCA_013398015.1. Lineage (NCBI taxonomy): Eukaryota > Metazoa > Chordata > Aves > Passeriformes > Paramythiidae > Oreocharis > Oreocharis arfaki. Next base: position 21,259 of record VZRR01014022.1, on the reverse strand, counting down.
AGCAGCCCATTCTGATATCACTTTGCCAGAGCCTCCCTTCAGTGACACACTGAGAGTGGTGTCACTGCTCTGATGTGCTGAGTGCTGCTTGCGAGGGTCAGCCCTGGAGGGCTCTGGGAAGTGAGGTTGGTACCTGTGCTCCTGCATTTTATTTGATGCTCTCATGAGCTCTGGTGCGACCTTGGGCAAATGCACATCTTCCCTCCACCAAAGAGCAGAAGGGGCTGCCCTGTGTTCTCTGTCCTGTCCTTTAGCTCCCACTGTGCCCTTCCCGAGGAAGCCATAAGGAGCTGTTGGGTGTCCCAGAGAAGCCAAATGCAGCCCTGCCTGGCTGGTGCTGCCAGGCTCCCCTCCCACAAGGATAACTGCAGTATAATGCCACGTGTCCTCTGGGCTGTGGTTCGGTTTCATGCTCGTTCTAATCCACAGAAGTCTGTGGAATTAATCATAATGCCAGCCCTGCACGCAGCTGCCTCACAGCTCTTTGCACACATTCGTCACATCAGACCCTGAGCCCTGCCTGAGGTGAGAAAATGCTGCCTCTTATCAGCATCAGAGGGCTGAGAGAGCTGTGCTTGGAGGGGTGCAGGAACACCCACCTGCACCCTGGGCAGGGGCTGGAGCCAGCCTCTGCTTCCCACTCCGTGCCCAGGAATGGTCTCACCAGGTAATTCTGGGGCTGGGGGGCTGTGAAAGCTCCCAGCTCCTTCCCTCCCATGCCTGGCAAACACCACGAAGTGCTGACATGACGGAGAATGATACAGGAGTCGCATGCTGCCACTTCATGCAGGGATTTACTGAGAGATGTGAAATCTTCTGGGTCCTCTCCAACTCCCTCCTTCCTCCATTCATTGTCTGTGTGATGAGAGTCACCAGTGTCTGGCAGTGCTCAAAGTTCAGGGAAAAACTTCTCCACAGCTCTGCCATAAATAGAGGTTTTCTTGCCTTTTCTGCACTGAGCAGGATTTCTGTGCTTGGGGTGACTCTGACCCTCTCAATATGCACAGAGTGCCCCAACAAGAGCTCCTGTGGGGTCGTGTCACCTCGGGAGACGCTCTGTGCCACAGCAGCTGCTGGCCCAGCATCCTTTCCCTGTGGGCTGGCCCTGGACATTCCTCTCCCCGCACAGCCAAGATCGGGAGCTGCTCCACACTGCTTATGGGATTAAAGTGATACTATGATAACAAGTTCTATTGAGCTCTTTAATGCTGTTTCTGTGCCAAAACTTCTGAAGTGGAGTGAAATGGGTCATAAAAGGCTCCAGAAACCAAATATTTGCTGGTTTTTGTAGCCATTGAAAGGAGTTGAAATGACCTGAAGTGGGTGCAGGTGGTACCAGGCACAGACAGGGACAGGGGGATGGGATGGGATGGGATGGGATGGGATGGGATGGGATG
>VZRR01014022.1:0-19857 GCA_013398015.1 Oreocharis arfaki | reverse complement strand
GATGGGATGGGATGGGATGGGATGGGATGGGATGGGATGGGATGGGATGGGATGGGATGGGATGGGGTGTGGAGCAGGGTGGCTCCAGGCTCTGGGGACAGCACTGGCACATCCTGTGCTCTCTGTAGGACTGGGAAGTGTTTGCAGTCTGGGAAACAAAGGTTGAGCACGTTGGTTTCTCTCTCTGTTTCTCCACATCCCACCTTGAGCTGTGGCAGAAGGAGTCTCCTGTCCACCCCCCAGATCCACAACCCCAGCAGCAGAACAGGTACTTGAGAGCAGAGAAGATTAAACATTTCATTATTTATTTCCCTGTGGTGATCTCTGTACACTCGAGTCAGGAGATTTGATTACATTTACATTAGCATGTTAATAATTCATCACATTATCCAGACTCTTAAATCCAGATGCATAAGGTGTTAGCAGTAAAAATACTCTTCATCTGTATTTATTTCTGGACATGTTTCAAACATTTCCATTTTTCTCACTGCTTTGGCCTTACTCAGGAGTCTCGTCACTGTCTCCCAGGTATCTGCAGTACAAGGAGCTAGAACTGGGGATGTGTTCCATGGCATTTTAAAATGAAGTGTGCATTTACTGTCTATTTAGAAGGTGTCTCTGCTGTGGTGGGGGGTGGGATGAGATGAGCTTTAAGGGCCCTTCCAACCCAAACCATTGTATGATTCTAGATGTAATCTCGTATATATTCATATAGACACAAATACATATTTATATATGTATGTGTATTGCTGAGGCATCTTCAGACACCCACAAATTTAGATTTCATTTAGTCAAAAACCTCCACAGAGTGCAAATGGGAGGCTCTGAGCTAAATGATGTCACTGGTTTTGGAACACAGTGAACACAGGGACTCACGAAATAGGAAATTTTTGAGAAGATCTAGCAAGATCATACTGGATAACCTCAGATTTGATTTGAAAAAGGAAGATTAACATCCTGATCACAAGGAATAATTGTTACAATATTTCACATTGCACTGAAGCTTATTGCTGAAATCCTCTGTTTGACACTGGTGAATATTCTGCTATTTTATCATTTGCTGTCTTGCATAGGAAATGGAGAATTCTGTCAGGAATGAAAAGTAACAGTGCTTTTCATTTTAAATAAAAAAAAAAACAAATAACAGTAGACGTTTCTCAGGCTACGTGGGCTCTGCTGTAATGACGTTTTCCTGGTGCCTTTGGAGCACAGTAGAGAAGGACCTGCCACAGGTTATAACCCAGCACGTCACAGAAACATCACTGCTTTCCCTCTAAACATTCTAACCTTCCTCGTGACTGAGATTTATCTGCTGCTCGATAAAAAATGTCCCAAATTCTACAGCAAAAGAGGAAAAGTGCGTTACAGTTAAGGAAGTTGCTGACAAAGTGGGTCATTAATAACGCTAGAAGGCCTCTGTGCAGAGGTGCTTGGGATAAATTGTCACTCACGAGTTTGTAATTTCCTGGGTTTTGTCATTTTAAAGCAAATTCTGAACCTGGGTGATTTTGTTTGTGAAGCATTCAGTTGGGTTTAATTGCCTGCTTTTCTTTTATAAATCTGATCTGATAATGGAAGGTTTAGAGGCAAATTCATTCTGTTGCAATAGATTTTCCTCTATCTTCTCCCATTGTATTTTGGATCCAGCAGGACAGGGATTGAACTGAAGTCACAGTGAGGGTGTAGGGAACTGAGAAGGGAATGTTCCCCTCTGACTCTGGCACAGGGCAAGCTCCTAAACAGAAAAAGCCTCCCAGGCACTCTCCAAGTCCATCTCTAATTGTCACAAGTGACACAACTCAAGAGCAGCTGGTCCAGCACAGGCAGGTGCTGTTTGTGCACCCAGCTCCCTCCCAAAATTATTTCAAGCTGCTCTTTCCCATGCACACTTCCTGTAAAATACAAAACATTCTCTTCCTAGGCACGGGTGCCACCCTGAATATCAGCACTGGCATTGTTGGAAAGGTGGCACAGAGGAACCCCCAGTGTCCAGAGTCCCTCTGGGGCACTGATCCCTCGTGGTCCACTCCAGCAGGAGCCTGGAGCTGGGGGCTGGCAACACGTGCAAAAAATGTGCCTAAGTTTATCTCTCTTGACGGAATTGATTAAAAATAGTCTTTCTTTCTCAGCTATGATAATGGGCGCTTTTTTTTTTTCCCAAATTGTCTTGATAAGGACACGGTGAGTTTGTAATGGAAAAGTTATTTGGGAAAATAAATGAGGTTGCTAATCTTTTCCTTTTTCCTTCAGTACACGTGCTCCCACATCAATGCACAAGTAACTGTTAATTTAACACCTGTTTTCTTTGAACCATTATTTTAGTTTTCTCCTCATTTTAATCACCCTTGGACAGTATTTCTCACTTCTGGGAGCTGTGAGGTCTCAGAGAAATCTGACGCTCCAAAGTGCGGTTGGGATGCTCGAGCTCCTGGGTACTGTCTTTCCCCACCTCATCTCTCCCTGTCTGCCTGCGGCTGTTTCTGCACAAGCTTTAGCAGCATCCAAACCTTTGCAACAGTGTGTTCGTGCTATTTGCATGGCTGTAATTCCAATTATCTCGAGGCTATTTTCCTCCAAGTAGGTTTGTTAGCAAGTGCTCAGTCCTACTGCAGGAAATGGCTCTCTTAATACCTGGAGTGTGTCTCAAAAATTGTTCTGACATCAGACGTCTTTCAATTACAACTCTTAATCTTTATAATAACAGTTCATTTTCTTAATTAGAAAATGATAACCACAGTGCTCTAATGAGAATGGCAGTGTTCTGAAATGGTTCAGTATTTCAGACCCTGAAGAAAGGCAAGGAGGCTTCACCTGCCCAGGCTGTCCCAGCTGCAGTGCCCAGCCTGGCTTTGATTCACTGGTGCCCTTCCACATGGAGCCTGTGCTGCCAAGGAGACAGCCAGGAAGGAATTACGGGCTGGACTTGGTCCGTGTGGAAGCTGAAGAGCTGCTCCCACCCTCGGAGTGCTGAGGGTCACCTGGCGGGGGGCACCAGGGTCAGGCTCACCTGAGCTCCAACCCCATCATTGGCTAAAGTTGAAAGTTTTCCTGTCCCAGAGCCCCAGACCCTCCAGGCAGGTGTAGGAAAAGGAAAACTGGCTCATGTGGGGCTCTGTACTTCCCTTCCCCTTTCCTAAGTGAAACTCCTGCAGCCAGTGGAGGTATTTTTACCTTGTCCCGTGGAATGGCAGGACCAGGAGGAACCCTGAGGTTTCGTGTAAAGAGAGGGGCTGAGAAGTGCAGGAGTGTCCAGGTGTGTTCTCATGGGGTGCACCGGGAGCCCTGAACACTCTGTCAGTCAGCCCCTCCTGCCTTCTCTCCCAGGGAGAAAATGAATGCCAAAGTCCCTGCTCCTTCCATTCCCACAACTGGCGATTTTCTGCTCAGCTCTTTCCCAAGATGTGATGTTATAAATCCCACCTTCTGCTTTTTCAAATAAATCCCATTTTTACCTCCAAGGAAAGCCATTTGAAACGCACTTAGCAACCGTCAGAGTCTATTTTTAGCTTCTATCAGGGTGTAATGTACAAAATGTAATAATCTCATGCTTGAAGCTTTTTCTCTTCTTCCCAGAGATGCGAAATTGCTGCTGTTGAATGAGAGTGGGAGCAGCTCTGCTCCTGAGCTTTGCCCAGTCTCTGGCTGTGTGTCCATGATCACCTTTGGCACTCTGGTTATCTCCGGGCAGGCCCAGCCACGGGGAATGTGCTGAACAAGGCAAACCAAGTGTGAGTTTTTAGATCCCTCCCTGACAACAAGCTCCATGGCCAAGGATGTTTGTAGGACAGGGAGGCAAAGAGAGGCTGGAAAGGAAATGAATAAACACCTCTATGACTTCAGGAAAGGAGGGAGATAATCTCTCCTCACCCAGTGGACCTCGAAAACTGGGCTGCAGGTGTTAACCTTGCTCCTAAAACACACTTTCCATTCTCTACAAACGCACTGCCCTCCCTCAGATCCTGGGAATCGGGCCCTTGCTGGAGCTGTCAGGTCTGTGGGAGCTCTCAGGGTGTGTGGGGGGAGATGTGTCTTCCATCAATCTGTCTGTGCTCACTGAAGCAAAGCAGGAAGATGATCTGAGGGCTGTAGAACTGGGCTGAGACACCGATGTTCCCAAATTACTGCTGTGGAATTCTGTGTGAGACCTTGGCCAAGTCATTAACCTTCGTGTGATTTAGTTCATCACTTTCAGCTTGCTTTTCCATCCTTTTTTCCAACTGTCTGACAAGGCTGTAGTAAAGACAAAGCCTGGATCCCTGGAAGTGTCCAAGGCCAGGTTGGACAGGGTTTAGAGCACCCTGGGACAGTGGGAGGTGTCCCTGGCATGGCAGGGGTGGCACTGGATGGGCTTTGAGGGCCCTTCCAACCCTTCCATTCTGGGACTCCATGATTCCGTGGTACTGGAAAGAGGAGAAGCCTCCTGAGGTCAAACAGTGGAGCACAGGATGAGGGTTCTGTGCCCTGTGTTTCCTGACTCTTTGTCCATTGGAGTTTTGAATGGCAGAAGTAATGGGGCTCCTGTTGCTCCCTTCCGGAGATCGAGTGACCTCCTGTGCCAGATCAAAAATAGATTTTAAATAATTCATTGAATAAAGTCTAGGATTTTAGTAAATGTCTGTCTGAGTCTCCTTGCTCTTTATTATTCCTGGCTTTCCTACCAACCCATAGAGCACAGAGCCTCATCCCTCTTGTTATCACATCTACACTGCCTCCTTCCACTCACCCATCATCCCATTGCTTTGAACATCAGCTGAATTTTTCCTTTTTTCTCTTGAACGAGAGGATTATTCTGCCTAATAATACAGCTTTGATTTCCCTATTGGAGTGTGCTTTGCTATGATGTGAGAGAGGACAGAGCTATCAACGTCCTCAGCGTGGGACTGCCTCCCATCAGAGGCAGCGAGTCCAAGCAAATTGCAGGGTCCTGTAAACACCCCGGATCAGCTCCACTCTCACTGGGATCCACACAATCACGCTGAGCAGAATTCAGCCTGCAGAGCTGAAAGATGTGCATGTCTAATCCTGGGCATTTGAGAGAATAAAAACCTGCCTGGGGCTCCAGGGCTCCCGGCCTCGGCGGGCAGAGAGATGCAGGGCAGCAAACAAGGCAGAGCTCTGAAACTCTGGATGGGAGCAAAACATAGGGAATTTGTTAATTTTCCTGAATTCCAAGCACTCTTGCTTACTCCTTGTACCCAAAAGGGATGGGTTTTTGTTGTTTAGCTTTGGGCTGGAACAGAATAGAACAGAATATACATTTCCTTGCAAAGACACATTCCTGTCTTATTTGATGGTCTGAAATTAAATCAGGATGAATGTTATTTAATCAGGGAGAAAGCAAAGAAAGAAGGAAAAAACAGGCATCTGAAAAATTCCTGGTCTCACTGTGTGACATGGGAGGTCCCTTGGGAAGTTGCTTGGAGAGCATCGGGCTTGTGTTCCCTCCCTGCCTGGCCCAGGTTTGAACACCTGAGACAGAGCTCCAGACGGGCTCCGTGTGTGCACTCCTGCCTCAGGGAGAGGCAGAACTGGAACTCTTTCTGTCTTTTCTTAAAAACCGGTACAAACTTGAAGTGATTTATTTCCATCACAGCTCTTCTGATTGTCTCACTTGTGGAGAAGTGAGGCCAAATTTATTCCAGGCTAAGCAGGAGTAAAATGTACCTTCCTTCATCCCCAAAACCTTGTGCAAGTTCCAGTTTTCTCCCTTGGATGAACAGTTACTCTGGGATGCTGTGGTGAATTTGTAGGCCATCAGTTGCTACCTTTTCCCTTTATTGTAGAGATTTAACCCAAAGAGATGTGTGCTTGATAAATAGTGAAGTCCTGGTGGTGGTACTGCCAGAGTATTTCTTGTTCTGTGGCTTCAAAAGACTTGTTTTTTCTTTTGACAATTACATTTCTTTTGTAATATAACCCCACGGGGTTTGTATGGATTATAGCATCCTGGTGGGTGTGTGTACACAGGGCAGAGAGAAGCTGGAGTCAAACCCAGAGCCCCTTAAGTAACAAAACAAAACCAGAAACACAGAAGTAGAATTGCACTGGAGCTCGTTTAAGCCTCCCTGAAATTTCCATTGTGCAAGCATTTGAGTGTTGTAGTTACTGTGGCACATCTCATTTTCCTTTATTCCCTGGTGGATGTTTCCCTGAGAATTTGGTACAGATGCTGAACAATAAAGCCTGTTGCAAATTGCTTTCCAACTGCTAGGTAATTACAGCAGATTTTATGCTAAATGTAAAGAATGTACTGCTATTTTTTAATAAAGGGAACATCTTTTCTTATCTGATGCTCTAATGCAGTCTCATTTGTCTCACTTTCCAGCTGAAGGGCGGCTTCCAGTCGTTCACACCCAGCCGGAGCTGCTGGCATGGCTGCCTTTCCATATTCTTCCCCAGAACTTCCCTGTTCCAATGATCAGCTGGAAGTTCAGACCCTGTGTGTATTCAGTAAGTAACTTTAAATATTTAATATGACTACAAGGAGGCCAGGGAGCATGTTTCTATCTGTACTTGTAACCAAATCAGACAGAATATTTGGTTCCAGCAGGCTCCAAGGATTAGCTCCTCGTTTTGTCACATTTGTCAGTGTTTACTAACGACCAGTGACATTATCATCTCTCCTATACCAGGCTGAGTAAACATGAAGCTCCTCATCCGTTCTTGGGAGGAGTTTTCTCTCTCTGCCTCTGTACACAACTGAGCATCTCGAGCTGCAGGAGGAGTGTCACTGATCGCTCTGTGCTGCAAAGCAGATGTGTGGGATGGGTGAGATTCATTCTGTGGGGAGAGACCATCGGCAGAGTGTGGTTTGGGGGAGCCTGCTTCTCTAAACACTGAGAATTTCAATCTGCTCGTGCACCGGTTGCCTCGAGAGCAGTGGGACAGGGATATTCAAGAAGCTGTTACTGAGCCAAGGAAAGCAGCATTGCTGCTCTGCTCAGGGTGGTTTAGTAAAGTCAGGGCTTCCTGCTCAGCCCCGGGCTCTTGGAAGGCACCTCTGTGTTCTGCTGGGCTGGAGGCTGTGGCATGGGCTTTGTCCTGTGGTTTCGTGGGCATGATGGGACTCGGTCAGAGGCTGGGCTGGATGAGCTGGGAGGGCTTTCCCAACCTTTCCGTGGTTCCATTCTATGACTCTGAGACTTGCTGGGAGAAGGAGGAGGCAGCTCCAGTGTCTCAGGAGCTGCTGCAGGGGCGGTGGAGTCTCTCCTGCTCCCATCTCAAGATGGGTTCACTCTGCCCGCAGCTTGGCCTCCGCAAGGGTGAGCGACAACGGGCCAGGGCTGTTTCCATCTGCACATGCAGATGTATACCTGAAGCCATTGTAAACGTGCACTGAAATGTATTTTAAAAATGTGTCAGTCATTAGAATCTAAAAATTGATGTAAGCCCACACAGGGAGCAAGTGCACAAGAGGGGATGGGAGTAACGTGTGTTTATTAGACACAGCATTGGAGAGAGTGAAGTTACTGCATTTTAGACCCTGAACTGATGGGAACAAAAGGGATACAAAATGAACCCAAACACTCAGGAATCTGCACTTCTAAACTGCACGGGAATCAAAAAATCCTAATGTAAGGATGTTTCTGTGCAATTACTTTGACATGTGGTGTGACAGTGGTGAAAGGCTGCGGGATGTTTCCTGAGTTGCCCAGTACTTCCTGATGGTGTTTTTAGTCACCTGCTTTCCAGTGGTTTCCCATCAAGAAGCGGGATGGTGTTTGGGATTTGTTTAAGAGCTGTGCAGCTGTTCTTAGAAGGAGCTGTGTGCTGGTGGAACACACAGCAGCAGCAGCCCTGGGTGCCAGAATCTACAATAAAAGCCTGTGCTGGGGGAAAATTGCTCTCAGGTCCTTGTGGATATTGTAGTGAGGTTTAAAATGAATCTCTGCTGTTGCTGTTTATGACCTTCTTTATCTATTTCCCATTAACTTTTATATGGCTGATTGATGGGAATGCAGGAACAAAGAGGGGCAAACACTGCAGTGTGATTAGCACAGAGGTTTCAAGCTCCTGTTAATCTGCCACTCAGACAGAGCAGCACCAAATCGCTCATCAGCGGGGAGCTTCTCCCGGGAGGTCCCTGTTCCTCTGTCAGCAGAGCCTGGCAATGCCATCGGCATCCGCTGGTGTGACAAGCGGCGCTGGGAGGCAGAGGCCTGAGCTGCTCCCGTGCCGGGCGCTGGCCGAGGTGGCAGCTGAGATTAAACACAGCCAGGAGAGATGAAATCAGATGCCATGAGGTAGGGGAAGATGAGGGAGAGAGTCCTGCCTTGCCACCAGGTGACTTCACACCCAAAGCAAATCCCCATGTGGCTCAGGAGACAACAGAAACCCCGTCCAGATCCATTCTGACTTCCAACAGCACTGCTGAGTGGTTGAAATGTGCAATTTAACATATGGCTAATAAACTACTAATTAAAACAAATAGGAAACAGTCAACTAATCAAATCTCCTTGTTGCCATATGGCAAAATTCCCTGGCAGGCTCTGAGAGGAGTCACCCAGTCCAGGGTATCAACAGGGACCCAGTGACTCAGCAGGGGATTAGGGCGAAGCAGAGAATTTGGGATGATTATTCATTAGCTGTCAAGTACAAGAATCTCCTCTTCTCTCTTACTTTGGTTGCTGTGAGGCTTTTTTCCTTCTTTCTCCATTCTCCCTCGTGTCACGGGCAGGGTGGGCCTGGCAGGTGCCCAGTCCCAGCCCTAGCTCCCAGTACCCACTTGGCAGTGGAAGGACAAGGGGCAGCAGATAAAGCATTTGACACCCTGCAGTGGCAGCTGAGATGTTCTCCTTGAGTGCAGCACCTTTCCAGGTGCTTCCTGCACCCAGGCTGCTGAGGGGAGTGTTTGAGATAAGTTTTCTAAATGCTTGCAGAGAGATTGTGGACTCCCCCTCCCTGCAAGTACCCGAGGCCAGGCTGGACAGGGCTGGAGCAGCCTGGGCTGGTGGAAGGTGTCCCTGCCCAGGGCAGGGGTGGCATTGGGCGAGCTTTCAGGTCCCTTCCAACCCAAAACATTCTGTGGTTCCATGAAATCTGTGAGCTGTCAGGGGGATGCAGGGGGATGCTCAGAGATGTTCCCTTGCAGGTGTCCCAGCAGGGTCACAGACTCAGAGCAGAGGATGTCACCAGGGGAGAGCCTGACAGAACTTCACAGATGAGGATCTGCCTGCTCCATGTTTTGGTTGAGACATGCTCTGTGCTAATGCTTGTGGCAGCACAGCAGCTGGGTGAAGGATAATTGAGAAGCAGGAAAAAGGCCTTGGAATGATTCAGCAAGAATGAGCTCTGCTCCACACAGGGTCTCAATACCACGTATGGCTGAGGGAGGGAGACAGCAGCTGGACAGTGGAGGGGTATTTCAGACTCTGCCTCACCACATCCAGGCCATTGCTGTCTAGACCACTGACAATAGGGTCAGTTACTGCGGTGACATTGTATAAATGTCATTGTCTTTTTAGTATAAAGAACAGAATTTAATGGCACTGGGGAAGCAGAGGGGCAGGCACTGATCTCTGTTCTCTGTGACCAGAGACAGGACCCCAGGGAATGGTCCCGGCCCCGAGGCTGCCACAGCTGCAGGAGTGTTTGGACACCGCTGCCAGGGATGCACGGGGTGAGATTTTGGGGTGTCTGTGCAGGGCCAGTGGCTGCACTGGATGATGCCTGGGGGTCCCTCCCAGCTCAGGACATTCTGTGATTCTGTGTGTTTCCCATATGGGAGTGGTGATGGACTGTCCTACAGGGAGAGAGGGTTGGTTAATTAGGCTGCATCTTAGTCAATGATAGGAATTAAGAACAAAACAGGATGTTTGCCCTCTCTCTTTTATTAACTTACTCCAGCAGCAGCTGGATGAGTCACAACCTTCACTGAGGCACAGAGATCCCGTGGTCACGTAGGCTCAGAGCTGGAGAGCCTTGAGCTCACACAGTCACACCCCTGCTTTGGTACTTGGGCTCATTTGCTGCGTATTTGTACCTCAAAAATTTAATTTGAAACCATTAGCAACAGAAGAGCTTTACACTGGTGTGATAAGAGACAACAGAGATAGTAAATCCTCTCATGAGTCAGGAAAACTGTGTCCCTCTTTCTAAATTTATGTGTTCCTATGGAGGGGATCTTTTATTATCCCTTGAACAGGACTTTCTAGTTCTTAAATGGAATCATCGCTTATAAAGAAGCTGTAACTGGATTTTTTCAGACCTTTTGCCCTTGTCTTGGTTCAGCTCTAAGTCATGTCCCAGGGAATAAGAATGCAATGTAAAACTCGGCGTTAGCAGAGCACAGCCCTGAGGTGTGGGAAGGGTCATTTTCTATGGGCATGTGAGGTCAAAGGGACCCAAAACATGGGCTGTGGGAAGATTTCTGCACTGAGACCTCATTAAGGAGTTTTATTTGGCTCCATTTTGCAGACAGCCAGTAAGAGATAAAGCTTGATATTCTTCATAAAGTGACAGAATTATAACAAAATGTAACAAAAGTGACTTAACCGCCACAGGGAAGTGCTGGGCTGGATCCATCAAGGCCCTCAGTGTCCCAGTCATCATCCAGGAAAGCACTTAAGTGCCTCCTTTACTGTAAGCACTGCTTAAATCAATGCTGATTGGCTTTGCTGCATCAGGAGCAGAGTCCAGGACAGTTCAGGAGACAGACTGTGGGCCCCTATTTTTCATCTGCACAGTGGGGCCCTTCCACTTCTAAATCCTCTCCTTCTGGGCTGGGAGGCTTTTGGAGCAGAGAATATCCCTGGGAAACCATGGGAAAGATCCCTACAAGCCTTGTGCGGAGAAAAGCAGTCACTTGAGTCACCCAAAAAATAATGATGGTGAAAAGGGGGGCTGAACTCAATAGAAAACCTGCCTGATTTTCAAGTCAGCAAAGGAATCATGAGCTCATTCTGGTTATGACACACCTACAGTACGTGGGTGTTTGGCCTCTCAATGCCAACCCCAGGGTGATCACAATTTCCCTTCTGGCCTTAAAAGCTGTTAATGAATTCCTGATCTCCCATGGCCACCTTCTGTTTATCTACCGGTGCACTCTGCCTTGCTTCTCCCACGGGGCATTTGGGTGCCCAGGCTTTGGCAGGACATCCAAAATGAATAAATTTCTCTTATATCCAGCTATAAATGTCAGTGCTGGGCAGTGAGGGATGGGTTTTATAGGAAAGGGACCTCTCCACATTGATCGGATGCTCAGGTTTAGGAGAACATTGTGCAATCATATAGACACAGATAGAGATAAATATCACACACAATTTCCTCCAATGAATGTGAAGCCAGGGAAAGGTAATTTAGTTACATTAAATAAGTCTTATTCCCCAGGAATGGATTTTCTGTGGCTGGACCTTGAGCTTTCACTGGCATCCAAACCTTCACTGCTGTCTCTTCTTCCCAAGCTCAACCAGAAGCCAAATGCCTAAATCTACACCATATGGTCCCTTTTAGATTTTACTTCTGGACAGAAGTCAGGTCCCCAGTACTTCCTTCCTAAGTATCCCAGACAAGCATGGAGATGACAGGATCCTGTGGAGCAAGGCTGTGTTCCCAAAGGAGCTGCAGGAGATTTAATTTTCCTCCCAAGGGTGTCTTGGCCCTCAGAGGGATGAGACAGCTCATTTTTCACTTAGAGCAGGGCTAGACCAGATCTGCCACCTGGAACAGTGGGATGCAGAGCACTGAGGAACTCCTTGGATGCACAGGAATTTCTGCCTCCCATCATTTACAAGACCCCATTGCTGAAAAGGGCTGTGCCTTCGTTGCCCAGAGAGGCTGTGGATCCCCATCCCTGGGAGGGCCCAATGCCAGCTTGGACAGGGCTGGGAGCACCCTGGGACAGTGGACAGTGTCCCTGTTGGTGTCAGAACCAGCACAATCCCCTGTGAGTGAGAAGGATCTGGCTCTTTGTTCCCTTTCACTGCGCAAGTTACTTTGGAAGGAGCCTGGGTGAACGGGCAGGGGCTCGGCCAACACGGTCGTTCTGCAACTCGGCCCCATCAAATGATGGCAGTGAAACCACGGTGGGGAATGTGCAAACGTGGCCACAGGGCTCCAGACTCATCTGCTGTTCTTTTGCAAGCACCACCGAGCTCCAAGGCTTGAAGGGAAGATTTGAAGAATGACAATGAGGTCATTTTTACAGATATTCACAGACTGCTCTTCAATGTTTGATGAGCAGCATGGGTCTCTTGGTGGAAAATGACTACAGAGTTTTATGGGGTTTTTTTAGTTTGCTTTGATTTTTATTTCTTCCAGACTCATAAGGTGTTTGGAGAGCTGACTCTGGCCTGCTGGAAGCCTCCACATGAGCAGGGCTGTGTGATACAGGTCTGTCCTTGCCTTGCTGCTCCTGGTGTGTCTGAAGCGCTGAGTGATTGCACCCAGCACTCCCAGGGGTTCTGCAAATGTTCAGCAAAGCGATCAGATCCCTTTAGTATCTCCAGTGCAGAGTTCATCTTGTGCCTTCTCCATGATTCAGTAAAAATGCCCTTGCATCAAATATTTATGAAACACAAATGAAGATTTAGGCCCTCAAATCTCGGGCTGCAAACGCTGGGTTTATGGCATTGAGGAGAGTTCTGTGGTGCTGGTATCAGCTCCCACAAGGCACCCAGGGCTGCTGGAGCCAGGCAATCCTGGCACATGGCCCTGCTCCCTCCTCTTGCCTTTCCTCAGGGGAAAAATGATTTATTTGACATTTTCAGAGAAAACATCCTCGGTTCCTGCTGGGTGCATGAGCGGCTGTGACCAAAGCAAGGGCCATTGTCCCATGTTCAGTGCCTCCTTCCCTTGCCCAAAGCCCCTCTCCAGCTCTCCTGTAGCCCCCTTAGGCACTGAGGTCTCCCTGCAGCATTCTCTTCTCCAGGCTGAACACCTCCAGCCCACCCGCCCAGCCCAGGCTGGGGGTGGGCCCTGGCAGCAGAAAACTCCCTGTTCCCCAGCTGGGGCAAGCTCTGCTCCCTGTCATCTGCAGTTCTCCAGGTTTCTTTCATTACACATGGGTTTTATTCCGGCTGGCAAACACTGGTTCCTCACAAAGTGCCATTCATTGCAGAGTTTTCACCTGATCCCTGCTGGGTTCCAAACTGACAAAACTCTACCTGGCTATTAGCGAGATACATAATCCACAGCTAAATATAGAAGTGACAAAGCTCTCCCTGAACTGGTGCCAAACGGGGATAAAATCAATGCCAGTCCTTGCACAGCTCCTTGACAGGTGTGTGCTGGGAGAGCCTTACCCGTGCCTGATTCCCAGATACTTCCTGATTCCCCTCAGGAAGCACAGAGCCCTCAGCACTCAGGGCAGGGCTGACCCCTCCCTGGCAAAGCTCCTTCTCCCTCCCTGCAGGGCTCTCAGGTGTTATCCCACAGGAGTCACCGTATTGAGATTTGCAGTGATGCAGCTGGAGTTGATATTTGCTCTTAAATTATATTGTTTCCTTGTGTACTCTTTAGTGAAGGTATTTGCTTCTCTCTGGAAAGGCACAGTATCCTTTTGGCATTTCAGAAAAGGTGGGCAGGATGAATTATTCATTTTAAAAGTGTGTGACATTATGATGGAGCTTCAGCAAAGTACATTTAAACATTACAAAATAGGATGAATCAGTTTAAACTCATCCGAGCTTATCATATATCAGATAAAATGACTGATATAAAGGCTAAAAAGGAAAAAAAAAACCCCTATCCTCAAACCATTTCTAAATTAGAATCCAAAGCCACACCAAATATAAAAAGGGGTTTATTTTCAGAACTTTTAATGCCAAGAGGTTTAGGGAAAATTGATGAAAACACAGAGTTAAACCCCTGTTTGCTGAAAAGCGACGCAACTCTTAGAACTGTGCTGAGGTACATCCCTGCAGGCAGGAAACGGAGAGGTGGAGACAGACCACTGGGGGTGGTGGATCACTGGGGACCTGAGAACACAAATTCCTTGGGAGAACTGGTGTAAAGAAGAAAAGAAAAGGCTCTGGTCAAAGCCTGAAGGATAAAGTGGTAAAAGGCAGCTGAAAGAATCTCATGGAGGTGCCTCAGGAGCCTCCTCGGGCTCGAGTCTGCTCAGGCTCCTTTATTCTGAAGTGGTGATTTGTTTTGTTCTGGAAACATAAATACGAGTGTTTCTGTATCCCCCTGCAACACCTTTCACATGCATCAAATAAGGATCCCTCACCCTGCAAAATGGATGTCTTGAAATACAAAGCATTGGGAATAGGATGTTTAGACTCAGAATTTAAACTCATTATTTTCATGAAAAGGGCGTCTTTAAAAGTCAAATTCTGGGAGAAAATCCTCTCTAAGCAGTCATTTAAGCAGAATTATTGCTTAACTTCATGCTTTAAATATTGCTGTTTTGGTGATCGCTGTTGTGCTTCCTTCCAGGGCCTCAGGCTGCCCTGGGGCTGTTGCTCTGCTCGCTTCCATCTGGACTGAGCACAGCAGGAGTTTCCTTGTGAGGCTCCTGCTGGGCCCTGGCTGGTGCTCTGGTCTTTATCCCAGTTCCTCCCCTTCCTGCACCTTTTTTTCACTTTGATTTCCATGATGCTGAAATCTCCCAGCCCTCGTGAAGCTGCTCCATCATCTCTGCCTCCCTGCCCGTGCCAGCTGAGGAAGAGCAGCTGGAGCCCCGGGGAGCTGCCCCTGCTGCCTTCCCCAGGCCCTGTGCCTGCACACTGCCCTTCCTTTCTCCAAGCTGCTTTAGTCTATCCAAATATTTATTCCATGCCCACTTTTTTTTAAACTTTTCCAACAAACAAAATCTTTCTAGCTTAAAAGTGACCTTCAAATCCTTTCCCCTGCAACAGTTCCTGCAGGAATAACACAGATGCTGCACAGGCACTCAAACACGTGCTTTTGGTTTCCCAGACAATTAATATTGCTGTTCTGCTTTACCAAAATCCCCTGGAAAACTCCCTTAAAGCTCCCTGATGATAGATGTAAATCCAACATCCGACTTCTTGTGCTCGTTAGGATGGGGGGAATATAAACACAGGCACCCTCGTGAGCAGCCGCTCCAAAAATCTGTCCAGTTCAGCATCCTGTCACTCACAGTGACAAATGGGAATTGCTCCTAAAAAAAGAGACCCTGAGCAAGTGGAAAACCTGCCAGTAGGGCCGTTTCTCTATGAATTCAAAAGAATTATCACCTTTTCTAAATTCACAATGCCTTGTTTTGACAACAGCTCCTGGTTTTGATAGAAATGTTGGTTCTTTCAGAAAAGGCAGCTGAACTCCTGCTCCCAGGGAAGTGTTGTGGCACTGAGTCCCCAGGTTAATCCTGTGGGGATGCATCCATCGCTCTGTTTGTTGAATTTGTCACTCGGATTCGAAGCCTCTCAGCCCCCTCCCCTCTCATGTCTTTAAGACCGATGGGAATTACACTTTCCTCATCCACTGCCCTTTCCCACTCATTCCAGGTGCAATTTTAAGCACACAGCAGCACTGCAGCCCAGTCAGATCTGGAACTGGGTAATTGTGTTCTGCCAGGCTAAATTTCCCTGCAATTCCAATTGGATGCAGTGTTACTCATTAGGTGAGGTCCTAATCGCCTGTGCCGTGTTGCTGTGCAACAACTGCTGCAATTAATCCCCAGGGTCGGGAGACTCAGACACTCCTCCTGCATATTTGTAATTCGTAAAGCTGTAATGGGTCTTTTTCAAGGAATATTACTTAATATTTAATAACAGTAATACTAATGGACTCTGCATTTGCTCCAATTAAACACTTGTAAGGGTGGATTGTGTAAACTCTGCGTTCAGCTGCTGGAGTGTGGCACTTTCTGAGAGACTTTGTACTTGAGGATGTGAGTAGAAAAGTAGGGTAATACGATTCCCAAGCAATTATGCATTGCATCCACATAGTGTAGCTGCTGAAAGCATTTATCATAATTAATGGAACCACACTGATTATCAAAGGATGTTTGGATAATGATTGATTTGTCACTTGTAAAGCTGTGCAGGACATCAGAGCACAAATTACACTGATTTACTGGAAGAGTTATAAGCTTTCAAGTGCAGCCATTCCTTAGGGGAGAATCTGGGGCTCTGCTGCTCCTTCCTTGCTCTCTGGGTCCCTCAGAATCATTTCGATGTGATAAAACAGAATTAGGAGAATTACTGCTGAGAGGAGGCTGGAATGAAGGGGCAGAACCGCCAGGGATGCTCCACATCTTACAGGAAAACAAAGATCCTTCTTCCCTCTCACCAGAGGGAAAGAGAAACACAAATTGCACTTGGCTGTACTGAGAACTATGCAAGGCTTTGAAGCCCCCGGGCAGTTTCCCACCTTCACCTTCCATTATTGCCTTTACTATTTTTAGTTGAATTTCCAGGTTTTCCCAAGCCAATTCTTTTCAGCCATTCAACATTTCTCCCATGTCAGAGGGAAGGATGGCTTTACATGGTGTTGCCATGGAAACACCTGCTGGATACGGGATGGAGATGGGTGAGAGAGGGAAATGCTCGAGAGGCTGAAAAGCCAAAGTGCAGGAGCCCCACCAGGTTTCTTTCCTCAGCAGGGATCCCAGGTTTTTGTGGATTTATTTGCACAGTTCAGAACTTTGTGTCAGAACCAGGGAGTGTGACACACTGCAGCAATGGAAAAAAGGACAAATGTTATCCCTGGTAATTTCCTTGCCGCCTCCAAAGTCACAGTCTGATTTTTTTCACGGAAATCTGCTCCCAGCCCGCTCGACCCCTTCCCCTTTCCTCGGGGACTGATGCTCTATGCATTTAGAGCAGGGCTCATTCCTTGTGGATTCTCTTGGCAACACGGGCTGTCCAGACAGGGCCAGAGCCACATGCAGTGATTTCCTAGGGGGATCCTCTGCTCCCAGCCCAGTGCTAGGAGGTATTTTTGGGGGGAAAGACTTAACATTAAGTTATCACAGTGACTGCACAGGAGGGATATTTTTAATTTTGAGCGTGCACATTTTACATTCCTGACCCCAAAAGCAATGCTCAGCTCCTCCATCTGACAGCCTGAGCCAGGGCTTCCTCAAGTCAACAGGACTCCGTTTTCCCCAGCGAGCTTTGGCTCGAGCTTTGCCATAAAAGCTTTTGGATCAAAGCACTCGTTGTGCAGAGAGTCAGACAGGTATAAAGAGCATCTGTTGTGTTGAGTCATTTGAGTTTGTGCCATGCCTCAGACCACTTGTGGATAAGCTCTCAGCTTTCTGCTGTGTACACACCACTTTAAACCTAGCTTAATGTCTGCCTCTCTAATTTTAAGCAGAGGGAAAAATGTTATCTGAGTTTGTGCTTCAACATCAGGGGCTTCACAAAGGTTGTGGGAGTGTGAACGCTGGGAACAGGGCACAGAGTTTAAGGAGGATTTTAAGATGACAAACTCTTCTGCGGCCCTCGTAGGATACCCAAATGCCAGTGAAGAGACCAAAAGCCACTGGATAATTGTGAGGGATATGTCCATGGATGGTGGATGGACAGTTCCAGGGATCACTTCAAACAGCTACAAGTCTTGGATGTTTCCAGACCTGTCTTTCTAAGCTCAAGCCTGTATGGTCTTTTCTCTTATCATATTCAGAAATTTAAGCCTGCAATATTTGGGTAGAAGTGCTGACCTGCTGTTAGACAGTGGCCAGAGCAGGAGGGAGAGATGGGAGTCTCCCTGAAGATGGATCAGCTTCTCCATGCCCGTGCTGCTGGGGGGAGCAGCACTGGTTTGTGCCTTTTCCTGAAGTTTTCTGCCTGGTTGTGTTACCCAAAGCTAAACTGACCTGGGTAGCTCTGGAATGCAGTTATCCACAGGAAATAAAATCCTTCTGGGAACTGGTTTTGAAAACTGGCTCTGTCACTGCTACATATCATCTGCTAAGTATTCAGAGAAGTACTGCAAGAAGCTGAGTGCTGAGTCTATGTTTCCTGACTTTTCTCTTTTTTCTGGTCATCCTTCATCCTGCTTTGGTCCCTTCTGTTGTTACATTTTCCCCATCACCAGGTTTGCCTCTGCTGGGAACCTGAGGTTGTGCGTTCAGCTATAGGGCTCAATTTGCCTCTTGTGCCTTCTGCAAATCTTATTAACCTGCATTGTATTAAATGGGAGAAACATGCAGTTAAGTCTGCGGTTTTCAAAATGCATTAGACTTCTTTTCAAGTATGCAAAGTGTAAATGGATTTTGTGCTTTGGGAATGGAGCAGTGTGTTTACAATTTTGGTTAGATAAAAGGATGTTGAGATGGCCTTTAACATTGATTTCATATTACATTTTTCTCGGCTTTAATGTAGCCTTAGAGGTTCTTTGAGTGTTTTGATTTACAGAATACATTGGAAAATGAGTTTTATTTTATTTATCAGTCAGTAATGGGCTTTTCTTTCTGTTCTTCCCAAGTGTAGTTAGCCCTGAAATAGTAACCTGGGTAATCTCATTAGGTCAGGCTTTCTTCTCTCAGGTTTTCTGAAGTAGGATGGGTTGAAACACTGGGAAATGAACTTCTTGCACTGTTCTGTTATTTTTCTTGTGAATCCAACTGAAACCAAGCAATTCAGTGAGCCCTGACAAGCATACATTAAACCTAAGCCTTTCTGAACCTGAGAAGTAAATTTTCTGAGTAATGAAGATTTAAATACAAGGAGAACCTGAGCTTTCTCTGTGTTGTTGTGTCACTCTGGAGCAGAGCTGGGCAGTTCACTCCCTTCCCAAGCTGCAGCAGCAGAGGCTGCTGGTGTTTATTCATCTAGCAGAGACACTTGTAAGGTTATGTTTGTTATAAATAAACTGAAATTTGACAGTGAAAGTTGCCATGAAAGTGTTCTACATACCCATGGGACAATTTGTCCAGGGAAGCTGACAAAAATACTGGCAAAATGTTAAAGACTCTCCTGGGTGAATTGGCACGATCTGCGTGTTACTGGTCCTTTGAGGGGACTCCAGAGCCATGGGATGGCTCCTGCAGAAAGGAAAGGCCGGCCACAAAAACGGGCCTGAAGTTTTGACTTTTTCAAGTGCCTTCATTATTGAAATCTAAATTTAATTCCAGTTATGATTACTTTGAGTGTGATGCCAAATCCTGTAGTACCTGACCTACTTCAAAGCTGTATAGAGAAATACAGCCACCAAAGTGACCTTCCTTTTGCCATTTCATGTCTCAGGTGTCACTGCAGGAGACTTGGAATTAATTTTTAATGGAAGACAGAGAGAGATTGGGTCAGAAGTGGAACTTCACAGCTAACAGGATACGTGTTTGTACTGATCAGCAAAAGGAGATGCTGTGCCCAGCCTGGTGAATCTCCTGCTTGTTCTCTCTGCCTGCCCATGGAGCTGGTGTAGGTGATAAATTATTGGTTTAATGCCCTTAGCTCTACAGAATCCCAGACTGGCTTGGGGTTGGTGGGACCTTAAAACTCAGCTCATCCCACCCCTGCCCTGGGCAGGGACACCTTTGTTATAAACTACCCAGATCTGTTATGGAAATGAGTTATTAAAATTTATTGAGAACTCAATAAATTTCTGCAAAGCAAAAGGGGACAGCGCTGGGAGCGGCGCTGGGTGCCAGAGGTTCCTCCACAAATGGCGGTTCGGCCTTTTATACCCCTGAGGGGCGCCTCAGCCTCATGCATATTAATTACCTGTTTTGCATAGCCCCGCCCCCTGTCAATCTTCCGGCAGCCCGCGCTTTTCTGTCGCTGAGGCGAGCAGGGCTCTCATTGGCTGGAGCCCTGATTCCTTTTATGGTGCTGCCTTCGAAGTCCGGCCGGCAAGAGCCGGGCCCGGTGCGAGCCCCGCGGAGCCGGCGCTGCCTCAGGCAAAGCGCGCGGGCCTCACAGAGCCGCCCCTCACAGCCAGGCCGCCCCGGCAGCGCCAAGCCTGCCCACATGTACTGCTCTCCTGTAGCACTGTACCCCC
>VZRR01014019.1:32795-43894 GCA_013398015.1 Oreocharis arfaki | reverse complement strand
CCCCGCTCCCCCCGAATGCTTTTGTCATCCCAGACAGATTCAGAGCCAGCCTCGGTGGGCTCGGACTCCCCCGGTTCCAACCCCAGACTCCCTCGGAGTGCCCCCCTCCAGCAAGATCCCCAGGGGGAATTACCAAACCCATCCACACCCCCCCAGCACAACCTTGAAATTTAGGGTACCCAGTGAAATCCCACCCCAAACGCCTCCTGTGGTATTATCCCCCAGGCAAAACACTTTTATTTTGGAAGTATCTACTAATTTTTGTTAATTTGGGAGAAGACACTTCTGACCGAGCTCCCCTTATCCCAGTTTTGGTCCGTATGAGACATCAAATGCCCTTCTCTCCCCCAAAGACCTGAAGATCAGGTTTTCCTGGAACCACTTTCATTAGGAGCACGGAGTCCTATAGCCAAATTTTCCCACGTTTTATTGCAAAAGCCCCAGGGGCAGATTTTTCTGGATCAGTCTGGCCACAGGTTTTTTTCTCCCAATTTTCTAACCCCCTCCCTAATTAAAAATGCCATCAAGAACAGATTTAATGAGAAACACTGAATTTCTGCCCATTTCCTAAGGATACTGGGTGAGGGACAGAGTCACTGAGAGCAGCCCCAGAATTCCTTTGGAAGAGGTTAAGGTTAATGGGTTAGGGAATAGGTTAAAATTGGCTTCTAAGAGTTACAGAAGGATGCATGAGCCAGCAGCACAAAATGGTGTGTAAGGGATGGCCGTGGGCTCAGGGATGCGATGGGAAAGGTGGTAAAACGAATTAAATTTAAGGCCAGGAACCCAAAACACTTTAATTTTCCCTCTTCAGTTTCCCAGAACAAATGGCCACTTGCAAATCAGCATTCCTAAATCCCTCCTTCCAGCTTATCCCGAAAGTAAGCCCATCCAGAACATATTTGCCCCACTGTTTGTGCTTCCTACTTGGGAGCAGGCTCCGACACACACTGATGTCCTTTGGCTCGGCCAAAGAAGAGCAACAGAAAATAGATGGCTCCTGCTTGGAATCCATCAATAAAATAACACAGAGATGCAGTGGGTGGTTGGGATGAACCCCACCCAACCCCCTCCAAAAGAAAAAAAATCACTGCACTGCATCACTGGGAAAAGCAGCGGGAACTCAGAGCATCCCCCCAGCCCTTTGGAGATGTTGGAATGATTTACAGGAATTCCTTGCCTTGTAAATCAGCCGACGGGACGTTTTTCCCCTCCCTTATTACTATTCCACAGAAGCCAGCGAAGACGAGGAGCCATAAAGCTGTCGCCGGTTGTTTCAACCAGCTGGGGATGCCAGACAGAAAATATTTCGGGTTTTGCAGAAGCTGGAGAATCGGAAAGGAAGAGAGAAGGGGAGGCAGATGGAAAACCCATCATCGTGATATCAAAGGACCACTGGATCATCCACACTTGGCATCTCATCCTTCTCGCATCTCATCTTGGAAAACAGGGATGTAAAAGAGCAGGCACACGTGGGGCATATTTCGAGCTACATCATTGCCAAAAATATCCAAGTGCTCAAAATTTTAGGGTTCTCGTGGTGCAGGGATATTTCTTCTGGAGCCAGCAGCAACAAGCTCCTCACATTTGCTCCTCAAGCATCCCAAGTTCATTCCTCAAGCATCCCACATCTGATCCTTGAATATCCCACATTCACTCCTTGAGCATCCCTCATTTATCTTCCCCAATTTGTTACCAATTCCAAATCCACTGGATTTGGAATCTCACATTTAAACTCCACGGAAAGTACCCAGGCCTGGATTTTTTCTTCACTTCACAAAGGCAAAAGCTGCTTCTTCCCTGGAGAGCTTTTCCAGAGATTAATTATCATCCCTGGTTAAAAAAATACATTTCCCAGTTGGATTGGCCACTTCACCATGCAGCCACGGCACTTTGTTGGAATTTTTTTAGCCATAAATTAAAATTCTCTCGCACTCAATCTTGTAGTTCTTTTCCCCAGAATAAAGCCTCTTTCTGCTGCAACAGGTCATTACTGAGTGATATCTTTTTGGTCAGGTATCATCCCACAAGCCCTGAGCCTCCAGATCTCCAGGACTGGGGGTGCTTGGCTGCATCCCTACTCAGAAGAGTTTGGTACCAACTCACTTCTTCCCACCCTGGACTGCCCAACGGTGACTGCAGATGGAGGGGATGTCCAAACCCCAAAACCAGGAAACCCTCCTTCAGACACCTTATTCCATCCCTATCCCAACCCACATTCCTGAAAACCTCCCTGAAATTAAACCCCCTCCACTTAAAATTCCCCCAGATTCTGTGGGTCCTGCTATTTCCATGACCCAGACTGGAGCTTGGGCACATCAGGGAGATTTTTTTGCACGTGTGAAGTCAGTGTTGTAAATATATAGTTGCCACAAACTCGCTGGCACTTATTCCAGAGGATATGGACGGGTCCTTTCCAAAAGAGACGAGTACTCGGAGCAGGTTTGATAAAATATTAAACATTTGGCAAGAGCAGCAACATACATAACCAGCAATATTTACATTTTTACATAACGGGCTTCAGGAGAAAACAAATTACATAAAATATAGAGGTTTAGTCTCCGTCATTTGACTGCTCCTCCATAAATAATTCAATTCTCTTTCCAAGACTGTATTATTGCTCGTGTCGGATTTCTCTGAGAGAACAGTGACGGGATTCTCAGCAAGATGCATAAGAGCGAAACCAAGTAAATTATTCAACGAGAGATGTTAAAAACAAGACAGGGCTTTGGGACACGGCCTGGCGGCCAAGCCCGGCTTAAGCACTGCAGCAGGTTGGAGGGGTACGCTGTCCCTTCCAAATTGCTGACAGGGAGGGTGTCCAACCCCCTCAGGAGTTAAAAGATGCTTAAAAAGGAAACCCTGAAGACAATTTAGGACTTGTTTCAGCTAGTCCTCCACCCTAGTTTGGGTGTTTCTCCAAACTGTCCCAGCTCAGGCAGTGGTACCCACCAGCCCCTCTGGCTCGGGCGCTGCACTTGGATCTGGTGATGATGCATAAAGCAAATCACTCATTAAAATTCGTGTTGGATTTTTAGGAGATATTTAAGGACATGATAATATTTTCCCACACCTTTCCAAACCTCTCCAGTAATGAGTTTCAAGAAGTGAGAAGAAAATTCAGCAGCAACCAATGCAGCCTCAAAAGCAACACAGGCACCATCCACACGGACAGCTGTCTGTCCAAACCCAACAACGCTCATACCAAATGTGGGATGAAACTAAAGGATTCCCCAAATTTTAACTCTTTAGCTCATGGAAGGTTTCTGTATTGATTTCTCTCCGTTTTTGGTACTTCATGTACTCACAGGACAACTCCTCTTTTTACCTGGGCACATGATTTTCCTGGGAATAAGAAGAGAGTCAACCCCAAAAGATTCACGACACCAAGACAACAACATCATTTTTGAAGCCACCGTGCATTTTAAACAATCTCAGACACACATACAAGCATGTAATTTCACAAGAACTAATAGATTAATACATGGGAGATATATTTAAGGGGTTTATCAATAATCCATAGGGACAAGGAGGATATATTAGAAATAAGTGATCAGTGCCAGGATGGCTCTATATTCCCAGAGGTTTTCCTATGCAAGATTAAATAAGATTAAGTTTGTTTCTTGTGAGAGACTGGTGGATTGATAATAAGGAAAACTAAAGCCGAAACAAAGGATTTTTCCCCATTGACGCCTCCACCAAGCAGTTGGGATTGAGTGAGAAAACATCTTAAAAAAGAGAATTTCTCCCCTCCCCACACCGGCTGAGTGGGGGTTAATGCTGGCTTGTTGAGCCAGGAAAGCATTTTGGGGTCCTTCCAGAGGGCAAATGGTGGATAAATGGCAGGTTATATATATTTTGATTAGAAAATCCCTGCTGCCAACTTACTCCTCTTAAATGTTTAATTTCAAGGCATAATAAGTCTGCGGCTGGCTTTTGCTGCTCCTTCGGGCTCTCCTGAGCAAAGTTACTGAAAGCATCTGACTGACTGATCCTTTCCCAAGCATTTCCAGGGATAAATAAACAAAAAAAAAAGAAGGCTCTGGATGTTTAAAGCGACTTACCTCCAGCACATGGACAAGTTTTGGAGTCTATTTTCCAGAGTCAAGATCAGCTGATTGAGACAGAGATGGGCTGCAGGGATGCCCATGGTGGGGAAAAGAAATATAAATAATTGTAAAACTACACCTTGTACAAATACTGTAAAAACAAAACCAGGGTTGGTTAACGGGCTGAGCCCCCCTCCAATTTCTGTTTCCCTTGGATATCTGCAGTAGCTGGATACCAGACGAACGACACGTGGAGATGCTGAATCCTGCCCTTTTAAAATTTTGACTCCACCTGAGATGTTTCTTCACCTTGGCTGGGCTTTGGCATTCATTGCCCATCCTCTTTCCGGTTCAGCCCATGGTGGGAGTTCAACCTTCACCTGCAGCATCTCCTCACCGAGCCGTGCCAGCGCCAGCCGCCGGCACCGGCCTGGCTTCCGAGGAGCTGGTGGAGGGAGAAGCGGAGAGATGGTCTCAACTCTTTAAAGATGCAAATTGAGAAGCAGCCATCATAACAAGAGAGCTCTGCTAATTCTCTTACGAGTATGCAGATTTCAACGCTGACTTTTCCTAGGCTTATTTGTTTTATTTAGCAATAAATTTAATACCAGCTCCCTGAAGCAAAGAGACAGATGGACTATAAACTTTGAATTTTGAGTAGTTTTACTTCCTTAGGTTCATGTCATCTTTGATGTCTTCTGAAATTACATCTTGGAAAGTTCTCAGGGATAGAATTCTGCTCTTTTACAGCCCTCAAAGCCATTTGATTAGCCGCCTTTTAATTCTTTTTCTTGCACAGGTTACCTGAAGGATCTTAAATACCATCTAAGTGATTCATATCCTTGGCTGCCAGAGCTGTCTCAGGGAGTTGCCAGTGGACCTGAGAAAACCAAAGCACCCCATAATATCTTCTCCGCAGGCAAAGGAAAGCAAAATAAGTTTTATGCATCCTTTGGGATGGAAAGCTCCTGAGAGCTGAGACTAAAACCCCTGGGTTGAAATAAAATGGTGCCCTAGCAGAACACAGGGCAGCTGGTGTGGGGTTTTGGAATGACCACAAAGCCATAACACAGCAGGAAGGATTCATCTCCTTTTTTTCTCTTTTTTTGCCATCCACCAGCAATTAAAAAATTAGTTTGGGAATGAGGAGAAACACCTGAGAGGTTGGTGCAGCTCAGGGAAGCCCCTGAGAGGAGGGTGGTCTCCATCCTTCAGTTGCCCACAGGCGGTGGGGTGAAGCCACGCATTGATCGGACACCGTGATGGTCAGATACACAAGAACATCCCTTTTACCGACCACCCTGAGGCGTGTGCAAATCCAGAATTGAATTTGGAGATATCAAAAACACATCCCATGGGCTCAGGACCCGGGCAGAGCTGAGCTTAAGGGTAACACTGCAACTTTTGGAGTAAACTCCCAGGAGCCACACGGTGCTTTGACCTAGCAGATCTAGGCCCAGCCAGGTCCCATCACGAATAATTTCCCCACTGTCACACACAAATAGGGAACGAAATTAAATGGTTTTTTTAGGGAACAACAGCAAAAAATCCGCATGATTTCTGAGCTGCCGCCCGGGAAACAGCGGGAAAAAAAATCGATACATTTCAAATGAAAAAGGGCGAGAACAAAGGTGTTGCAAAGAGCCGAGAATAAAACCTGAATGAAAACTGCAAACAGGCTCGATTACCAAGAAAAAAAACCCACCTGCCTGAAAGTCCTGGGGATCTCAGCAATAAATTTGGGCCATTTCAGCAGCTGTTGGTTGCTTCCAGTCACCCGACATCCCCCCCATGGGCAGACGCTGCCATCGCTCAACCCTTTCCAGTTCTGAGACGTTATTGACTGCTCAGTTGAGATGGAATTACCACGGATGAACATATTATGGGCACATTAAAGTCTAATGAGCGGCCAGTGATTAATGCTATTATGAAGAATACCAAAAGAACTAATGGTGATGAGCCACTTAAAATGTTGTGGCTTTCATTCTCAATGGCTCCTCGGTTTCTCACCTGAAAGCTCCTGGGTCGCAAGGAAGAAGAGGTTGACACAGGTAAAGGCACAAGGTTTCCAAAGTGACGACGCAAGGAGGACCCTTGTAGATACTCTTTAAAGATAAGATTTGTGGGAAATAGCATTTCTTGGGGAAATGTGTGGGAAATAGAAGTTCCTTGGAAAAACATTTGACTCTGGGCTTTAGAGCCTTTGGGAATGCCATTATAAAAGCAAATTTTAACTTTTACCATCTCACTCGAACCCTGTTCTTGTCTTTCTTTTTCCCCTCGATCTTCTTACACTCATTTTCCATGGATTCTTTACCTCCTTCCTTTAACTTTGCCTCTTCTCCATCTCTTGCAGCCCTCATGGAGATCTCCACAGCCAAATCTAAGTCTCTCAGGTAGTTTCTCTCCTCCTTCCTCTCCTTGGTTAGAACAGATTTTGCCACAATATCAACCCATGTTTACTCCATGGGGACACGTCATCCCATGTGGGCATGATGAACTTAAAACATCCCCAGGAGACAACTACAGGGACTTTCTTTCTGTAGGGTTTTTAGGGAAATCGCTGCAGTTGTTTGAACTTTGGAGAACCAAGTATCAAAAACCTTTTTGGCATCAATCTATGAATTTACTGGACTGAACTGAAGTTGCACTCAGTATAACAAGTCACCGAAACCAAAACATTACCAACTTCCTCCCACTTGGGAGTGACATGAACCATAAGAGGAATCCCAAAGTGATGACAGACACAGCCTGTCTTCCTCCATCCACCTTCTCCAAGTGCTTCTCAGTTGAGGTCAGCCTGGGAAATGTCTTCTCTCCTCCTACCAACCTTTTGTGGCTTTTAGAGGCATTTCCACTTGCTGGGATGGGATTTTTTTTCTCTTTTTTTATTTGAAAAGTGACTTCATATTCCATTTTATTATTTTTTGAATGTTGCAGGATTTATTCTGTTTGAAGTCTTACATCCTCATTTCCTGTCAGGATGATTAAAATTGATTTCCGCCATCAGCTAGAGAAAGATAATCTGAAGTGGGTTCCTGTGAGAGAGAGCTCTATCCCCACTGGAGACACTACTAACCCTCTCCTATTATTTTAACTTTATTTTTTAGGGGAATGTCTCTTTGGAAAACGACAACTCAGTGCTTCTCAGCCATATGTGTCCTCCCAGTAAGCTGGGAAGAACCATTTAACCTCATTTTTCCCGTCACAGAAAGTGGACTGAGGGATTTAAATAGCTCTTGTTTACCACTGCCACCCTCCTGGCAGTATTTTTAGAGAAGTAATTGGATCCTCCTGGTGCCTTTGCTTCGCTTTCTTGAGCTCCACATCCCCTGACCCCACACCTGCACCTGTCCCAGTTTGTATCTGGGCAAGATGAAGCAGGATGGGCTTTTCCCCAGCATTAAGCTGGGTGGACTTGGAGACTTTGGAGAAGGAGGAGGGAGGGATTTGGGCTGGAAAACTGTTGGCAAGCTGTAAAACATCTGGCCGACCAAGAAAACATGGATAAAATGGGTCCAGAGGGCAAGTGGCACTCAGGGATACAGTGGTTCCAACCTTTGCCCATCTCTTAAATCAACTAAACCTGGAATATTCTAAATAAAAAATCTATTAAAATAAATTAATTTTTTTTTTCTAAATCAATTCAGTACATTTTTATAATTGATTAAATAAATTTTAAAATTAACAAAATCAACTAAACGCTGGATATCCCGAATTATCTCCAAAAATGTACCAAAAATATCCCTAAAATATACATCTTTCTGGGCTGAAGGATCTTGGGGCCTCATGACCACGCTGGTTTGCAGCAAACCCCCACAAGCAAATTTATGCAAATGAGGGGGACTGGCGGCTCCTATTGCACCAAGGATGAAAATTATGTTTGTACCGACGCTCTTTTCCCCAACCACCATCTCCAGACTCCCAACCCACGAGGAATTCCCCCAAAAAAAGGGTCCCCAGACAGGTCCCCACCATCCAACAGATCCCCACCATGAGGCTTAAACACCCTCACAAGAGAGTAATTTAACGCCATTCCCAGCTTAAGCTCCATATCTACCGGGCGTGAAATTAGTTCCAGCAAGCTGCAAATTTGCCACTAATAAAAATATTTAGCAATTCGCTAGTCTTTAAATCAGGAGCAGAATATTTTCTTTCTTGCATCAACGCCTGTTTCTTTTTAATTCTAATATTGGAGCGTCGGGGAGCTCCAGCCGTAAAACTGGAAGTCTCACGACTGCGCGAACAGTTTTAAATCAGTTCCCTCAGCGCTTTCAGCTCCCCTACCAAGAGTTTGATCATTTATTATCATTTGATACTAGACCATGTTGGTTATTTCGGCCACCAGGATGAGCTGGGCAGGGTGGATTTGCAGGTTTTAACCCAAAAGAGGCCATCTTGACCCAAACCCGCCCTGTTTCAGGGGCTGCTCCTTGAGCAGCGTCTTACAAAAGAGCTTTGATCCACATGACCCTATCTTGAAGGAAAATGACCTCTCTGTCCTCCTGGGCCAAGCATTTAATTAGCCTTAGCAGTAATTGCATCTCTCTCTGCCAAGCCCATTTCATCCAGTGCCAGCCTCAGGATCTTTGTCATTCCCTTGCCAAGAAGTGCCACAATTCCCTGATCTCCTTCTCAGGAAAAACTATCCACAGTGATGAAGCATCCTTCAAATCATTCCTTTTCCTTGGCAGGACAGCAGCTCCCATCCACTGGAGAACACTGAGTTACTTGTGCCCAAATAAATCCTTTGAGCTGGGTTTTCTGGGCCATGAGCATCCAACAGCATCTGTATGACTCTGCCTCTCCTTATTTAAAGCAGGTTATTGCTTGAGAGCCTTGCCAGGAAAGGCTTTATGATATTGATACTATGGATATTGGAGCTGGAATTAATCATTACCACATCATTTGTCATCACTTTGATGTGTCCTGTCCCCAGCACAAGGGTTTGGATGCAAATGCCACATGGTGCAAATCGAAAGTCTTGGAGAAACCTGAATCTGTGACACCAGCAAATGTCCTTATATCGAGAGTTATCCTGGAAAAAAACACCACAAATCTGAAGCTTCTCCCAGAGTCATGCAAACAACACAAAAATTCTCAGTATTTGCTGGCCTCCCATGATTTTTAATTCATGTTTTATACCCAGCATTGCCTTTCTCCCACTTTCTGTTACTTCTTTTTTCCAGGTGCAATGAAACTCTGACACAAGCAATAAATGGGTTCAAATCCCAGCAGGTAAAAGCTGGAAGGAAAAGTTATTTTAGGCCATCAATAAATGACTCTTTGGCAATAAAATCGGATCTTTGCATTCAACTGATGGGCTGGCAGAGCACTCTGTAAGGCAAATCCTCAGCAAGGCATTTCTGATGCTGGGAGGAGGATGAGATGCAGAAGAGGGATGTGTTTAGGATGAAGAGCTTTGTTGCAGATGGGTTGAGGAAATCTCCAGTGAAAGTTGTGCTTGGAAATACCACGCCAGTGAGGTTGGTTTTCCCAGGTATCTTCTTCCAGTTCCTTAACTGTGGGTTTACCATTCGGTAAAAACGAAATTTGAGGTTTTAGAAACTACTGGGTTCCAAAAACGCAAAGAAATGGGAAAACAGAGAAAAGCAAAGGGAGGTTCCCAAACAACAGGAGCAAATTTTTAATTTCTGCCAGCAGGAGCAGGAAGAACAGGGAGTAACAGAAGAGAAGGGCTGGGAAAAGAATGGCCGAGATGGACATCAACAAGGCGGGGATTGCAGAGGGGGAGAAAACCCTGCCTGGTGGGATTAGCGACACGAAGCAGAGCAGGAAGGAGTTTGCTATCAAACATACGCTTTTAATATGCTGGCAGCCGTTTGCCACTCGATGCCAAGTAAAGGCAGGTGTCGGAGACAGTTTGTGTTCTGCTTGCTGAAGCATTTGGTGTCATGCTGGCGACTCTGATTTCATCACAGGGAAAGGCAGGTTGGTGCTGCGCGGAATAATTAACCACCGGTTTATTCCTCCCCTCAAAAGAAGTGACAGAAAACACCACTCAGGTGGCATTTTATGCAGCCAAAGTACTGCAGACTTCAAGCAGTTGAGAGGGAAAATAGCAATGGTTAGTTTTTTTCAGGTTAACTGGTAGTTGAGCCCAGGGTGCCTGAGATTGGAACAAGATCATCTTTAAAGTCCTTTCCAACCCAAACCACTAGGTAATTCTGGGATTCTCTGATAAAGTTGCTCGTCAACCACACCGGCCTGGATCTGATGGGCAAGATGTGATGGTGAAAAGACAGGATTTATGAACAGGCTGAAATATTTATTTTAAATGGAAACTCCTCTTGTCATGATTATTAGAAGATGCTTATAGCATTGACAAACCTCCGTGGTTTGGCTTGGCTGCTCCAGACTCCCAGCACGGCTGTTCCCAAACCTTGCTGTAGTCCCCGCGTCAGCGTTACTGTATTACCGAAATCTGCCTGATTTGGGCCCTAAATATATTTGAGGGCGTGGACAGCTCAATTTTAGGGTTTTGGGGTGAAAGCGTGTTCAGAGGTGCGCCCTGCAACGGGGTGGGCAGAAGCTGGCTGGCGCCGGCCAACTAGAGGTAATGAAGCACCGATCCGTCCGCACCGGGAGCAGGGAGAGGAGGGAAATTCCCGTTCCACCGGGAGCAGCTGCGGGCTCTGGGACGGGGGCCACAGCCGCGGGACGGGGAGCGGCTGAAGCGGGATCCTGGGGATTCCATGAGGCCAGGAGGGCCGGGGTTCAATAGGGACCGGTTCAGTAGGGCTGGGGCCGGGAGCGGGGCTAAGATCGGGCCGGGATCGGTACCCGGCACTCGGCCCCCCGAACAGGGCGGCCCCGCTGCCGGCGGCGCGCGAGAAGCCCCGCCCACTCCTCGCCCCTCAGCCAATGGAAAGCGCCGAGGGTGGGCCGGGCAGGGCGGGGAAAGCGGCGGCCACACCCCCTGCCTCCGCCCTCCAGCCAATAGACAGCGCGGGGCGCGCTGGCGGCAGCGCTGATTGGCCGGGGCGGCGCGGTTGCTAGGCAGAAGCGGCGGCGCGGTGCGGCATGGCG
>VZRR01014019.1:0-32523 GCA_013398015.1 Oreocharis arfaki | reverse complement strand
AGCGCGGGGGCGGGGAGGGAGGCGGCCCGGTGAGCACGGGAACGGGGCGGGATCGGGCCCGGTGAGCGCGGGGACGGGGAGGGATGAGGCCCGGTGAGCGCGGGGACGGAGCGGGATGGGGCCCGGTGAGCGCTGGGACCGGGTGGGATCGGGCCCGGTGAGCGCCGGGGCAGGCCAGGCACGCCGGTGCTGAGCTCGCCCCGCCGGTGCTGAGCTCGCCCCGCCGCTCTCCGCTTTCGCCGCAGGGTCGCCGCGGTGCCGGTGGTGCTCGGAGCCGCCGCGCTCACGGCCGCGCTGCTGCTGTTCCCCCGGGAGGGCGAGAGTCCGGCCCCAGCCGGCGCTGAGGAGGTGAGCCTGGCCGTGAGGGGCCCGGCGGTCCCGGGGCAGGAGGGGCAGTACCCTGGGTGTGTAATTTGCAAAATGACATTACCTTGGGGATGGCTCCCGGTGGGTCTTTGAGCCAGGGATGGGCCCCAGCGGCCATCCTGAAGCCGCGGGAATGGTTCTTTACCCCAGGGATGAGCCGCAAGGATGCCCTGAGGCCCCGGGAATGTGCTTTCACCTCACAGATAGCCCCGGCACCATCCCCGATGCCTGGGGGATTGCCCTTTTTGCTCTCCTGCGGCTCCTTCTCCGGCACAGTCCCCGCTGGCACAGGCTGGGGCGCTCGTGGAGCCGGGAACTATAAATTTCTCTAACTAAATCGCTGATTTACACACTGTTCCGCCTGACCCATGGGGTTTGGCTTCCCTCCTCCCATCCCCAGGGGCTCTGTACTCAGGGATTGCGCTCCTGCTTTGGTCCCGCCCAGCTCCAGCAGCCTCTGCTGTTCCCTTTCCTTATAGTTTTCCTTCCAGTTCTGCAGCGTTTCACTTTCCTCCCAGCTCTGTTTTCTGATTAAAGCCCTATAACAGCTCTTCAGCTCTCTTGTAGGTTATTGCCGTGCTCCAGCATGAAGCCACCTGCGTTGTCAGGCACAGGGGTCTCCCCCAGTTTTTGGATCAGGCTGTCTGAGCTGCCACCTTGAGCTCTCCCAGAGCTCTTTGGGCTTTGAATACACAAAGTTTTGTGGCCTTTCAGGTGCCTTTTCCTCTGTTCTATTATTCATGCATGTTAATTATTGCTCTTCTGGTTCTTGTTCCGTGAAAATCCCTACTAAAAGATACTTGTAACGTTCTTTTCTTCTCTCTGTGTCGCATCTGACCCGCTTGTGTGAAGGTTAGGAGTGAGATGAAGGGCAGCCCAGCGCGTGTTTGTTGCCTGGGAGGCAAATGGAATTGGAAAGCTTATTTTTTTGCGGATCTTCAATTGGACTGGACCTGCCCTGCCTATCAATAATACATGACCTGGGCTTTCTGCACCGAAACTCTGCTAATTGGCTAATTAAAAAGTGAAACGTGCAGAAGGAGCCGGCGCTTCGCTCACCAGAGACTCTCTGCAGCAGCACCAGGGCTGAGCTAATGCGATGGATAAAGCTGAGCCGGGGCTGAGCAGAGCTCTGGGGGGTCTTGGGAGCAGAGAGGGGGATTTCATAAACAGCCTCCTCGCTGTGGGCTGCTCTTTGTGTCTCGCCTAGCTACCACAGCTTTTTTTTTTAATTGTTTTTCTTTCTTTTCTCACTATCTCCCTTCTAAAAGGGAATCGGGGCTGGAGGTTTGTGGCTGGGGAGAACTGCTTCAGGGTTTGACTCGTGTCTCCCCCCCGTGCTCAGTGCTGTGCTGCTCCACATTAACATTCCCAGCAGCTTTTTGCAGGGATTCTTGTGCTCATCTGTCTCACACTGTGCATCCCACAGAGAGTGCCCGTGCCAGGGATGAAAAGCAAGGAGAGAAACCTGGGGGAGCCCCAGAGGTTCTCTTTTCCAGGACATGCTGTGCTCCCTCCAGGCTCCTGGAGCAGACCAGGGCTGTGACCTGCTGGGATCTTTGTGTTTCTCTTCCCTGCAGATTGTGGACACCTTCTTCATCGGGCGCTTCATCCTCCTGGCTGTGATGAGCCTGGTCTTCCTTGGGTGCCTGTTCCTGCTCCTGATTTACCACCTCATGGAGCCTATGTATGCCAAGCCGCTCCACAGCAGCTAGAGACAGCAACCTCTGCAAAGAGAAAATCCTGATTTCATGGGAATAAACCAGAAAGAGAGACCAGGAGACTGTTCTGGAGGTGGCCATGATGGTTTTTCTGAGCTCAGAAAGAGCCAACGAAGCAAGTGAAGTCTTTGCTTCATCTTAAGAAGCAAAGTTTG
Source organism: Oreocharis arfaki (assembly GCA_013398015.1). Lineage (NCBI taxonomy): Eukaryota > Metazoa > Chordata > Aves > Passeriformes > Paramythiidae > Oreocharis > Oreocharis arfaki. Next base: position 30,281 of record VZRR01014019.1, on the reverse strand, counting down.
GTCTGAGCATGAGCCCCTTCCTCCCCAGGGGGTTCAAACCTCTGCACCTGCAAAGGTGAACCTCTGAATCTTGCTCTCATTTACAGGAGAGCTGAGATCCAGGCCCTTGGTGCTGCTCCTCATTCAGGGTGTAGAACTGAGCCGAGATGGTTTGTTACTGTTACCCACAAGAGATGGTTTGTTACTGCTCCTTTTTCACTGTGCTTTAATAAAACTCTTGGAGAAATCCCTGCCTCAGGCTTTTATTTATTCCACAAGGATGTCACATTTGGCCTCGCTGTGGTGGCAGTGCCCATGAGAACTGCCTTTTTCTGGGGCAGATGTGGGGGTTTGAGAAAAAAAACCCAAACAAACATCAGTGTTTGGCTGTGGATTGTTTGGGATGGTCCCTTGGACTGGAAATCAGGGGCTTTGGAGTGGGGAGTGAGTAATGTGCAAAATGATGCCAGAACAGCAAATGGAAAGCTGCCCTCCCCAGGAGTGGGGGGAAAGCTGTGTCTCACCTCCCTGTGCTGAGTCCTGCCAGCCATGGAAAAACCCCTCTCTGATAGCTGAGTGCTCCCTGCCTGGGAAGGGCCCCGAGGTGTCGCCCTGGCTGCCACCACAGGCTCACAGTTGCTGCTACCCTAAAACTTCAATCCATTCTAGCTCAGATCCTGCTGAAGCTGCTGGTCAACCCCAATACCTTCCCTGTCCCTCTTTTCCCTCTGGGGGGAGAAAACACTCCCATGTTTTGCTCTGGGGTTGAATCCCATTTCTGTCCCTATTTTTGGGGGGAAGCCAGGAGAACAGCCCCGCTGAAGCAGAGCAGTGGTCAGGGTCAATAGAGTCAAAAATTGAGGGAGGAAACTTAGATTTTTAAATTTTTTCTCATTTTAGAGATTTTTTTTTTTTAAATTTTTCATTTTGAGCTGGAGACAGTAAATCAAAGAACTGACTGGCTTTTTCCAGCCCTGTCCTGACAGCTGTCACTCACCAGACAGGGCTTTCAGGACATGAAAGATTGATAAGGCAGAGCCAGTGGGCGTGGAGGTGATGCTTCCCGGGCAGAAAACGCCCCAGCACCCCAGAGCACTAACTCAGGCAGCTAAAAAATGCAAGTACAGTCCCAAAAAAAGCAGAGAAGATGCATCTCTGCTTTCCAAACTGCTCCATCCCTCCCTGTCCCCGTGTCCAAGGGAGCTGAGAAATCGTGTTAAGGAACAGCCGAGCGTTTATGCAACACAAGGGCATTGGGGTCTCTTGGTGATTTTGGTGTTACGCCTGAAACAAAATTCATATTTAATTCATCGTCTTAATAATGTTTATGAACACAGAGTTTGTCTGGCACCTCCAGCTCCGTGGTTTTGGGATGGTTTGGGGAGCCTCAGTGAGGCCACGGCGGCGTTTCACCAGGGCTTCGGTCCAACAGATGGGAGGGAAACCACGGCAAAAGCAGCTGAGGCACTAAAAACCCAACCCTAAGAGCAGAAATGTGAAACTTCTCCCCATTTTGCACTGTAATTAAACCCAAATAAGGGTTTTTTCTGTGCCCTTACACTGTTCGTGACTCAGATGAGTCGCAAGGCTGATAGTGCAGGAGTTACTCTGGGGAGAGCAGAAAGCCGTGCTGCAAGAGAGATGCAGTAGCTCCTGCTCAAGGAGGCCATTTCAGCATTTTCCCAAAAATCCCATTAACTGAGGGGGAAGAGCCTCATGTGCTCTCACCCCCACCAAGACATTTTGAGCTCCATCCTCATCCTTTGCAACCCTTGGCAGTGGGGAACAACCAGCTGGACGAACTCAAGCCGGGCTCTCTGTGGATTTATTTATTCTGGGGAGTTCTGCTCCTCCTCACACAGGGGCTTTCCAAATGGTTCCTGTTTATTTTTGGGAAAGGAAAGACCACGTCAAGGAATTGGTATGAGCCAGAGCTGCTTCCCAACCAGCCCCAAATGGTGATTTTTTTGCTTCCATCCCCATCCCAAACCTTCAGCTCCTGGAGGATAACCCTTGCTAGCACATCTGCCTCCGTCTAGAAGCCTGTTCCTTTATTTTGGAATTAACGTGCCACAGGAGGGCAGGTTTGTCTTAAACCCCAACCCCTCAGTTGCTGGTGAGGGTTTTGGGACCTCGGAGGATGTTCTAGCCAAGGAGCCCTGCTCCAGCCCAAACTGATCCGGGCTTCCTCTTGCAGGATGAGAGAACCAGATCTGTGCCAGCCCCATGCAGGCAAAAAATCGGGCGCAAGAAAGAAACCCCTTGTGCTAAAAGACACTATGTGCCAGAACCTGGGCAGACTGGCTGCTCGCAGGTCAGGTGGAAAACCAGCCCTTTTTTTCACCCTAAATTCTCTGCCTGGCTTGTCAGAAATGAGCTGGGATGCTCCTGCACCAGGATGCCGGTGCCCAGCCAGTCCCAGGCTCAGCAGCCCGAGGGCAGCTGCTCCCTCCTGCCTGAGGCCGGGCAGGGAGCGGTGCCAAAGCAGAGATGCAGGGAGCACGAGTGTCTGCAGGGGAAACTCCTCTCCTTGATTTAAGGTCCTTGAATGACGGCAATTCCTCTTGTCTCACGCTGCTCTCTGCTGGCACTTAATTACCCTCACTGGAAAAACTGCCCTCAGACTTCCACCTTGACTTTGCTGACTTCAGCTTCCCCGCTGTTGGATCCTGATTTGCCTTTGGCTGCTAATTAAAAAGCCCTTCAGCCTTTGCCAGCTGCTCCTTGCATAGGTAATTACAGACCGTGCCCCAGCCATCTCTTCACCTTCCCAGCAGACCAGAGGCATTCCTCTAAAATCTGTGTGTGCAACCTCCTCCCAGTCTGCCTCCTGGTGCGTGGTGCTGCTGTGCTGGGGGACTCCGGGGTCACCTAGAGAAAAAACCGAGCCTAAAGAGCCCAACTCAAACCTAAAGGACCCATTCCAGGTGGGATTTGTGCCATCACAGGATGGAGGTGGACACGTGTCCCTGCTCTCAGGGCTCACACAGCCCCTCGCTGCCCTGCAGTGCCCAAGGGGCTCGTGGCAGAGGAAAAGCAGCAGTCCCTTATCCAGCAGAGGAGGAACAAGGCAAGTTGTCTTCCAGACACCTCCCAGAGGAGCTCAGCTCCATTTAAACCGTTTCTTGGCTAAGGCAAACCCAGGGGATCCCCTCTCAGCCTTCCTGCTCACCCCTCAGTTCCAAAGCTCAGTGAGATCTGGAGTTTTCTTTGGCATTTGGCTCTTTTTATTTTAAGTTTAAAACTGCCATGGGCTGTGTGCCCTTTCTCCTCTCTCCTGGCAGCGGAGCCAAGGCTGCTCAGACTTTCCAAACATAAGTGGGACACAGCCCAGGCCTAAATTTGTCCCGGAAAAATTTTAAGCAGCTGAAAGAACAAGAAGGAGGGGGGAAAGGCAAAAAAAAAAGGAAGAAAGGGGGGGAAAACCCCAAACCAGCTTGCTGTGGCAATAAGCCCCCACATGTGTCACAACTTAGGGGTTTTTTGCCTGAAGATGTATTTCGAGGCCCCCCCTCCCCAAGAGAACGGTCATTAAGCAATGTGAAAGCTCCATCACACGTGCACTGGGAGAGCCATTCTGAGCCCAGCACACAGATCTCTGCTGGGAGTGAGGTCCCTGTGCCCTCAGAGGCCACATGTGCCACAAGCCAGTGGCCTGGGGACGCTGCAGGGTCAGCCTTTTGCCTCTGCTGAGGACAGACCCTGGCGTGACACCCTCTCCCCGTGGCTCCATCAGGGCTGAGTCCAGAGGGATTGACATTTTCCTGGGGAAAAGAGCAATTGGGGATTGTGTTTTTCTCTGCCTGCTCCATCATTTTTCCTGTTTTTTTTCCCAGGCAACCAGCGAGTTTCCAAGGCCCACTGAGCACCACAGGTCAGAGCGGAGGGGATTGAAGGCCATCGCTGTTCGCCCACCTCAAACCTGCAGCTGCCACTCTCCAAGCTGCCTGTTCCCCTGTGCCACTCCATCAGCTTCAGAGGTTTACAGGGAGCTGATCCAACTGGCTAGCAGGTTTCCTCCTTTCCCCCACCCCCCTCCTCCCTTTTTCCCCTTTGCTGATGAAATCAGCACTTAATAAAATCACATCAGGCCCAGATGTTTTCTCCTCGGGTCAAGATCCAAGGAGGTGAAGTCAATTAGAGCTCCAATTCATCCCAGGCGTGCACAGAGCCCCTGGCACCGGGCACTGCCCTGGGCACAGAGCCAGACCCTGCCCAGGCATGATCCCTGGATGGTGAGGGGACTGGAATCACATCCCTGGGAGCTCCTGGCCCCATGTTGGGAGGAAAATGTGGACACATTGGGAGCAACTGGGATCAACTGGAAGGTACCGGAACCAGGCTGAGGGGACTGAGACCACAACTGGGGCAACTGGGATCATACTGGGAGCAACCCAGACCACACTCTGGGCAACTGCCAGAAACTGGGGTCATGCTGGAGGCAACTGGGAGCAACTGGGAAAGACTGGGATCATGTAGCTAGAACATTACTGGGGCAACTGGGAGTGCCTGGGAATGACTACAAGCATGCTGAGGGCAACTGGGATATACTGGGAGTGTCTGTAACCATACTGGGGGTGACTGGAACCACACTGGGAACAGCTGGGGTCATGCTGGGGACAACTGGGACTATGCTTGGGGCAACTGGGAGCACCTGGATCTACAGTGGGGACAACTGACCATGCTGAGAGGGACCGGGACTATTCTAGGGGCAACTGGGATCATACTGGGAGGAACTGGGAATCATACTGGGATTGACTGGGAGTGGCTGTGAGCAACTGGAATCATGCTGAAAGCAACTGGGAAGAAGTGGGAGCGACTGGGTGCATGCTGGGGCCTAAAATATCTGGCCCGAAGCTCTGGGGCTCCCAAGCGCCCCACGCACACATCAAAGTCGGCCCCCTCCAGAGCACACAGCTGGCTGCACAGCTGGCCCTGGCTTCAGTCAAGTGACACCGTGGGGGCCTCTGAGCCCCGTCCCTGCCCGGGCAGCCTGCAGGGCTGGCAGCCAGCAGCACCTCCTGCGGCCCCTCCTAATTAGGAAGCGTCTAACGAAGATCATCAGCTGCCCGCACCAGACCGAGAGCAGCCACAGTGTGTGAAGGGCTCACCGCGGTGTGGGGGCTGATGCACGTTCTTCTTTTGGAGCCAAATGGTGTGATTTTGGAATATTAATAATCAGGGAAAACGTTGGGTTTGGTCATTTTTTGCAGCGGGATGAGTCAAGGTGTAAACCCAGCTTAGTTTGGGCTCAGCCCAGGGATGTTCTCTGCATAGAATAAGCAGCGCTTTGTGGGTGAGGCAGTGCCTGAAGGGATTTGGCATCATCCTCCTGATCCAGACCCTGGAATACCAAGCATCTGGATGGGACAGGCTCACAAACAAGAGACTGCACATGGAGAAAAGCAAGACAAGGGGTGTGACCACTGCCCCTTGTGAGGGGGGCTGAGCCCTGTCAGGACACGGCACGGAGTGGCCACACAGGTTTTGCACGTTTTTATTAATAAAACGGCTGATGGTGAAGAATTGACCCGGGAATCCGTTTGGCCAGGGCCCTTTGACTGCTCCTCGCCCCTGCCTCCGTTGGAAGCAAACCTATGGTGGCAGTGAGCCCCGGGGCCGTGCCCGAGGCTGGGCTGCAGCTTTGCCAGAGACGCCCGCGCTCCCGGTGTGCCCCAGCCTCTCTCCTCCCTCTGGGCTCGGGGCGGCTCGCAGGGGACACGTCAAAACTCCTTAAACCTGCGGGGAGAGGAGAGAAGCGAGCGGCTGAGCGCGGACGGCAGCGTTCCACAGGCATTGGGATCGATGGACACTGCGGTGCTGCCAGAGATGGAAAGGGAGAACAGCTCTGCCGGGAAAGCCCAGCCCCGTCTGCACCAGCAGGAGGAGAAGCAGGCGCAAGGAGATCCAGCCACTGTTTTGTCTCTGGCCAAAGCTGAAATGTCCCCAATAATCCTGCGGCGTTTGTGCCTCTTCTCTGCAAGCTGCTCCAGAGACGCTCCCCAAAGCCCTCAAGACATTGCAGTATTCCCACAAACCGAGCCAGCTGCTTCCCCCAGCAGAAACCAGCTGGAATTTGGTGCAAACACGGATGCTGTCAACCCCTCCAGGACAGTCCTCACGCTAACCAGCCCCGGCACCGGAGAGCAGAGCCCGGCAGCCCTCCACCGGCAGCCGGAGAAGGAGATTTGGGCCGCACTTACCGCAGCACGAGGCCCAGACTATTGGTCTTTCACCTGCAAACACAAGACATAAGGGACGAAATGTTCGCAGGGGGTCGGGGTCTGGCAGCCCCACTGCCAGGACCGGCTGTGGCCCCTTCCTTTAGGTGTCACACGGGGATGTCAGCGGCAATCGGAGCCAGGCCAGTGCTGATCTGGGGATTATTTATACACTCGCTGCAGTGATGCGGCTGCAGATTTGATTAGTGAGCCCTGGATGTGTGCAATCAAGCTCAGTAGCACAGGTGGGCAAAGCCTATAAATTCAGTTGTTCCAAGTGCATTAATCAATCCCAATCGATTGGGCATCTGGGCCAACATCTCCTAAGCCAGCCGGAGACAAGGATGCACTGCCCGGCCACATCCCCCTCTCCCCCCTTCCTCCCGCACTCTTCCCCAGCCGTTGCAATTTGATCCTTTGATTCCCGAATCTTGATCTCAGCCCTAAATGATTGGGAGCGTGGCTATTTCTAGGCTGAGCCTGCAAAGTGAAACTCGGAATCAGAACGAATCAGGCTTGCGTTTGTGTTTAATCCTCAGGGCTCAAGTGGAGATACTTACACCGAGCTACTTCCCATCCATCACTGACTCTGTTAGCTGCACACTAGAGCTACAAAGACACAGGGACGGTGTGTTTAGCACCCTAAGTGTTTTTTGAGGTGCAGATGGCTAAAATCCCCCAGGTGCTGCCTTGGCTCGAGGTGGAAATGTCTCTGTGGCCACAGGAGTGAGACATCAGGCACACGGCCTCGCGAAGCCCGAGGCGATGCCCACGTGAAGATGCAGCAGCGACAGCAAGGGGTAACAAACATCTTTCTGGAGTGGCAATGACACCGTGCTCCGGCATCGTGGGACCAGAGGCTGCCCCAGGTTGGTAACTACGTACCCTCTCTGCCTCGCCATGTAGCCACACCAGCCACGGGCCTCTTTGACCACCACACGAGCAAGGAGCTGCAAGAGGAAGGGTGGAGGATCACTGCAAGGCTGGTGGCACTGCAGCCTCCAGCCTTGGCATGAGTATTTCCATCACCAGGAGATCAATTCTACAGCTCTTCCTAGCAAAGATCACATGAACTAAATCTGTGCAAGGAGGAGGTTGTTGGGAAAAGCCAAATGAAGGCAGAGGTTTGGAGTCAATACAGGACTCTGTGGTTTGCCCTGTGCCTGGATGCCTTCTGAGAACCATCTGTGCCCTCCACCAGTGAGCAGGCAGCTAAAAGGGAGCCCGTGAAACCCCAGGGCAGAGACAGGAGTCCTACTGAGGAGAGACCTACCAGACAAGCCAGGACGTCGGCTGCTATCAACATGTAAAAGACATTATTCCAGCCCGTGGGAGAGATGAGCCCAGCGAGCAGCGGCCCCAGAGCAGCACCTGTGAGGACACATGAGCCACATGGAGCCCCTGTTCCCCCCTGCTTCCCCCTGAGAGGGGACCAGGACACCCAGGAACCACCACCCCCAGCCATACACACCAATGGATCCCGTGCCGTCAATGATGGCCGTGACAGTCGAAAGGGCTTTGGCATTTCCTTTGAGAGATTCATGGGTTCCCTGAAAGGATGGAGGAACAAAACATAAGGAGCAAAAGCAGCTTTGGGGTGCAGAGCTGGCAAATCCCAGAGTGAGGCCAATGTCCCAGGCAGCAATTTCCATGTGTCAGACCCAGCCACGGATGGGAAGACCAAACTCAAATGCTGCCTGCAGCCAAACCACGGCAAAACCTGGATTGTCAACAGAAGGCAGAAATTCCCAGGTGATTTTCCACCAAATATTTCCACTCTGCTTGTGTTCAGAGGGAGATGCAGCAAAGCTGAAATGCAGTCGTGTGGCCAAGGTGAAAAAGCAACAGGAAAAACCCCTGCATTTAAGGGAGGGTGAAGAGCACAGCACTAGGTGTGACAGCTCTGCCCTTCTCCACCGGGCTTTGGAGGCATTGCAAAACAGGTAAAATGCAAAAATCCCAGCAAAACATCCCTCTGGGAAAGAGGGAACAGGCTCTGGGTGTGCAAGGGCAGCGTGGCGGGGTCTGAGGTGCACCTCTTACCAAATCTGCCGACACAGCTGTTGTGATGAGCGCGTAGGGCCCATTAACCAGAGCACCACAGATGATCAGCATCGCTGCAGAGGTACCCGGGAAGAGATTAAATCTTTAGGTGCAGGGAGCAGCAGGACATTGGATCCCCCATCCCCAGCCCGTGTGCGGACATCGCTGTCCCACACATCCGTCTCCTGTGCGTCTTCCTTTTCCCATGGAGATCCCACCCAGCTGGCAGTGAACACCCATCCAACACCACCCTCCCCCAGACTCAGCCTAGGAGCCTGGCTCAAGAGGAGGAATGAAGGCAGGTGAATCCACAGCATCTTCCATCACCACTTCAGTGACAGGAGCAGGCTGCACCACAGAGCTCCTCACCTATTGATGTGCCAATGCCGTTCTGACCAACATGGTTATACAGGAACAGCTGGAAAAGGGACACAAGGAGAAGCAGTTATGGCTATTCCAGCTGTTTCACCAAGCGTTTTCCTTGCAGCAGTACCCTGGGGATGGGATGGAGAACATGGGGACCTGAATTACTGCTGGTGCCAAGCGCCAGCTGGGATGGGGGGCTGAGTGCACCCCTGACCTCTGCATCCCACCGATGAAATACCTGGCAGCTGGCAAACAGAGGCGCTGCCACGATTTATGGCCAGCGAGGCTCCGCCGCCTCCCACGCCTGCAGCCAGATGTTAATTTGCCCCCGTGGTGCTATCAGGGCCGTGGATATGACCCGGCCCCTCTGCTTCCCAGCATGTGCCAGCTCCTTCAGCGGGAGAGGCTCCCATCCCGGGGCCAGCCAGGATTGGATTGCAGCTAATTAGCCACGTTGTGGAAGCAAAGCCAAAGGAGCTCCATGCAGGTGCTTGGGAAGGACGTCCAGGCCGAGCTCCAGCAGAGCATGAGGCCGTTGGCATGGGGGCTTTTGGGATGAAAATCAAAGAGACAAAAGCTGGAGCGGCTCGGTGGGAACCCCAAGGCTTTGAGCAGAGTTACGGCAGGATGGGGAAAAAAAAAAATCTACAGGGTTTTTTGAGTTGTCAAGGTCTCTGCAATCTTCTCCCAGCCCTTGGAGCTGGACATCCCTCCCAGGAACATTTGGGCACGTGAATCAATCCCAGCTCTCATCTCAGCCGAGCGTGTGACCAGTTTATCCCCGGAAGAGGAAGGCAGCTGTGACTCAAAGGAGCCGGAGGATGGCAAACCCTCGTGACAGGGTTCGGAGCCCGCGTGACAGCTCACCATGGGAGCGGCGACCACCAGCATCACGCAGCACGTGGTGGCCCTGCCGCCAGTGTAGTCAGAGATGAGGCCAGCGAAGATCCCCCCTTGCAAGAAAGAGTGGCAGGGGTCAGTCACACCACCCCAAAGGCAGAGCTTTGCCCTGGCTTGGCCCCAAATCCAACATGATGCTCTTTCATCCCCCGTCTTCTGACCAGCGTGCCCCCAAGGCTAAACATAACAATGCCAGAGCGAAGAGCTTTGATTTATCCCTTCCACTTCCTCCCTGCAGATGGTTTCTCAGCACTTCCATGAAGCTCTGGTCTCTTCCATGCTTGCAAAGTGTAGGAAAAAGAGTGTCTGAGCAAGCAAGACCTGAGGAAAGAGGCTGTGATGGTCACCAAAACAAATGGATGCCAAAATAAAATTGAGGGGTGTTCACTGCCTGCTAAGTGCTGTGAACACTGAACAAACCTCTCTGGGGAAAGAGCTGGTGTTGTCTGTAGGGGGGACCAGCCAAGGCTGGTCAAGGCCAGGATTGTCCCCAAATCATCCCTGATCCACCCCCTCCACCCTGGTATGTTGACGAACCTAAAATACCCCCGACATCAAAGAGGGTCGACAGGTCCCCGGCTTCCTTGGCACCGAAATGAGCTGTGAGGGAGAGGAGAAGGGTGAGGAGATGCTTCCTTTGCAAGGCTCGCTCCTGCCTCGCTGTCCCCAGAACTCACCGACGTTGACAATGTAGAGGGGCAGCCAGTAGAGGAAGGTGTAGCTCACCAGCTTGGCAAAGAGCAGGCACAGGGAGAACTCCACCACGCCCTGGGAGGAGAGGAGGGGACATCAGAGGAGCCTTCTTCCCCCAGCCTCCTCCAGACGGTGGGTTTTGCCCATTTTCTGCCCTGTGGCCATTTTGCTGATGGTCTGAGCTGCTCTGGCTTCGCTCTTTCCTCCATCCCAGCACTCACAGGTATCCGAAGTGCCTCAAGGAAGCTGATGGCTTCAGGCTCCTCAGCTGGCTCCTTGGGGCTGTTGGAGTGATCCACACTGCTCTGGCCTGAGAGGCTGAGTGGGGCCTCATTGGAGGTGACTGCTTCAGGATCCTTCTCACTGGTGGTCACTCCTCCAGGATCCTCGTCAGAGGCCATCTAAAAGCGAGCCGAAAGCAGGAGATGCGGCTGTCATGGCTGGAAGAGGCTGAAACATTGGATCTGCTGCTGGGGCATGACCCAGAGGATGCTCACAGTGGAAGAGCAACAACCATCCCCTGTGACAACTGAACACTGCTCTGATTCCTGCCATTACAGCCTGATGACCCAGCTGCACCCTGAGCGATACCCAGCCCCGCTGGGAATCGGGGAGACTCACGTGATGCAGAGGTGGATTGCAGTCAACATCCTCAGGATCTGCAGGGAGAAGGAATACCCCATGAGAGCCTGGAGCAGCCCCACTCCACCTGCTCCCCCTCCAGCATCTCACAGGGGCTGGGAACTCCCAGGTCTAGGCTGCGTCTCTGAGTAATTTCTTCCCCAGTAAAAACCCAAAGGACTTCCCAGATACTTCCTAGAAAGACAGGCTCAGGAGTGACTGGTATGGGGGATGAACCTGCCTGGACGACCCCAAAGGATGCTGAGCATCCCCATGGTGGTCAGATCCACATCCCTGCTAGCCACAGGTTGAAAATAAGTATTTGGGATTGCCAAAAATGCTTAGAGATGGGCAAGGTGGAAAATTGTATGTATTACACTGGCTGTCTGCTGTGCCCCAGATCACAACACTCACACTCCACGAGGAAGAAGAAGCAGATGATGCCCACGGTGGCGATGATGATGCCGGGCACAATGAAGGACAGGCCCCAGGCAGAGGAAACCCAGGCACCAGCGATGAGCGACCCTAAGATGTTGCCAACAGAGGTGTGCGAGTTCCAGATGCCCATGATCAAACCTCTCCTGGTGGGGACACAGCCAGGTCAGTGTCACTGAGGTGGCTGCCAGGGTCAACAGGGACCAGGACTGGCATGGGACACATGGAGCAAAACTCACTTTCCTTTCCCAAACCAGTTTCCGACGCATGCCACGACCGCAGGCCAGCCGGTTGTCTGCACCAGCCCATTGCAGACCTGGCAAGAGATGGGAAGCATCACCCAGCAAGCACCAACTACAGCCACGGAGCCCTGCACTGTTTTGGACAACTGGGCTCGAAAATAGCCACCCCTATTCCAAAGCTGTTAAGAAAACACTAGGTTTGTTTGGGTTTTTTTCCCTGCTGGGGCAATCTTGGAGCCGTCTGCATCGTTCCCATGGCTAAACTGGGAGTGGCTGGTGTTGCCAAACCAGCTGCCTGCACGGCTCAGGGACGGGCACACCCGGCGGTTTCGACGCCCACGCCACACGCAGCCAGGTTTTGCAGGGAGTGGAAACGCTCAGTGATCCCCTGCTCAGAAACTGGGCCACCCCAGTCCCTGAAGACCACTGAAAAACTGGGATGGGATAGAGATAGAGCCTGGGCATCCTCCAGCACAACACACCTGCACAACGATGAAGTACCAGAGGGCATGGATGTCCCAGAAGTAGCCGAGGCCGAAAAGTGCAGTGAAGAGCCCGCTCAGCACCATTCCCCCCGACAGGTAATAGCGCAGAGGGAGGCGCTCCCCAAAAATGCCGCTGCAGGGAGAGGGAAGAGCACAACTGAAGCTGTCACAGGTGATGCCACCAATGGGTGTGGTCACACTGAGCCAGTACTCGAATCCTGAGCGGATCCCTGGCTGCTTTCCTGTTAGCGCGACCCCATCCCAACGGAAACCAGTGCAAACTGGTGTGTGGAGGGAAAGGCCCTGGGTACCTGATAAACATCCCGATGGCGTAGGCCACCAGGAAGGCATTATCCAGTGCCCCAAAAAGCTCCTTGTAGTTGCCCCCATCTGGAAAACAAATATTAGGGCCACCTCAGCCAGGCCCCCATCTTGTGTCCCCTCCCCACGGCTGCTGGCTCCGTCTTGTCCCCCATTCCCAAAAGACTCATCTCCATGGGGGTTCTGGGAGTATGGCTGGGTGCCATCAGCACTGGGACCTGGTCCTGTCCTGTCCTGGATTTCACCACCCCCTGCTGCCCTTCGGCCCAAGGGCATGGGACAGACACTCACCACTTAATTACCTCCGGGTGCCTAATGAGCATCTGGCCCCCTGCCAAACCCCGGGCACGGCCTGGTTTTAGGGAATGGGGGGAGCCCAGGTCAGCTGCCACAAGTGTGGGTTTTGGGGTGCCTGGGGGGGTCTCAACCTTACCAAAGGGGGCCCAGCTGCACCAGGTGCTGCTGTTGGAGTCATTGTGGGGGTTCGGGCCCAAGGCCGAGCAGTTGGGGTGCAGCTGGCTCTGCATGGAGAGAGAGAGAGAGGGTGAAATCGAGGTGCTGTCAGCACCCCCCTCCCCATGTGCCCTCACCAGGTTCCCTGTCCCCACAGCTGTGGTGAGGCTGGAGCTCACCTTGACGATGCTGATGGGTTTTCGGGAGAGGTGGTAGCTGGTGTAGGAGAGGAAGGTCAGTACCAGAGTCAGTCCCCGATAGCTGTGGGAGGAAGGAAGAGGAGAGGTCAGGGTTTGTGGGACAGGGATGGGTGGCCTCAGCACCCAACAGGACTCTTCTACTGGACTGGTGACCTGAACCAGCTCAGCTGAGATGGTCAGGAAGCGAACAGCCCCCCCCAAAAAAAGCCCAGGATGCGGCTTAAAGAGATCAGCTGAGTTTAGTGGGGAGCATCAAGCAGAGTTTCCACCTCCTCAAGCAGTTACAGCCCACCGAAACGGGGTGAGCAAGTGCTTTCCTGGTGTCATGAGTGGAAACTGCGCTGATTCATCATCACTCCCCAGGGTTAATCAAAGACAACCTGGAAAAAAAAAGCAGGGGGTGGGATGCCCCAGGCAATACCAGCTCCTCTTTTTCCACCAAATAGCCATTTCATCCTCTTTGCTTGGACTAAACGCTGGGAAATGGGGGAGTCTGGGCTCAGGAAATGGGGACGCTGCTCCCACCAAAGCTGATAGATAAATCCTGGAGAATTCCAAGTAGGATCTAGTGCTCTCTGGAGCAAGATGGGCATCTCTGAAGGAGTTATCCTGCCTTCAGGAAGGGTTTTATGACAGCACAGAGGATGCAAGTGATCAGGAGCAGCTGCAGCACACAGACATGTCACGGGATTGCTCCAAGTTTAAAAAAAAACAACAACTTCTTTTTTGGTGGTTTTGGCCTGTCCTGCTCCTCTTTGCAGTTTCACTTCTCCCTAGAGCTGCAGCAATGACGGGTGCCCTGCAAATCCAGGGCAACCCCCTGTGCTGGGGTGCTGGCTCCAAGGCTGCACTATGGCTGAGAAACTGCTACTTCCCACCCCAAAAAATGAATAAACCACCCAAAATCACAGCTAGTGACTGCAGGGCTGATCCAAGAGGAGCAGAGAGGCCACAGTAGGGAACGGGAAGATAAACTGCACGTGCAGTGCCCGCCTGGGCCAGACACTTGGGTGTTTTTTTTTCTCTTTGCCCTACGTGTTCTGGTAGGGAAAATTCCAGCTGATGGAAAACCGGGGGAGTGTCTGGCAATGGGCTTCCAAAAAACCCAAATACTAATTGAAATTAAATGGGCAGCAGGCCCATCACTTCATCAAAAGAAAACGCAGCCGGCGAGGTCTCTGTGTTGGCCACATCCCACTGAATTTTGAGTGTGAGAGCCTGAGACATCTGGAGGCTGGCGGGTGCTGCTGCCCATCTCGGGGCTCCCCCTCGCTCCTGGGCTGAGTCCAAAGCCCTGGGCTGACCCCATCTCACAGTGGGTCCAGTGCCTGAGGGCGATGCTGACCCCCAATTCAATGTAGGTCCCCACCCCAGGTCTCCTCCCCATCCTGGTGCTGGTCCCCACAAAAAGTGACCGGCCAGTCCAAGCCTGGTCCCTGTCCCAGTGTCAGCCCCCAGACAAGTGGTCTCCAGTCCGGCATTGGTCCCACTGCTGGCCCCCATGCTGCTTCCAGTTCGTTGGTGTGAGGTCAGTCTCCATCCCAGTGCCAGTCTCCATCCCAGTGCTAGTCTCTACCTCAGTTCCACTTCCAGTGGTTGCCAGTCCCCAGTGGAAGAACACCCCCTCCTCCCTAACCCAGGGCTGATCCCTGCGCCCGTTCTGGTCCCCATCCTGGAGTCGGCTCCTGCGTCCAGGGCCGGTCTCTATTCCAGGGCTGGTCCACAGATGAGTGAGCCCCGTTCCAGAGACTGTCCCTATCCCGGTGCCGATACCCTCCCTGCCCGATGTCAGTCTCTACCCCGGTGCCAGTCTCGATCCCGGGGACAGTCTCGATCCCGGGGACAGTCTCGATCCCTGCGCCGGTCCCTTTGTCCCGAGCAGGTCCCGATCCCGGTGCCGGTCCCTATGTCCAGGACCAGTCCCGATCCCTCTGTGCAGAGCCGGCCCCGATCCCAGTCCCTATGTCCAGAGCCGGTCCCGATCCCGGTGCCGTTCCCCCCATCCCGCTCCCCGACCCCGCTCACCGGCTGTCCCGGGGGAGGGCGCGGAGCAGGCGAACCCCGGGGGCGAGCGCTGCCCTCATGGCGGGCGGCGGCGGCGGCGGCACTCGGGCACCCCCCGGCTCCTTTTCACCGCCCCCGGGGCCGCCGCTCCCGCCCCGCCGGCCCCGGTCCCGCCCCGGCTCTGCCCGGGCACAGCCCCGGCCGCGAGGGGCGAACCAGGCTGCCCTCGCTCCCCCTAAAACAAAAATGCCCTTCAAAGCCGGCTGGAACGAGGGAAGAGCCGCGCTGGGCAGCGGGACCGCGCAGCCCGGTTCATATCCCTCTCGGGGCTCTTTGAGCTTCCCCAGATGCTGGTTTTTCTCCAGCAGAAAAAACTGGATTTAACTTTTCCACTCCCATTCCCAGCAACTCTCGCAGAGGCTTCACTGCCCTGATGTTGACTGAGCTACCCCAGAGAGGCTTTGGGGTCATTGCCAGGGATTTGGGGAGACCTCCTCTCACCCCCCTCCTCCCCCCCTTTCAAAGTATGCCGTTTATCCTGCTAGGGGCAGATCGAGGATGAGGAGCAGCAACAGCTTTATTTATTCCTTTAACTAAGCCCCAAATCAGCCCACAGCCCCTTTGGGGATCCCTCCAGAGAGGTAGGAACAGGGGACCCCAGGGCCTGAGCGAGCCCTTGGGGACCTGCCAAGGAACTGCTTGTCCTCAGCTGCCCGAGAGCTGAAATCAGTTACAAAAAACCCATTTGCAGCTTCAGCCCTTTGCTTCCCTGCCCCCTCAGAGGGCAGATCCTGCCCTTTCCAAACCCACTCCAACACCCTGAATTAGGACCGCAGCACCTTCCCCTGACGCAAGCAGCTGTTAATAAACAGCATCAGCCACCACGGATCCCTCAGTGAATGATTCTCCAGGGGGAACTGAGGAGCAGTCCCTGGCTCTGTGCCTCTGTGCCACCTCTGGACCGGAGGTGGGTTTGCTTTGTGCCCAATGGGACTGGAACAGGGAAAAGAAATGATCCGGCACACTCGGCCACCCATCCTTCCTGCCACGGTTAATATTGGAGAGGGCGGCCAGCAAAGAGCAAATATTAATGACAGGGTACGGAGCAACCTCTGCCCAGGACCATGTTACCTCATCACAGGCAGTTTTGGGAAAACCCATCTTGCTCCAGTCACTCCTGCAAAGGGCTGCAGATTTTTTTTACTAGGAAAACGCTCCTTTCTGGAGCAAAGTAGAGGCTATGGGAGCCATGGATCAGGTACAGAGCTGTGTGGGTACTGGAAGAGAGGTCCTCACACAGAAAAGAAGGGAGGAACAATAAATACCTGGATCTGGAAGGTGATCCAAATGGCAAGGGCTGGCAGAAGCCCTAGGAGAAGGGAGAGAAGGGAGCAGGGAAAGGTTAGAAATCCTCCCCTAGGAGATACTGACCCCTGGCACCTCATTTCTCCTCCTTTCACACTTCAAATAAGACAAACAATCCTTGAAAACAGTTTATTCCACAGTCAAATGCTGGAATGCAAGTGCCTGCCATAAACCAACGCCACAGAGCAATCGCCTCCTTCACCTCGGCCATCGCCCCGGCAAACTGCACACCTGGAGCAGAGTGGGAGAGGCACAGCACAAACCAGAGCACACAAACCAGGAGAGCAAAGGTGACACCATCCTGGCAGCTGGTGTGGAGGGACAGGCAGGACACGGCACAGCCCCGCTCCCTACTCACAGCAGTCGCTGGGATACGGAGCTGCCTCGCTCACAGACGCTTCCCCGAGCGGGCACAGAGAGCAGCCAAGTCCCGGAGGGGCCGTGTGGCCGCGTGGGCACAGGAGGAGATCACCGAGTGCAGCGCCTGGCTGTAGGCTGAGTGAGATGGGGACACAGAAACAGTGTCAGGGCACCAGAGGTGCTCTTATGGCCCGAAACTGGGCTTGGCTCTAGCCTTTCACCAGAGTAGAGAGGCAGCAATTGGGGTTTAAGGTAAATCGACATGCCTGTAGTTTTCTCCACACCTGTTTGCACACTTGGCACACTCCCGAATATAAAGCAGTACATAAGCCAAAGATTATTTTATGAACCCCACTGTCTCCATTTCCCTCCCAGTTGCCTGGCCAGGCACTTTCCCAAGCTATGCTCAAGGTCAGAGCACTCCATCACCTAAGGAAGGCCCTTTGCACACACTTCAGTGCATCCTCCCACACACACCTTTGTGCATCCTCTCAGCAGAAGATTCAGCATTTAAGGCAGAGGGCTCTGTGCCCCTAATGAGATGCTTTGCAGCATTTTCCTCATGGTTGTGTCCCCAGCCACACGTGGCCATGTCACAGCTGTGTTATTGAACACATTGCAGGGGCTGGTGCATTGCTGAGGATGCCACTACACTCCCTAAGCGACACAGGTTGGATCAAGCAGCAGAGCCCCTGACTTGCCCTCTCCAGAGCATATTTGGAGGAGCATCTCTGCACAGCAGCCCAGGATCATGGAAACACCTATCCTGGTTTGATTTCTCCCTGTCTAATCAGGCCCAGATGTCTCATCTCTGGAAGCAGGAGCTCCTACCTTTGTGGTTTTTGTAGAAGACGCAGTTATTGGCACAGGTATCCGGGTGGGAATCCCAGAAATTGGACCCACAGGAACACAGTGGGGGCAAGTCGATGTTAGAGAGTTTGATTTTCTCCCTCATCTGGGCTCTCAGAGCTTCCACATACCTGCAAGGGATCAAACATTCACCTCTGCCAGCGACAGCCAGCTCTGCACGAGGAGCACAGACTGGCTGTACCTTGTGTGCTCCTTATCCCGCTGCTGCCTGTCCTTCACTCTCCTCTCCTCCAGCTGAAGCTGGGCCAGGGCTTCCCAGGTTCCCTCTCCTGGGGAAGGTCCTTGCTGCTCAGCCATGTCTCGCATCCTCTGCTCCTCTTCCCGGCGCAGATTCTCCTTCTCCCTCTTAATCCTGCAGGAACACAAGTGCTTAGAGAAGGAGCTTCCCCATCCCAACCTCCATTCCTGGCTGGTCCCTGGCTGTGAGGTCAGGGCACAGGAATCTGGGTGATGCTGCTGCTTTCAAAGGCAAAAGGAATTCTGCACTAATGACAGCATTAAATACAAATAAATATATTGGCTTTAAAGATAAAATGGTTAAAAAAGTTTCCCAAGCCTGCATTCTTCCCCCTATATGGCAACACCAGCCTGTGAATGCTCTCTTGCCCTCAAACTCTTCCTGCCTGCCTGTTTCCTCACCATCACAGACTTCCTCTTCCAGTTCCTTCCTGCATCACATCCACACGTGCTCCTGCCACCTACAGCTCCCCAGAACTGTGCTCTGTCCTTGAACCAAGCATGTAGGCTGGGCTCTTTAATACCCACCAGAAAGGACCAACACCTCAGCTTCCTATTGCTTCTGATTATGAGGCAGCTTGGATCCTTCTGTAAGCAGCTTCCAGAACAGGGAAGCGTGACAGGGCTGGCTACAGCAGAGACACTCCAAGGATCCCACCTTCACTCCAAAACAGGCTTTAAGATGTACTTTTAACCAAGTTTTCCTCAATCTCCCTTGCACCTACATGGCCCTCCAGCCCTTTAGTGGGACCTGGAGGTATGAATTGTGTAACTCCCACCAAACACAACACACGCTCCCCAGACAGGCAGCAATTGCAAAGCACAAAGACTTTACACCATAGTATCTGATATTTTATTCCCAAATGCAACAACGTGTTCCAGGCCACTCCTTGCCAGGAGTGGCTTTTTTAAAACCAAAATCAAGGCTGGGAAGAAGCCAGGGGAAGGCAGTGTCATGGGACATTTTGGACCTTACTTCATGTAGGGGGTCATATCTTCACATCCAGAAGAAAAGTGCTGAAGTCGAACTTCTCTGATTGAGTTATAAACTCAGCAATGTTTTTTAAATGAAATGTAGAACCTTAAGTACAGCACCATAAATCTGCTCCAGAAACTGAGGCCAAGGCCAGCTCAGGGCTTTACGCCCCACAGTGCTCTTTAGAAGAGCTCACCCAGCTCTTCTCTGCACACACTCCAAGGGAAAAAAATAATAATGAAAAGGCATCACACTAACTAGGAAGTCCTTGGGACCTGACCAGCATTCACAGTGTAGAACAAGCTCTCTGAAGCTCCCAAGTGCCACTGGAATGTCAGGGATGTGGCTGGAGGAGCACTGCTTTAGACTGGCAGTTTTTCCCAAAAAACACCCATGAAAATCCTGCCCTGGGCTGCCTGTCCTGCTCCCTCAAAGCCTGATCACAGAAGACTCAGGATGATCAGATTTAGGTCAGTTCATTCAAAGGAAATCTAGGGAAAAAACAGACATTAGAGAATCTTTCCTATTTTGCTGTGAATTTGCAGAGCTCCTCCTTAATGAACCCCTCCAAAGGAGAAGCTGAGAAACCACCAGCACAAGCGATACTTTTACACAGATACCAAGTGTTCAACTCTGGAACAAACGCCTGGAAATCACTTTATTACACTGTATATAAGTTTTTATGGCTGTGAGGGTGAAGGGTCTGCCAGGGACAATCACATAAAAATGCCAGGGATAGTCATAGCTTAACCACAATGACATGACCTCACCCCAAAGATTCTAAACACAGGCTTAGATTCCCAGAGTCATGGTTTGGGAAGTTGCACCTCTCCCAGCCCCATGTTTTGGCTCCCAACTCCCAAACAGGCTGCACAAGGACTTGAAAACTGAACAGAGGAGTGCTAAAGGACTCAACATGGCCCAAGGGTCTGTCTTGAGGGGTTGGTTGTGTGCATCCCACCCCAGGAGGGGTTACAGAGCAGTGCCTGGTCTACACCAGACAAGCTCCAAAGACCTTTTTGACCTTGTGAAGGACCCTGTCTTGATGGAGGAGGTGATCCCACCAGCTGCACAGACTCACTGGGCAACTCTCTGCTGCCTCTCTCGCTGCCGCCGCTGCTCCCTCACTCGCTCCCGCTCCACGGCCATGAAGAGGCGCCGGCGCCGCAGGAATTCGCTCTGCCGCTTCGGAGAAGAACAGAAGGACATTTGGGAAGGATGTCCAGGATAAATATCGAGCAGTATCAGTGCTCAGCTTCACTTCTGGAGGATGGAACCTCACTCTTTCCCCCAAAAGACCCTCAAAAATCTCCGCGTGCACGTGACCCAGGACTGGGAAGCTGGAGAGATAGCACTGAGGCAGGAAAGACCAAGTCATCTCGAAGCATTGGAGAGCTTTGTACCAGCATCCCTCCACTGAAGCTTCCTACGGATGGAAGCTCTGCCACCTGGCAAATTCCTAAACTCTCACTCTGCTGAGGGGAAAAGAGCCAATTCCAACGTCAACTCGCTTGAATTTGGATCCACCTGGACACTGGTGCTCCCCTGCAGCTCACTGGAATCCTGGATCTCCTCCAAAAGATGAATGTATGACACCAGGCTGGATTCTCTACATGCAGGAGAACCACAGAGGTGGCAAAACCACTGCTGAGACAAATTCAGGGGCCCTGCAAGGAACAACTCCCATATGGCCACTGAGGGATTATTGTCTGGGCTTTGGCTGATCCCACTGATGCAGCAAGGGCAGGGAAACCTCCTGGCTAAAGCTCACATCAAAAGCCCTCCTGCCGCAGGATACAAAGATAGTTTGAGCTCCACGACACCCAAAAGTTTAATGCATAGATTTTTTCCTCATGAATGCCAAAACCTTTGGGCTGAGTTTGTCCACCTCACTCAGCGGAGAGAGCCCAGCACAGCTGGAGATAAAGGAGGAGGAGGAGAGATCACCAGGCTGCCAGTGAAGAAAACCGGATGGAAAAAACCCAGGCAGAGGAGAGTGCTGCAAAACCAGTTATCTTGGATGGATCAGAGCCAAGGAAATAAAAAGCAAGGGGAAAGGGAACGGCAGGGTTAGGAGGAACAGCCTGAGAAGCCCCAGCTGTTGTCACACTGGCGAGAAACCACAACCATATTTGGGATCAGTTGGTTGGAAAACACTTGTAAGGAACAAAAAACATGCAAATCGTTCAGTTTTATGCTGCAAGCTGCAAGAAAGGTGACAGAAGGAGACAGAAATGTTCCTCTTCATGGCAGGAGGAAGCAGGAAAATTAAAGTCATTGGCTTTAGGCATCCAAGACAAACATCATCACTCCACATCACTCAGATTAGCACGAGCCAAACTGTCCAGGACACAGGCTGGAAGCCCTCACTGTGAAATCATCCACTCAGCATGAGGCAGCAGGCTGGGCTTAAGGCTATCCCCAAAATCAGAGAAACCTTTATATTCTAGCCTTGTATCTAAAACAAGATAAAGTTGGCTTTGTTCTTCCTTTCTTCTTTTCCTTCTTTTTTTTTTTTTTAAGAATTTTTGGCAGCTTCTTGGGCTCTCTGCAACTACAGCAAGCACCCCTTGGTTTTGCCAGGCACAATGAAGAGAGCCTGTTTCTCCTTCAAACTTTCGGTGTTACTGAGATCCCAGATTTTGTAGGAGGAGCAGGTAACAGTTGCACTTAGTCACAACAGATTCTAAAAACCTGGTAGCTTTGCCCAAGACCTGAGACACCAACAAAGCTGACAATCTAAACCCAGCAGGGGTTTCATACATCAAACCCCCTCTGAGGCTTCTTATTTGAGCCAGCAGCATTCCCAACACCCAACCCCTTTCAAACAAAACCACAAGGGCTTGGCTGCCCTGGACAGACCTGCTTCCTGGTTTCCTCTTGGTCAACACCAGCCCAGAGTTTGAGGAGAGGTTGGTATTCAGTCTGTGGCCTCCCAGGAGGCTTGGGCAGGCTCGAGTCCTTCACCAACCCATCACAGACCTGAGAGACAATGGAAGGGAGCAGCATCAGCATGGCCACAGTTAAGTTTCTCATCTTCCCCCAGCAAAATGCTCTTCACTGGAGGCAGGGCCTCTGTGTGATCCCTACAGACCTCAGTGGGATGACCTACCTGTGAAATGGGTTTTAACTGTGGTACAGGTTGGCCATGAACAGGAGAGATGTGCCACTTCTTGACATAGCAGTCTGAGCACCAAAGCTTTGCCAAAACACCTCTAAAGATATCCTTGGAAGAGGGTTCTGCTTTAGTTTAAATATGGATGCACATCTCCCCATTCCAAACTTCTATTACGAACTTCGTGAAGTGTGAAACAAATAACGAAGTGTAAATGGAATTCCACAGCCAACATCTCCCAAAACCTCAGTGTAAACCTCAGCATAAACTTCTGCTGTCTCCCCTGCTCACTATCTGCCCAGCCAGTATTTCTGCTCCAAGCTGGCCTAAACCCCAGCCAAGGTTGGGCACACACTGCCACAGCCATAAAGCCTTTGCCAACCACCCAAAGTAATCAGGACGAACCATTTCCATCCCCCAGATGCTCAAAAAAAGCTGCCTGAAAACAAAAAAGGAAGGATAAGTACATCAACCCCTCCTCAACTCCTCCTAGGGCAGCGCCTGCCACCCTCAGGCACTGGGATTGCCACAGCCACCTTTTTTCCCCCTTTTCTAGGAGGTTTCTGACTGATTTTATCTCTTCCACCCTCGGGCCTTTCGGTGTGGTCTGAGCATGGCTCTGGGTATGATGTGTCTGCACACCCTCGGTTTCAGCTTTCGTC
Source organism: Oreocharis arfaki (assembly GCA_013398015.1). Classification (NCBI taxonomy): domain Eukaryota; kingdom Metazoa; phylum Chordata; class Aves; order Passeriformes; family Paramythiidae; genus Oreocharis; species Oreocharis arfaki. Next base: position 7,733 of record VZRR01014019.1, on the reverse strand, counting down.
TGGGCAGCTGCCAACCAGCATCACAAGCAGGCAGGAATCAAAGCCTTTGAGGCCACAACTGTACCTGAAAGCAGTGAATGGCAGCACCAACCTCACTGAGCTCCAATACTGCCCCTGAGCCCACTTTGAGGACTGTAGGCTGAAGCATTAAGCAGGCCTGAGGGAGCAACTGCTCTACTCCAAGAGCAGCCTCTTCCAGACACCAAAATAAAGCTAATGATCTGAACCCTTTAAGACCAACCTTGCACGACTCTTTTTCTAATTCAATTTTGATGTAGAAGTCATCATCCCTCCCAGTGCCACGTGTGGCTGTGCCCTGCTCCAACAGCTCAGCAGGCAGATCGTGGTGTCCCACCAGCAGCAGCTCCTCACTCTTGTTCATGGGCATTGCAGCTGCCAGGCAAGGCTCTGGTTTCTGGAGAAGGGAGGACATGGGTGTATGGAATTAAATCTGGCTGCTGTGGTGCCAAGGGAAAGCTGAACACCCTCGGAGCAGCTTTAGCACGAGGCTGTGTGTGCTGTCACTCGGATGTGATCTGGCAGCACCATGTGTTCAGCAGCACCATGGGGCACCGGAGCTGGCAAACAGGAATGTAGCAGGGTGACTGTGACTGCGCCCTCCCCAACTGCAGAAGCAGTGGGACAGACGTGTGGGGTGAAGGGGAGGCAAGGCAAAAGCCTCTCCAGGCACTGTTTCACAGTGGCAAGGAGCTGGGATCTCTGAGTGACACCCGAGCACGGAGCATACTCCCTCAGATGGGAAGTGGGCAGGCTCCCCAGTGGCAATCCACAATATTTTGAGAGGCAGCAGATTGTTTCCTACAAACTAAAGAATCAAAATGCCAGAAGCAAGCTCGAAGCCAGGATAATTTGCTTTTTTTTTTTTCCTTCAGCATGGTGGGAAAGGAAGAGCAGGACTGCTGACAGAGGGAAAGGATGGATCAGTAGGAGAACAGACCATGCCAAGAATTCCTTGATATGGCTCTGCTGCTGTTTGGGAAGGACAGAGAATAGCCTGGTGTCAGTCTGAATATGGAATTATTTGATAGACATGGGAATTACTCCATCAACCCCATTATGGCAGACACATGACAGAATAGCTGCTTCGGTGAGGATAAGGGAATAGAGGGGAAGGGTTATTGCTTTGGAAGGTTTCTCTGGAGCATTGAAGGTATAAAAGTCATGAAACTGTGGAAAAACTCCACCAACTTTGTGGAATGAGACACTGGGGAAAAGAATTTGGGTGCTGCCATGCTGGGGAGCTACAGCAGTCCACCAAACCCTGAAGGCAAAAACTCAGTGAACAGGATGATTGTGGAACACTGGACAGGTCATTTCCAGGCAATTACCATTTCGGTATCTGCTTGGGAAAGCAGGCAATTAAGTCTTTGGATGCTTTTGACCTCAAAAGAAAACTTGAGGGGAGAGAGAGAGCAACAATTTTAGGAACATGGATTATTGATCACAGGGAATGCAACACTTTACAGGAATACAGGAAAAAGAAGAAGAAAAATGCAGAAAACAGGACTGAAGGAGAAAAAAACATTTCACCTAAAGGCTTGCTTTGAATTAGCAGCAGCAGGAAGAAAAATGCTGGGACTATTATCAGGAAGAAGAAGTCAGGTTATTCGTAGAAGCTAAGGTTTTTAAGGAGGATGGACCTGCCCTGGGCTGCTGCCAGGAGCAGCAGCCAAGGTGCAAACAGCTCCCTGAAATCTGTGGAGGTCCAGATTATCAGAAAAGGGCTGGAGGAGTGTCTTTCTTTATTTAAAGGAGCGGAAAAGGAAAGACCAAATGGAAGATTTTAGCCGCAAGAGTTTAACTGTGACTTCTGAAAAAACAAGAGGAAATCACCTTGCAAACTGCCTGTAAGCCACAAGAAAACAAGATAAGCAGCAACCAGCATAAATTTGTCAAGAGCGAGTCAGGTCAGGCTAAGCTGAATGTCTCCTACAATAGAAGGAAGAGGCCTCAGGCAAAGAGCAGCAGAAGACTCTGGGGTTTAGCTGAGCTCTTGACGTGGCCTAATTCAACACCGGGGTAAAGCAAAACCTGTTAGATGGAAGTCTGATGTGGGATGTGCAGAACTGATTAAAGACATGGCCCAGATTTGGTCTCAGGAGTTCACTGCACAGAAATAGGGTAAGAACCAGGTGGGCTCTGCTCTTCGATTTCATTATCAGCCCGGCTGAAGGAAGAAAGAAGTATCTTGATTAAGCTACTGACCCCACTTGCATTGCACAAGTATTGGGTGAAAAGTGAAAAACCCGTGGGTTCAAACCAAAGAAATGGGCTGGAATACACAGCACAAGGAAATCCAGGGAGCACAAAAGCAGAGGCAGCACTACCAAGGGCTTAAGTCCATGGTTATGTCTGTGACAGCCTTTTTCACCTGAAGAGAAGGGAACATGCTGTTGTCCTGCCAGGCTGGGAATGTGCCAAACCTTCACACAGAGAGACATTCAGATTAATATTGGAGCTTTTTTCTCCTCATATATCATGGAGTAATAAAACAGAGCAATGCAATAAATCAATATATTCCTCCCAGAACAAATCACCCAAGGAAGCTGTTAAACTTCCTTATGTAGATTAACTGTAGCTGCAGCGAGGCTGGGGTGGGAGGATGGCCCCAAACCCCTCCCAGTGTTTCTCACTTCTGTGGATGACTTGCTTCATGGGCATACAGATCTCCTGGGAGGGCCACAGCCTCCCCTCTGGCTCACCTGGGCAGTGGCCCTATTATTTATGTGAGGTCATGAACCAACCCATCTCACTGAATGCATTGAGGGCTCAAACAAGAGGGATGTTTGGTATTGGAAAATAGGCAACGAGGTTTTTGAGCCCATAATTGTTGTGTTTCTCTGAGTCCTATTTGCAGAGCTTGACTGGCCTCATCAGAAATCCAAGAGTACACAGAAGAGGAAGAGCCAGACCAGCCCTCCTATAAAGGACAGTTTCTAGATAATCAGCCAAGATCTACTTCACCTTTGGTGAACCTGAGAAAGAGAAGGGAATGAAGATCTACAGGATGGGCAGGAAACTGACTCCAGAGGCAGTAAGACAAAACACCAGCTGGGCTGCTGCTGGTGTTCTCCAAAGTACGTCAGTTTAAGAAAGGTCTTGGCATAGAGACTGGGATAATAGCTACAACACAAAGGAGTTCTTGAGAACTAGAGGAGCAAAATCAGAATTAAATTCAGCAGAGCAAAAGGTGGGACTGACCTCCTTCCATGCACTGCTTCGAGGAAAGCAGCTTCGTGACAACTGTTCTCTAGCAGAAGCCAGCCCCAGGTGAGGAAAAACCCTCCAGATCTTTGCCACCCACACAAAACAAGGGTTTGATGCAATGGAAAGAGCTGTTGAGGTTTGAAGAAATAATGGCACCTGAAGGGAGGGCTGGTAATCACATTCCTCCCAGAAACCCAGATAACAATCTCAACCTTTTAAAGTCTTTTTTGCATTCTTGAGTTCATCTCAGAGATGTTTTCACACACTTTATCCTGCTGCCTTCTCTGAAATGGGTTACCCCCAGGTGAGTCAGGAAAGCACAATTTATTTCATTCCTGCTGGAGCAACTTCCCGAATTACACTTTGGATTTGCTAATTAGAGCCAAACCTTCAGCAGTGTGCAAGGTGATTTCTCTGCCCTCACCCCGGGGCAGCCCTGGCTCACCTCCAGCCTCCAGGCACCGGGGGACACAGTCCTGGTCCTGCGGGACGCCAGCCTGCGCCGAACCTGCTTCACAGCCCTGCTGAGCTGCGGCCGTAAGGAAGGCAGAGAAAAGACAGGACAAGTTCAGCTGCATGGAGAGATCTCCCAAACAGTCTGCTCCAGCCAAGGAGCTCGAGCAAGGCAGCATGACCCAACACACAATCAGCCAGGGGTCTTTCAGAGCTGCTCCGAGGTACTGAAATCCTGATCCGGGCAACTCATCTGCTCCCAAAAAATGTTGCTGAGATGACAGATCCCAAGTCTTCCTGCTTGGTATCCAGCCAGAAGTGATTTTCCAGCCCAAGGTACTTCAACTGGAATGCATCCCATGGTGCTTCAACTGGAATAACTCCAGATCCTAGGCGAGCACACAGGCTTTCTAGACCACCAAATGCACCATAAACATCACTACTAAAAAAAAAGCCCAAAAAACCAAAAAGCTTAAACAGTCCTGAAGGCAGGTTTTCCCAGATTTTGGTCTGCACGAGACAAACTGCAATGAGCTGGCACCACCTAGTGCCACCTCTGCGCCAGGACACGGCTGGGAAAACACCGTGCCTGCGAGGAGCCAGACCAGCTCAGCCACAGCACCCTGGCCGAGCCGCCCAGCTGGATGCTCTTAGGAGCAGCACAACATTCAGGGTGACAATGCGAGCTAACATTTCACTCAATACCTAAACCCAAATATTAGGGATGTGCTGTAGAAGAAAAAAAGAAACATTGCTTCGAGCACTGAGGATCCAAAACGCCGAAGCAGCGATGGAAAGGCAGGAGGGGCACGGCTCACCTCGGCAGCTTGTTGCTGGAATGGCTCACCATGCCTCTCTTCCAGCTGGGCTGGAATGATGATGGGAGCAGGGAGACTCTGGAACAGGCACGTGTTCTTCCAGGGGGTTGAGTACTGCACAGCAACACAGCTCTCCCTCTCCGCCTGCCAGGAAAAAGCCACGTGGGATCTCCAGCCATGACCCGGCAAGATGTCAACTGTGGTGACATTTCAACACCCTTGGGTGAAATTTCTTGGGATGGAGGATTTGGCTCTCCATGCTGAGGGAATACAAAGAACCATCAGGCTCTTTGGGACTGAGGGCATTTGCAGGCTTCCCGCTTGGAGCTGGCAGAGTTACATGAGGACATCCCTAGTCAGCCATGGAAACAGCCCAAACACCCCAAGAGTGGCCAAAGCTGGTGACATCTCAGTGCATTCTCTTTTCTGCCACACTCAAATCCTGGCAAGTCTCCCCAGCACTTGTTTGAGAGGACAAAGGATTAAATATATTCATGGGATAATCCAAAACAAGCCCATGGAGGAAAAGGGAATGTGGAGACAGAGGGAAAGTGTTGCTTGAAAACTATTTGGCTGCTCTGGAAAAGGGATGGGAAAAGAGACAGCAGAAAAGCTGCTCTGCCTTAAATGCAGCCAGGAGACATCCACATCATTCCCATCTCCTGCCTGGCTGGTTTTTAACTCCAGGCAATTCCACAGAGAGCTTCAGGACTCTGTTCTGCTGTTGCCTGAGGGAGACAGCAACCTTCCCCTGGGGAGGCTTCAAAGCACCTCCAACACCAGCTGAAGTGTGGCGTTGACCCAGCTTGCCTGGACACTGCCACCAGAGCATCTGGAACCTCAGAGTTTCTCATTTTTTCTCATTAACACCTTGACTTAAGCTCCAGTGTCTGGATTTTTCCCAGCTGATGTTGGGTTTGGAGGAGTTTCTCCTGGCAGAGCCTCACTTACTGCTTCGAAGGCCTTCTGCAGCTCCTGCCTCCGGCGCATCCTGACCTGCCGGTTCACCCGCTGCCTCACCTCGCCCTGGAATCTCCTCAGGCTGGCTGCCTTCTTCCGCTGCTGCTCCTTCAGCTCCTCCTCCACCCGGAATGCCGAGGCCTGGGAGAGGTGGAAGTAGATTTCACCAGGGTTTTGCCACGCTGTAGCATTAGAGCAGCTTGTATCTCTGCACCCCCTTTTCCCACACCTGGAGTGACCAGGCAGACAAAGCAGCACCCAGAGCAAACTCCATGTTTTGTTTCAAAATATGTGGAATAACAGCTTGGACAATATCTACTGGGTTATTACAAGCTGGATTGAGTCTGACTAGAGATATGGAGCATGCACACCTCTGCCTTTCTCTCTCTGCAACACACAGGGAAGGAAAGAAAAAGGAGACCCATGGAGCAGCCCCCGGCTCCTGTTCCCATGAAACGATGTTCAAACATCCAAAGCCTGGATCTAAAAGGAATAGGCCAGCCCCTCATCCTATAAATGTCCTGCAAGGCTGGAAGCACATCAGGGAAGCAGCTCACAGGCCACAGCACTGCTCCAGAATGTCCTTACCATCTGAAGTGAAAGATTAAGAGCCATGACCTGAAAAAGCCAAAAATCCCATTTTATTCTCCTTGCGATTCTGCCAAGCAACCCTGCAACACCACCATGGCTTAAATTAAAACAGCACTGCTCTCCTGGCTGCCACCATGGCAAGAGAAACCAGAGACTGAAGGGATGGAGGAAAGGGGTGAGGCCAAAGATGAACTTGAACAGCAGGGTCAACACAGCCCAACAAAAACTCCAAGATGGGGAGAAATCCACACGGCTACACATGAAACCAAGGCAGTGCTCCAGGGAACAGCTCAGTGCCAGCTCACCCACTGCCCACCTCAGCAGCAACTTTGATGCAAGAGGCATTACTGTGTATTAATTAAAAGTGTCTTAAATAAGCTCAGACAACCCTGGACAGCTTCATTCACCTCTGGAAGCCGTACATGGGGGGCCCCAGGAGCATCCAGGACCCCTGAAGCTGTCAGGAAAAGTTCAGCTCCCCCAGAAGTTTCATCATGCCAGGATGGAAGTTCCGTGGAATATGGAGATGATTGATTTCCATAAATTATCTCAACCTTTCAGGATTTAAATTACTATATAGGAATAAATCATCTCAGAAGGGCAGGAGCTTCTATAATGTTCAGACATTAATTACAGGGGACTGAACTAATCATCCAATATTTAATGCACTTTTAGTCCTCTTAGAATAACCCTCAAAGCAGAAATCCCTGAGATAAGCATCCATGAAGATTTCCCTAAGTGTTTCTGATGGGGTACAGTGGGGATTGGCTCCAGACTCTGAAACACTCAATTCTTTTTTTTTTTAAATCAGCAACAGAATAAAATCTCAACTCCCTGACATCCTTTGAGTGATGTGGGAAAGCGAGAAGCAGCACTGGCTGGGGTCCCCACCTGACTGATGTTTAAAATTGACACATTTCTCCTCAAAAAACACAGTTTTTTGGAGGGCAATCAACTCGGAGAAATGTTGTGGGCTTGTGCAAAGGGGAGGCCAGACTACACAGACATCACAGTGGCTTCGGACCCCACTAATTCACACTAAAACAAATTATTATTTTTAGGAGCCATGCTCCTGGCTGCCTTCAGGCTGTGAAAAGATCGCTTTTGGCTCTGATTCCCCCTGTGGGTTTTACTGGCACATTGAGGGGTTAGAGATGCCCCAGCAGATGGTGCCCTCGGTGCACTCACAAAGGCCGGGCTTTGCTCCGGCTGCCTCGGCGCATTCTCCACCCAGACGACCACGGGGGCCACGCTCAGGTTCCTCTCGGCCAGCACCCGCCAGTTGTGCTGCCGGGGTCTCCCCTGGTGCCTCCCCGGGGGCTTCCCGGCCCCCCAGCGCTGCTCCTTCGAGGGGGGCATGATCCCGGCACCACCGTGGGCCCGGTCCTGGGGAAGGGGAGCAGAGGTGAGGGTGTCTCCCCGGGCACCCCAACCTGCATCCTGCTCCATCTCCTGCCCCCCGCGCCCACCTCCCCTCAGCCACGGGGCACCCCAGTGCCCTCCCAGTTCTCCAGCGCCCGGGCACCCCACACTGACCGGGCACCCCCAGCCCTTGGTGGCTGAGTGCCCCCATCACTGCAGCCTCTCTCCCCACTGTCCCCCCAGTTATCCAACCCCACCTTCAGCTCCCCCTTTTCCCTGAGGGCCCCCAACCTTTCGTGGTCAAGTCTCCCTGTACCCCCC
>VZRR01014017.1:53970-64360 GCA_013398015.1 Oreocharis arfaki | reverse complement strand
GTACTGACATATCACATGTGATGGACCCCAGAGAGATCAATTCCACTGGAGGCCTGGTCAAAACCAGGAGAAAATGCTGGATTTGGGTTTCAGAGAGCCACAGAAAGATGTCGGTTAGAAGGGACCAGCACAAGTCTTAACTCCAACCTCCTGCTTCAGGTGGGGCTCCAAAAGTCAGGTTGATCAGAGCATTTCGTGTCCACTCAGGTACGGGAACCCTCTGAGGATGGAGGCCCCACCACTGTGGATCTCGTCACAGCATTGTGCCCCACAACCCTTGCAAGAGTTGTTTCATCACTGAAGGGGTGGTCAGGCCCTGGCACGGCTGCCCAGGGCAGTGGTGGAGTCACCATTGCTGGGGCTGTTCAAAAGACCTGTGGATGTGGCACCTGGACATGGGTCAGTGGTGACCATGGCAGTGCTGGGAGAGTGTTTGGAACTGATGATCTTGTGACCTGGGAGGGCTTTTCCAACATTAATGATTCTGTGAACCCTTGATTTTCCTGATGTGCCCCCGTGCCTGGTGTCTCGTGTCCTTTTGCCAGGCAGGGCCGTGTCTCCTCCACAACCCTTCACTAGACAGTGGAAAACTGAAGTTCAGTCTCCTCAAGTCCTGTTTTCTCCAGCCTGGTGGGTCTCTGCTGAGCTCTCAGTCCCAAAGGTCCTGGGTAAACCAAATCCCGGGACAGGGACTATGCCCTGAAGGTTTGCCCTGGGTGCCACACACCTGCTGACCCTGCATGGGTCACTCAGAGTGGCTTAGGGAGTGACAGAGACAACCGTGGGGACACCAGGACGAGATCTTGGGGGCTGCACATCCCGACAGTGGCATCAGGGGGGCTGGAGGTGGTGGGCCATGGCCCAGGAGAAGCAGGGGGGACTCCTGCATCTCCTGCCCGAGCTGCAGTGGGACAGCTCCGACCATCTGCTACCCTCTGCTGGTCAGCGAGTGCGGCAGGGCCCGGCCGGGCAGCCGGACGTGCCTGCTCACCTCTGCCCAGGTGTTGTCCAGCTCCCCCTCGAGGCAGCAGAGCCGCCCTGTGCCCAGCAGCTCCTACCCCTCGGGGGCTGCAGCCTGGGAAAGGGGCTGTGGCACCCGAACCTGCCCCCGAAGGGACAAACCAGAGGTTGGCCTGTGGCCAAGCACCCTGGAGCTGGTGATGGCCCCACTTGAGGGGTCAGACTGGAGCCTCCGAGCCCCGTGGCCAGCGGGGATGTGACAGGAGATGTCACCGTGCCACCGAGCTCTGTGGGGATGTCACCTCGGGGCAGGGCTGAGCCCGGCAGCCCCGTGACCTGCCCTGAGGGCCCTGTGTGGATGGGATGAGCCGTGGGCAGCCCATGGAGCAGAGCCCTTGGCTCGCCCACAGCCCGGCACAGCGAGTCCTGCTGGGTTTGCTGCAGGGCAGGAGCTGCCATGTGCCCCTCCCGGCAGCCTGGCAGGATGGGACTCCTGCCTGGTGGGTCTGGGAATGGACAGCCAGGGAGACGGGAGCAGAGAAGGACGTTGTCAAAGCTCCTTCACACACAGGGCTGCAGGAGCATTGCCTTCTCTTGGTGGCTGGTGCCTGGAGAAGCAGTGACTGCAGTGGGCAGAGGAGCGGGGTCTCGGGCAGGGGTTGGCAGCCCTTGGCTCTGCCCCGGGCTGTGAGGATGGAGCTGGAGCTGGATGGTGAGCCAGAAAAGTCCCGAAACTGCTCCCAGGGCTCGGCATCCCTGGAGCCGAGCATTGCCTGTGCGTGGGAAAACGGCCTTGCTGGGGGAACCCACACATCTGCTCTGCTCCTGAAGCGCTGGGGTGCTCAGGGTGACCTCCGGGGCCGCCTGACGTCAGGAGCCCGGGTCTCCTGGGACACCCGGGATCTCTGCCAGCGTGGCGAGGTTGGCCCCAGGGAGCACGAACCAGTTCCTGGCTCCGCCAGCCGCCCTGCCCTCTTAATGAGGGATAATGAGGTGCATCTCATCAGCGCTGCAGACTTGCCCCCTGGCCACGGCGGCTGCCGGCAAAGCCGCCGGCAGGGACCGGGAGTGATGGAGGGGCTGGGGCAGGAGGGGCTCCAGCCGGGGGCTCTGCGGGGTTGGGGTCTGCGGGGGTGCATGAGCAGGGTGGGCCGGGAGGTGGGCGCTGGGACAGCGGCTGCGTGCCAGGGAGCCAGCGGCTGATCCAGCCCCCGTCAGTGACCCCGGCACATTCCCGGGGGGATTTCTTCCCATTGCCGATCTCACCTGGGTGAAGGACCCACACCCTCAGCATTTGCAGGGGCACATCCAGCTGCCCAAGCCACCTGGGACCGTCACCCGCCCTGGCAGCCCATGGACAGCACAAGTCCTCAGATGTGCCCCCCGGCAGCCGGGCCCGGCCCGGGGAACCCCTCGGTGCCAGGCGCTGGCACAGGAACAGACGGCGCTGCGGTGGCCGGGAACGAGACGGGCTGGAAAGGAGACGGTGTTTGGCTGCAGGGGAGGGAGGGTCAGGCAGGACCAGCCTGCGCTGCCCGGGCCCTGCTCCGCTGCTCGTTCCCCCTGCACGCGAGGCTGGGGGATGCTGCTCCTCGCTGTGGGACAGCCCGGGGGCTTCAAATCCCCCTCCCAGAGGCTTTGAGGGATGGGAACTCTCTGTGCTCAGGGGTGGCCCAGCACCCTTGGGTGAGTGGCTGAGGGTTGGGTGGCTGCCGGGGGTTGTCCCCGTGGCTGCTCTCCTCTGCTTTTGTGTCGCCTCCTGGGCTGCACTCAGGGGTCCCCACAGCCCCCTGTCCCAGCTGGCACTGCACCCCAGAACCCCTTGCCCTGGCGCTGCAGCCCATTGTGCCTTCCTGGATGGCACTGCAACCCCCAGCCCCCCAAGCCCGGTGGCACTGCACTCTGTACCCCCTGCCTGGCTGGCATTTTATGCAGAGCCCCCTGCCCAGTCGGCCCCGTGCCCCACAGCCCACTGTCCCCGCCAGCACTGCACCCTATAGCCCTGTGCCCGTGGGGCTGCACCCCAGCAGCTGATGCTGCACCCCCAAGAGCTGCTCTTGCACCTCCAACATCTGTCCCTGCACCCCGTGCTGTCGTGCAGAAGTCCCCAAGCCCTGCCCTGGCACCGCTGCTATGCAGCCCTACCCCACACCCTGCCTGTTCACTCGAAGACCCTGAGGCAGCGCCTGCCCTCGGGCACCCCAAAAGCTCCTCCCGGGTGAAGCGGGGCTGCGCCGGGCCTGGCCGGGCTTCGCCTGGGCGTGAAGGGAGCCTGAGCGCAGGAGGGGCCAGGCGAGGCGGCAGGAATGCGAGTGGGAGAGCGGCCGGGCAAGTAGCGACAGCTCCTGGCAGCGCGGATCCCACACGCGGCTCGGGCAGGGAGCAGAACCCGGCACGGGAACGGCGGCCGGAATGGGGCACCCCATGGCTCAGCCCCTCTGAGAGCCGGAGCAGAGGGTGCCGAGTCCCCGGGGGCAGCACGGCCAGCGCGGGGTCCTGGCCCCGGGGAGCGCGGCTCCGGCTGGAATTCCCCGGCGGGGAATGCCCGGCGGGGCCGGCACGAGGCGCTGAGTGAGGGTCCCGGCGGGCCGAGGAGCCGCGATGACCCCCGAGAAGGTGCTGAGGGAGGGGGTGCTGGAGAAGCGGAGCGGGGGGCTGCTGCAGCTCTGGAAGAAGAAGCGGTGCCTGCTGACGGAGAAGGGGCTGCAGCTCTTCGAGCCCAAGGGCTCGCGGCGCAAGGAGCTGAGCTTCGCCCGCATGAAGGCCGTGGAGTGCGTGGAGTGGAAGGAGCGGCACATTTACTTCACGGTGGTGATGGACGACAGCCTCGAGATCGATTTCCGCTGCGCCCAGGAGGACCCGGGCTGGAACGCCGAGATCACCATGGGGCTCGTGCGCTTCAAGAACCAGCAGGCGATGCGGGAGGTGCGCGCCCGGCACAGCTGCCGAGCAGGTACCGGAGCCACCGCGGGTCAGCGAGCAGGACCCACCCCGGGGTGAGGTCCCTGGCTGCAGGTTCCCATCCCCGAGTGGTTTGGGGAATCACAAGGGGGTCCCATGGACCGGGGTGGGTCTGCAGGTTGATGTTCCCATGTCCCCCTGCACTGGCTGGGACTTCCCCCCATGGGTTTCGCCTCTCTGTATCCCTGGAGAGGGACCTCCTAACATCCTCCCTCTGTCTGGGGTGGGCTGAGGGATACAGGGCCCTTTGCCGTCCTGCACGTGGGATGGGGTGGGGGTGGTGGCTGGCTCCACTCCCCAGTCCCCTCGGGATGCCCCATGTCCCCGCGCTGGCCGAGCGGGTGACAGGAGCCTTCTCTCCGCAGTGGTGCAGCTGGGCGCAGCTCCGGTGGGACAGCCCAGGGAATCGCAGCTTCCCAGGAGTCGGATGGAGATGGCCCTCGGCTCGGCAGGTGCTGGGGAGAACGGGATCCCTGCGGGCAAGTGAGGCCACCGCTGTGCAGCCCGGGGACGAGGACAGTGGCCCCGGGGAGGCCGGTGCTGGCGCCGGCTCCCGCCGTGCTGGGGCAGGACAGAGGCACCGCAAGAACTGGGCTGGCACAGCCCCTCCTTGGCACAACGGGGCAAAGGACACGGGCAGGGCCACCACCTGGGGCTTCAGACAAGGCAGCGGGGCACATCCCTGCCGGGGGCCCCACCACCCTTCATTCAGCTGACATGTGCAGCGCCTTGGTGCACTGGTGGGGACCCCAGGCCTCTCCTGCAGGACAGGGGATGGATGAGGCTGTGCCCAAAGGATCCGTGCGACAGGGAGCTCCGCCTGTGTGACAGTGACACTGGGACAGATGGATGTGGCTGGGTCTCATTTTTAAAAAGGGGCTGGAGAGCTGCTGCTGCAGCAGAGACCCCTCAGCAGGGCACTGAACCGATGGTGTGGTGACACAGCCATGCTGCTGGACATTGTCTCACCCTGGGATGTCCTTGGGCTGTTGGGGAATTCTGGGGACCCCCATTCCCTGTACTAAAAGTGTCCCCAAACAGGACTTTCTGCTTCTTACCCCGGTGTTGCTTTGATTTGTGGGATCCCACAGGGCAGGGGAGAGCACAAACCCTGCACAGAGCTTTACCAGTCATGACCCCTAAACCAGCATCCCCCAGTCGGGCTCCAAAGCCCTGCACTGGCACCCCGAGACTCCCTGGTCACCAATCCCGCTGTGCCCCGGTCCCCAGGGATTCCCACGGTGGTTGGTGTGCCGGTGACGCGGGAGCAGCGCTGTGGCTTTGCAGCAGGGAAGGGATGGCCCTGCCCCGACAGGCAGCGCAGACAGCAGCGCCTGGAGCCACCAGGGCGCTCCGCAAGCCGGAGCCTGAGCGCAGCCGGGGCCGGAGGCGCTGCGGATCCTCCCGGAGATTTCCCGGCCGCGTGGGAATCACGGAGCGCGGTGTCCTGATGCCCCGGACCGCGGCGGCTGGCCCCAGCTTGCAGCCCAGCCTGCAGCCCATCCTGCAGCCCATGGGGCACACCAGGTTCCGTCCCCGTGCCAGGGCAGCACCGGGTGGCTTTGGGGACGGTGCCATGGCCGGAGCCTGCTCACCGTGCGAGGCCAGGCTCGTGCTGAAATAGGCACTGGGGGGTTCCACCCAGGGAAGGCTCCTTGGGCAGCTGGTCCTCAGAGCTGCATTTACTGAGATCCCCCGGCTGGGAGTGGAGAGGAGTGGTGGGGCCAGGCTGGGGGGTGCAGATGAAGCCAGACCCAAACCCTGCCCAGACGGAGCTCTGCACCGTCCTGGTGCCATGGCAGGGACATGGGGGGCTCCAGGGATGGGGGGACCCTCCACAGGACGTGCTTCAGGTGTGGTGCCCTGTGTGGACGAGCCCCAGACCAGGTCCCTGCACACATTTCAGGAGAGAATGGAGTGGTCACAAGGGTGCTGGTGCTTACACAGCATTTCCTGGGCAAGGATCACTGTCCTGGGGTTTCCCGTAAATCCCCAGCTCCCAGAGTCAGGGGATTTAGTGAGGCTCAATCAAAGCCCTGTGAGCATCCCAAGCCTCTGCCAGGGTGGGGAGCACCCAGTGCAAGGGGGTTCCCAAAGTCACCAGTTTTATCCAGTGTGACTCCTTTTTTTTCAGTTTTTCTGCTCTCTTTCTCCCTGTAAATAGATATTTTCTGTTTTCCAAATGCCAGCAAGGAACTGGCAGAGAAAATGATCGAGGAGGGTGTGTAGGCACCAGCCCTGGCTGTGGCACATCCCTGGGCACTGATGACGAGGCAACGGAGAGGCCACGGTACCTGAGAGCTGAGGGAAATCAGGCACTCAGTGGAGGGAGAGGACAATAAGAGAACTCAAATCTCTGTGTCAGTGTTTCAAGTCCAGGCCCGGGCAAAGTCAAGCTTTTCCATCCTCATCCCGAGCCCCTCATCCAGACCAACACACATCCAGGGTCCCTGCCTGCACCCCATATCCCCCAGGGACTTTAGAGCTCCCCAAGCCTCCAGGTTTGGGATTTTCTTCTGAGCAGACACCCACACCTGCCTGACCCACCCCCAGTGGGTGGATTCCCAGCCTGACCCTGGAGCAAGGGCTGGGGGTCAGAGCGGAGCCAGCAGCATGGGGGTGGGAGGTGTGGTGGCTTCATCTGCCCCTGGGAGGGCCGAATGTCTCGTGCAGAGGAAAAGTCACCCCGAGACTGAGAAACAAACAAACAGCCAAGAGACCCAGCCAGCGAGTGGAGCAGGGCCAGGGCCTGAGGCTGGAGCATCCCCCAGCACCAGGGATGTGATGCCAGCACACTCCCAGGCAGCCTGGAAAGCAGGAGAGGACCCACGGGAAGCATTCCCAGTGCCCCCAGAGGTGGAGAAACTGAGGCACAACAGGGGGATGGGGGGTGGGTTTGTGGCCCCTCAATCCCTTCAGCTTCCAGTGGCGAGGACGGGCTGGCCAGACCCCCCCTGGGGCCCCCAGGGAGAGCCCCAGAGAGGAGAGGTGCCCTGGAGCAGCCGGAATTCAAAGGCAGGAGCCTGAAAATCTGGCTCTGCTGCTCCCAGCCCGCGGTGCCTCCGCTCCATCAGCCCTCCCCACACTTCTCTGAGGGTGCCCCGGTGCTGACGCTGCTCTGGGGGGCTGCCCTGTGCCCCCCACCCCGGGCAGGGACTCTGCCAGCACCCACAAGGACTGGCACCTTGCCTGCAGCACCACAAGGGTGCAGTGGGTGCAGGGGAGAGGAGTTTTTTCCACCTGATGACATCCCAGGTCTGGCTTTGGGATCAGTTTGGGGCTGGCTGGACACCCTCAGTGCCAGTGGGGTCACAGCCCTGAGACAGGGAGGTGCAGCCTGATGGTGCCGACGCTTTTGTCAGGTGGGACCATGTGTGGGGCTGCCTCCATGTCCAAGTGCCCTGCGGAGAGCCTGGCACTGCCCCGCTTCTCCTGGGATCATCCCTGAGCTTGTGGGTGGTTCTTCTTCAGATAAAAATGAAAAAAACATTCCCAGCTGTAGCAAGGAGTATTCTGCTTTTTGACTTTAGGGCAACTGTCCAACTTCCTCCAGATGCTCCTAAAATGATTTCATTGTTGACCATCCTTAATTACAATTCCTAACTCACCGGATTTTGGTTTGGGACCCAGCACCCGCCCAGAGCTCTGCTATGTGTGTGTGCCCACCCTCCAGGGCAGCAGAGGCCGGGATGTTCCCCCGCTGCTGGGGGGAGCGTGGCCATCTCCAATGAATCCTCTTGCACTGGGGTGGAGGAAGAAATAACTGTCCTTGTACCACAGATCCTGGGATGCTGAGGGGGTCAGGGCAGGGATTACATATTAACTCCCCAACCACAGGGTCTTGGGCCGGGTGTCCCAGGGGGTTGAGGCCTGTGGCTGTGACACTCCCCAGCAGTGGAGCTGAGGCTGGAGCTGAAGGGAGCCCACTGAAGGGCAGGGACTCACCAGGAAGAAACAAAACCAGAGCCCAGACATTGCTGGAGCTGCAGAGGGAACAACCAGCACATCCCAGCACCCGTCTGTCCCCCACCATCCCCCACAAGGCTGCTCTGGGGGTGGGGGTGGCCCAGTCCAACCAGAAGTGGGTACTGAGATATGTCTCAGACAGATAGAAAGGTCTGCAAATACCCTGAAAATGTCCAAAAACTCTGTCAGGGTCCCTGCCTGGGCCAGAAATTTTGGATTATTTGGAATAGTCCTTTTTTTGGATGATACTTTGCCTTAGGCTGGAGACCCACCTGGACTTTGTGATACTCAAACTGACGTCGCTGCTGAGCCATGGCTGCCACTGGCACAGAACAGCCCAAATCCCCCTCCTGGTGAGAAGAGCCCACAGGATCAGCACTGGGAAGGTGTCATGTGTCACTGGCAAAGCCATTGAAAGCTTAAAGTCTTCAGCAGGTGGCTCAGCTCCATTTCAATTATGTCTTTCCACTATCCCAAATTAGGTAATTCCTCCTTATTTAATGAAGTCTTTCCCATGTGCCAGTGGCACGAGGCAGGAGCCTGTGCTGTTTCTAAAGGGCCTCTTGGCTTTTGGGGAACCCTCCTCAGCTCTGGCACCTTCTGCAAACATTTCAAGCCTTCCCAAAGTATTCAAGCAGAGAAAAACAAACCGCCCATGATATTTCTAGAAGTGGAAAATGTTTTGGGATAATTGTCCTGCCTTGGCATCCACCCCCAGAGCTGCCTCCACGTGGATTTGCTCTCTGCAGCCGGGTGGGGAGGGTGGGTCCATGCCCATGGATGGAGGGGCTGGCGTGGGCACAGTCCTGAGCTGCACCAGGCCCATGGGGGTGTCCAGAGCTTGAGGTTCCCAGAACAGGGGGCTGTGGCTGCAGGAGCAGGGCATGGAGCAGCACATCCCAAAGGGATGAGAAGCCTCTGCCCTACTGGGCAGTGGGAAATGGGGATGCAATGGGGTGAAGATCAGTGGGGCAGATGAGCTAGGAGAGGTCTCTCAGCCCCGTGGGGCGTATTTGGGGTCTGGCTTTGGGCTGTGCTGGTTCCCAGGCAAGGCTGTGATGATTATCCAAATTCTGGCCCCCTTTCCATCTTGGGGCATCTCTCAGGTTTGGTGGGACCTGTCCACAGATGCAGCAGGGTGAGGAAGTTCCCCCCAGGGCTGCAGGAGGCATTGGCTCTTGGAGGAGCATCCTGGGAGCTTCCACTGCACTGTCACCAGTGCACAGAGCAGGTGGGACTGGCTGGATTCCTCTGGCAGCTCAGGAGGGGTGAGAGCTGCTGGGTGCTCTGCAGGAGAAACACCCACGTGGGACCATTCCCCAGGACGAGTCCCATGGCCCTTCACGACTTCATTGCCACCTGCAATCCCCTGGCTTAGGGGTGACCTCACTGTCCCCTGGTCTCTGAGCTGTCCCACAGAAGGAAAACCTTCTCCCACACCATGGTGAGTCTGTGGGGCATCATCTGTCCCACTCCAGGGACAAACCTGGTACAGTTGGGGGTCTCCTGACCCCCCCCCAGCGCTGGGCTCTGAGTGTGGCAGTGGGGGGGATGGATGTGAGGGTGGATCCCAAAGGACACCAGAGGCTCAGTCCCAAAGGACACCAGAGGCTCAGCTGACGTTTCTAAGTCTGTCTGGGATACTCTGGGAGCTGTTGTCTTTGTGAATTCCATCGGGGCTGATGGAACGAGGACAGTGCTTGGGAGAGGGCGAGGACAGGACTGCTGGGAAGGTTCCAGAGGAGGGGAAGAGATCCCTCCAGCATTGCTTCAAGTCCATTTCTTCAGGGAGATTGGCTTCATGTGGGGCAGCTGAACTGGGGTCACAGGGGTCAGGGACATTTGCATTTGGAGTCCCAAGCCCTTGAGGAGCCAGGGGCCATGTGTGTGGGGCTGATGCACCAACACCCTCCAGGGACTTGGAAGGTCCGCAGGGCAAAATGCCCCATCCATCTAAACACGTGCCAGGGGTAGTAAGAGACTAAACACAGGTCCCTGCAGATCACAGGGACATTCAGGGACAAGCAGCTGTCCCCGGAGCCTGGTCCTGGCTGCATCTGACCTCCCCATACAGCTCTCTGGGAATTTTCTGTTGGCATCCATCCCCTTGGTGGCAGCCCATGGGGCTTCCACCTTCCCTTCAACCAGTGTCCCCCAGTAACAGGGGGATATCCTATTTGTAGCAGCAGCAGCAGCAGCACAAGGACAAATCACAGAATCACGGGACAGTCTGAGTTGGAAGGGACCCACAAGGATCATGGAGTCCTACCCTTAAGTGAATGGGTGTCGTGGTTTGACACTGGCCAAATGCCAGGCACCCACGGAAGCCGTTTGCTCACCCTCTCTTGCTCTCAGCTGGGCAGAGGAGACGGAAAAAAAATTAACAAAGGGCTGTGGGTGGATCTCTGCATCCCTCGTGGATCCCCAGGGGCTGTGGGTGGATCTCTGCATTCCCTGTGGATCCCCAGGGGCTGTGGGTGGATCTCTGCATTCCCCGTGGATC
>VZRR01014017.1:8019-53307 GCA_013398015.1 Oreocharis arfaki | reverse complement strand
CCGCGATGGCGGCGGGGCCTCGCCACCCCTGGAAAAAGCTGCCCGTGCACTGTTTTGATTTTCTCCTGAAATATGTCATCACAGAGGCCTTCCTAACCTCTCTAATTGTGCCAGCAGCACGTCCATCTTCAGAACCATCAGAGATCAGCTGTGTCGGACATGGTGGAGGCTTCCAGCAGCTTCTCACAGAAGCTACTTCTGTGGCCTTCCCCTGCTACCAAAACACCAGGCTGTGCCAAATCAGCACAATGGGGGTCAAGCCCATGACCTGGGTGTTATCAGCACCCAGCTCTGACCAACTGAGCCAATCCCAGGTATATTTTTATTGTTTTGCTCTGAATTTGCCCTCAGTACTGCTCTCCCCCATAGGTTTCCAACCTGATCCTTCCCACCCCCAGCAGCTCAGAGTGGTGTCCAAGGCCCAGGTGGCACCTGATGAAACAACCCCTCACCTGGAGGCAGCTCCCTGTGGTTTGTGGGCCAGGGATGGGGATGGGAACTCTGAATGTCCCCTCTGTGTCAGCTGGGGAGGAGAGATGGGAGACCTCGGTGCCCTGCCAGTCCCTCTGTGCAGCCCCCATGGCAGAGCCGGGGCTTTGAAACCCATGGGAAAACCCCAAATCGAGGGGTCCCATTGCCCCATCCCTCTCCTGCCCTTTCCTCCTCCTCACTCCGGGTCCCAGCAGAGGATGAAACCTGAGACTGGAGCAAATGGCATCCCAAGCAGCCCCCGCCCCATCCCCGGAGCTGCGGGAATGCGGCGCCTTTGTCACGGGCTAATTTTGGCTCCTCTGTGCTCCGAAAACAATCCCAAGGCATCCGGGAGGAAAGATGCTGGAGGCCTGGCCCCGCGGGGGCTTTTCCTTTTAAAGCTCTAACGGGGCTGGTTAAAGCCTCCCCCTCCTCCTCGGGGCTGAGAGCAGATCCCCTGCTGGCGTTTGCAGCCAGGGAAGGGTCCTTGCAGGGGTGCCGGGGGTGGGCTGGATGCAGGGGGGTTTCTCCCCTGCTCAGTGAGACTTTCTTGGTGCAATTCTCACGAGGATGGCACGGCCGCTGCCATTGCCACTGTCAGCGATCTCCCCCCAGCGTGTGGGGATCCCCACAGCTCCTGCTGGTGTCCAGGCAGGGGGAAGGAGCCGGGAAGGCTCTGCAGGATGGGGGCTGTCTGTGCTCCCCACCATGGGAGCTGCCCCACTCCTGCAGCTGCGTGTCCCTCGCGGCCATAAAAGCCCCAGGATTAACATGCCCGGCATTGTCCCTGCTGGGCCTCACGCTGGGAATTGTTTGCTCCTAAATTTGTCCCTAAAAATATCCCCGGGAACAGGTGTTGCCTGCCCTGCAGTCCTTGCCATGCAAGGGGACACTGGGCAAGGGGCTTTGTGGGGAGCAGTGGGGACAGACAGCAGCTTTGTCACTGCTTTTCGGGAATTTCACGGGAAAGACCTTGGGGCCTGTGAGAAGCTGAGAGCTGCTTGAGCATCCCAGGCTGTAGTGCTGTGCTGGGTGAGTGGGGCTGGTCCTTCTCCTTAAAGAGGGGACTGTGCCCTCCTTGGCCCAACCCCACCTGGCATGAAGTGTGACCCCAGCTTTGCTGGTTGACGCCATCACCCCTTGGCACCGTGGCCTGGCCTGGTGAGGGTCACTCCCCTGCTCTGCTGGCTCTGGTGGCTCCCAGGGGTCTCCTTGGCCAGCGCTGTCCTGTGTGTGCCCCATCATGCAGGGGTCAGCACGGCAGCAGCTCCCAGGCTGTTCACACCCCCTCCCCTGCCTGTTTCAGCATCTCTGGAGCTCTGTCACACTGAACAGATGCAGGGCAGAGGTGCCAGGAGGATCCACCCCATCCCCACAGCATCACCAGCACTGGTCAGCCTGAGCCTGTCTGTGTGTCCCCGACAACCCTTGTGTGAGCAGGTGCTGTCCGAGCTGGGGGCATTCCAGGGCCCAAAGGGGCTCCAGGAGAGCTGGAGAGGGACTGGGGACAAGGGATGGAGAGACAGGACAAGGGCCGATAGCTTCCCACTGCCAGAGGGCAGGGATGGATGGGATATTGGGGGAAATCCCTCCCTGTGAGGGTGGGGAGGCCCTGGCACAGGGTGCCCAGAGAAGCTGTGGCTGCCCCATGCCTGGAAGTGTCCAAGGCCAGGTTGGATGGGGCTGGGACCAACCTGGGATGCTGGAAGGTGTCCCTGCCCATGGCAGGGGGTGGAACTGCAGGATCTTTAAGGTCTCTTCCCACACAAACCCCTCAAGGATGATTCCCATGCAAACAGCCCTGGAATTCTCCAAACCGAAGGGGGGTTGTGGGTGCCTTGGGACGCGAGTGCAGTGACACACGGGTGACCTGTGTGTGTCCCTGTGTTCCAGGCGGTGCCCCAGGTGTAAGCAGCAGTCCCAGCACTCCCGGGGCTTGCAGCAGACGCCTGCAGAGGAGGGGATTTGTGCTATTTTTACCGACCACTTGCAGGCAGGGCTGGGATTCAATACCCCCCCCTCAGCCACAGCCCCGGCAGAGCGCGGCTGTCCCGAGGCCAGGCGTCACCTCCCTCCTGCAAGCCAGGTAAGACACTGCCACTGCCCCGTGTCCCCCTCCAGGTGTGCCGGTGGTGACATGGGCACGAGACCCCCGGCACTCACATGTGACAGAGAAGAACCCCCTGCACGTGAATTTGCCTGAATTTGTCCCCCTCTCTAGGTGGATCAGACATTTCCTCTGCTCTTGGAGAGAGGATTGGTGAGGCTGCAATGGGACAAAGACTTTGGAGCTGATATTTGCCTGGTTTTTTTCCAAAAAGTGGCAAAGAGGACTCTTTGGGGAGCCCTTGCTCAAGTGTTCCAGCCTGGCTCACTGCTGTGAGGGTCAGGGTGGGAGCAGAGTGTGGAGTAGCTGGGAGAGCGCTTGTGGTCTGTCTCCAGCCTCCTGGGCTGGGGGAGGATGTCAGGATTGGCTGTTTGGGTTTATGGGATTATTTCTTTTAAGGATTTCCATGATCCAGTGGTTCAATAAGCTTTATAAGCTTTTCACAGCTGGGACAGTGCAAACAGTGCAGAATGAGCTTGTCCAGATCCTCTCGTCTCCATCAGGGAGTGAAGTCTCTCGTGCATGTTCCAGATCCAGCTGGACTCCAAAAGTCCTGGCACTGGGGACTGCTGGGGATGTCTCACTGGCACAGCCAAGTCCCTGATGTTGTTTGGGAAGCCAGTTTACAACTATTTGGCCCTAAAACTTGACTGACCTTGGTAGAGGTCATGAGCTCGAGGTGTGGCGTGGATCCCACCCCAAGGAATGCCGGGCTCTGCTCCAGGGGGGGACAGGGGAAACGCTGAGAGGCTGCGCCCAGCCCTCGCCAGCTCCAGGGAGAGAAAGGCTCCTCTGCCACCCCCAGAATAAACTTGGGGGGCAGCAGCTGGGACCCAACCTGCTCACAGCACCAGTGCTGCCTGGCCACCCCTGGGATGTTTGTCACAGCACCAAAAACCTCTACAAAGGCAGGAAACAGGATCTGTCTGATGTGGTTTGAGGACAAAGAAATTCCTGTTCTTGGGATTTTTCCTTGTGAATCCAGGGGTCTGGATTGGGAGGCTCTGGGGGAGATGACTCCCGCTGGGATTTTAAGGCCTTTTTCCCCCTCCCCCAAACTCCATTGATTCAGGACATGTCTCTGGCTGAGCTGTGGGGGCATGGGCAGGGAACAGGGACAAGGGGACAGAGCCAGGAGGTGCCCTGAGAGTTGCTTGGCACAGGCTCCATGCAAACCTGGGAGCAGCTGTTTGAGACCAGCTTTTCATTTCCCCCAGCAGGAATCTTTGGGGTCTAAAACAGTTTCCAAATTTCGGGGGATGCAAAAGGATCAAGGCAAAAAATCCCAGCTTGTCCATTTCACTCCTAAGGAAAAGGACTAAACCCACGCCTGGAAAATGCTGTTTGAGGGGAAAAAAAATTAAAAG
Organism: Oreocharis arfaki; assembly: GCA_013398015.1. Classification (NCBI taxonomy): domain Eukaryota; kingdom Metazoa; phylum Chordata; class Aves; order Passeriformes; family Paramythiidae; genus Oreocharis; species Oreocharis arfaki. The sequence continues at coordinate 49,362 of VZRR01014017.1, read as the reverse complement.
GATTGGTATTCCCCTCCCCATTTTTCTGCTGCTTGGGCTTTCAGGATGCCCTGGCTGCTCAGCACAGGAGGGGGCAGAGCAGGGCCAGGGGAGCAGCGTGGGCTGGAGCAGCTGCCAGGGCTTGGGATCACCAGGCAAATGTAAAATAGGAAACCCTGAGTGTTTCACCGGGAATGTGGCTGCTGAAGGAACCTGCCCAGCTGTGGGCTCTGACTTAGAGAATCCCAGAATGGTTTGAGTTGGAAGAGACCTTAAAGATCCTCCAGTGCCACTCCCTGCCATGGGCAGGGACACCTTCCACTGTCCCAGGTTGCTCCAAGCCCCACCCAACCTGGCCTTGGACACTTCCAGGGATCCAGGGGCAGCCACAGCTGCTCTGGACACCCTGTGCCAGGGCCTCCCCACCCTCACAGGGAACAATTCCTTCCCAATATCCCATCCATCCCTGTCCTCTGGCAGTGGGAAGCCATTCCCTGTGTCCTGTCTCTCCATCCCTTGTCCCAAGTTCCTCTCCAGCTCTCCTGGAGCCCCTTTAGCCCCTGCAAGGGGCTCTCAGGTCTCCCTGGATCCTTCTCTTCTCCAGACTGGACATCCCAGCTCTCCCAGCCTGGCTCCAGAGCAGAGGGGCTGCCCCTTGCTCCGGCACTCCCCGGATGGGTTTTGGCTCTCCCATCCCTGCCGTTGCCCACGGGAGCTGCAGGACAGAACTCCCTGAGCCGACACAGTGGGGGGACCCCCGAGGCACCCCCATTTCTCCTGAGATTTCCAGCCTCCGTCCCTTGCCCCGAGCTGGGGCGGGCGGCGCAGCCGGCGGGGGAACAGCTCGGAGCTTGGGAAAAGCCCCGAGGAGCAGGAGCCCGAGCCCTGCGGGGCCGGCTGGCGGCACGCCGGGGCTTGCCCGAAATGCGGTCAGGTTTTCCCGGAGCCGGCGGCTCGTGCCGTGTTTCCCAGCGGGACGGAGGCTCGGAGGCGCTTCCCTCCGCCGACAGCACGGGGCAGCAGCGCACCTCGGCATCGCCGCTCGCTGCCTTCTGCGTCCGTGCGCCTTTGGGATTCGCACCTTTGTTTCAGCTTCTTTCCCTTTCTTCGGCAGGGCACAGCACACGCCGCGATGCCAGAGCCGTGAGTAGCTGGAGTCTCCTCGGACCCCACAAACCTAAACCCCATAAGCCCCCCTAAACCCTCGCCCGGCTGCGCTTGTCCCTTTGGGGAGGATCAGCTGGGAGACCCTGCCCTGCCCCAGACCTCTGTGCCATTCCCCTCGAAAAAACTATCTTTAAGTGCAAACTCTTCGCCCTTTCAATGTCCCAATTCAAACCTTGGGACTTTCCTAGATCCCAAGAAGTGGATCAGAGGGTGGGCAGCACCTCTGGATTTGCCGTGAGGCTCTCTGTAGCACATTGTACAAATACAACACATTCCCTGGTGAGCAGAGAAGGGAGAAACTCCTGCAGAGCTTTCCTGGAGCGGTGGCATGGGGATGTCTCAGCCCGGTGAACCTGAGCAGGATCCGAGCATCCTGCCCCAGCTGCAGTGGGAGTGGGGCAGTGAGGGTGTCTGAACGGCAGGGACTGAGCTGGGGCTGGCATGATGGGCACAGTGCCAGCTCACCTGTCACACCTGAGTGACATTTGGGCTTTCTTAGCTGTGGCCCTGAGCTCCCACTGCATTTCCAGAGGGCACCTTCACCTCGGACCTGGCTCACGTGCTGGTGGCAGCTGTGAGATACAGAAATAAGGAACCAGCTGCAGCCACACGAGATGCTTTCCCTGCCTGTCCCCTCTTTTTCACTCTCATTCCTTGATGCCTTTTTCTCTTCTCTTGTTTTTTCTGCTCCTCCCTGGCTGCTCACCTGCCTGCAGGGAGGTAAGTGCCTTTTGCTTTGGGAGAGATCTCTGTTGCTCTGCATTTGCTGCGTGTTTGTCTTCAAAAGGTGTTTTCTTTCCCTCCCCTTTCCCCTAGAGAAAATCCAAGATCACAGCCTCACGCAAACTCTTGTTGAAGGTGAGTCCCGAGGGCTGGAAACTCCCTGGGGTTTGTCTTGCTGGGGGAAGGGAGCCGGGTGGGAGCGTGTGGTCAGTGGGACAGGGATGAGGAGCAGCACAAGGATGGGCTGTGGGGAGCAGCTCCCACCCCACCTCTCTTCTCACTCATGTGGGATCCGTGGTGCAAACAAACCTCCCCTTCACTGAGGTGGGGAGAGACCCCCACACCTTCAGCTCTGAAGCCTCAGCCCTTTTGTGCTCCAGCACCAGCCTGGGAGCTCCCCGGGCTCTGGTTTGGGATAAACATTCCCTGCCCTGGCAGGGCGAAGGCAGAGCCAACGTCAGCACCCAGCGGGACCACGGCCCCACAGCCCCTGGTGCCACGGCCCCGCCTGCCCTCAGCGCCCCACACCAAAGCTGTGGGGAGGCTTTGATGTGTGTTTGGGGACAGCAGGGAGGGGGCTGGCACACAAGACTGTCCCATCCTACAGACGCTGTGTGAGTGGCTGAGGGGGAACCAGGAGCCTGTTCACTTCACCCTTGTGCCATTTCCTTGTGCTCACAGAGTTTGATGCTGGCCAAGGCCAAGGAGGAGTGGGATCAGGAGATTGTGGACAAGCAGGCAGAGAAGGAGAGGTACCTGTCTGAGCGGGTCACCCCACTGCACACCAGTGGGCTCTCCTTGAGCCAGCTCCAGGTATTCCTCAGGCCCGAGGGTGGAGGGAGCTCCTTGGGAGTGTAGAGAGGCCTCGCTCACCACTCTCCTGTTTCCTTGGCCCCCAGGACCTGTGCAGGGAGCTGCACGAGAAGGTGGAAATTGTGGATGAGGAGAGATACGACATTGAAGCGAAATGCAACCATAACACCCGGGAGGTAGGAGGGAGCACGGGCTGGTTCCTTCTGGAAACTCCCTCCCAGTGGCAGCTCTGGCCTCAGTGGGGATGTGTCATGGACCAGGCTGAGCTGGGATGTGGGACAGGCACCAGGGTTATCTCAGGGCCGGTGTTTGCTCTGCAAGGCACCACTCAGAGCAAGGTTCATCCTTGCCCAAGGGAACTCAACTGTCCTCAGGGTCCACAGAGAGGCTCCTTGCCCCCCTGGTCACCCCTGTGGGTCTGAGAGCTTCTCGTGGTGCAGCTGCTGCCTGAGCAGGCTGAGCCCCAGCCCATGGCCCAGCTCTGAGCCTTGGTGGGGGTGGTCCTGTAGGAGAGGTGCAGACCCCTCTGGGGCTTGGTGCTGGCAGAGCCTCCTGCTTCTCTCAGGGGCTCTTTGTGCAAGGCAGCCCAGCAGGGACCTCCCACTCCTCCTCCTCCCTCCCCCTGCAGATTAAAGATCTGAAAATCAAAGTTCTTGATCTCCGAGGGAAGTTCAAGCGCCCTCCCCTGCGCCGGGTCCGTGTCTCGGCTGATGCCATGCTCAGGGCTCTGCTGGGCTCCAAGCACAAGGTGTCCATGGATCTCAGGGCCAACCTGAAGTCTGTCAAGAAGGAGGACACGGAGAAGGTGGGTGACTCCTCTAGATGGACACACTTCCTAGGAGTGCCCTTGCCCTTCTCCAGGGTGCCCTGTGTCCACCCCTTGTCAGCCTTGGAAAGAGCCTTGTGAGGCCCTTCCCGTTATGGGATGTTGTGGGACCACGTAGGACCAGTTAGACTGGGCCAGGCAACTGGTGGATGCTAACATGAGATCTTGGGCTGTGTCCATGCTGCTCTTCCCTCCCAGAGCATGTGGGGGTCTCTCATGTGGGCCCCCTAGGCACCACTGCTGAGCTGCACATGGAGAGTCTGATCTTTGATCCAGTAGGGAACCAGGAGAGCTCCTGCTGGGCACAATCACACCCAGAAAACTCCCAGGGAACTCCCAGACCCAGATTAGATAAGACAGAGCAGCCCAGCACTAGGCCTGAGATAAATGGGCCAGTTCCCACCAGCTTGGCAGAGGTGTGAGAGGGGAAAGTCTCAATGCCAGCAATGCCCAAACCTGCCCGGGGTGTGCAGGTGCCCCAGCACCAGGAGCTGTGCCTCATCCCCAGGGCCTCTCCCCAGAAGGGTTTCACCAGCTGGTCCCAGCTCAGCAGATTAGATGAGAATCTCAATTTTCAGTTGTTTTTCCTTTGTCCCCCCATTGTGGTATAGCACTTTTCCAGCCCTTTGGACAGAAAACTGCTTTCAGCCCTGGGCACCAGGCGGAGAATGGATCTGGGTTTGTTTTAGATGTCGTGAGATGGTGTTGGGGCACAGTTTGTAATCTACGAATGCTGGGGGCTGGCAGAGCAGACACCTGGGCACGCTCCCAGAGCTGCTGTCACCTGCCCAGAGCTGCTGTCACCTCCCCTGTCTGCTCTGGAAGTGTCTGCCAGCCTCCCACTGTCACACCAACAATCCCAGTCCCCACCAAAGCTCAGAGAAGGTGGAGGTGGGGTTTATGTGGGCTGGGAGGGCAATGCAGGAAGTGTTTTTACTGACATTTGCCCCACTGTGCTGGTGTAAACCCAAAGTCCCACATGGTTTCTTCCTCCTAAAGACATTTTTCTGGGATTATTGAGCCTTCTGGAGATCAGGCCCCTGTTTGCCACCTCCCAGGCAGCTCCTCATGCAGGACACACGGCAGAGGGACAGGGACTTTGTGAGGGGGGAGCCCTGTCCCCCAGCTGAGGGCTCTGCGCAGGGGAGGGATGGGGCAGGGCTGCCAGAGCCTCATCCCCCGGCCCCATCCCTCCCGCAGGAACGCCCCGTGGAAGTGGGTGACTGGCGCAAGAACGTGGAAGCCATGTCGGGCATGGAGGGGAGGAAGAAGATGTTCGACGCTGCCAAGTCCCCCACGGGGCAGTGAGAGGTAGGGCCAGGTCCTGACCCCTCTGTGTTCCCTCAGCCTCCTGGGCTGTGCCTGGGGAGATGCAGAAATATCCCCACTCCCTACTGAAAAAGGCAACCCATCCCCGTGTCCCACCCCACACTTGGCTGGGGGTCCGTCCCACACCTCCCTGCCGTGGAGTCCCTGCCGTGGGGTCCCTGCCAGCCCCTCTCCTCCTCTCCTGGGTGCTTCCCTCTGGGTGTGCTGCCCGAGCCGCCTCTCCCCGTGGCCACTGCTGGCACCACCGTCAGGCTCCTGGCAGCAGCCAGAGCCGCCCCCGCTGCCCCTCTGCCGTTTCTGTCCCACAGGAGCATTGGGAAGAAGACCGTCCCCACCCCTGCTGCCAGCCTTCCCTCGCTGCTCCTCTGTCCCTCTGTGCCCTTCCCTGAACTCCCGCTGAGCTGAAACACAAGGACAGCGGTGTGGGAAGGAGACCTGAGCTTCTTCCTCCCAGCAGTGCCCTCAGCGCTGCTCCTGCACAGCGTCCCCCCCATGAGCCGCACAGGCCCTGCTGTCCCCAGGGGCCACTGGCCACCCCTCCCCTCCCAGCCCTGCACGGATGCCCCAGAGGCAGCTGCTGCTCCCCCATGCCCGGCAGCTCAGCCTGAGCTGTGTCACCCCGAGATGTCCCCGTGCAGCCACACGGGTATTAAAGGACGTGTCCTGGGCCGAGGTCGCGTGGGCTCGTCACTGGGGGAACTCTGCCCAGGGCCAGGGCCAGGCCACCCTGCAGTGTCCCCAAGCTGCCACTCAGACACCACACCCTGGGGTCACACAGGCCCTTGCAGCCCCAGGCTGCTCCTCATGTCCCACCAGCTCTGCTGAGCCCCCTGGCCCCGTTCAGAGCCATCCTTGCTGGGCCTCAGGGGTGCAGCAGCTTCCCAGCCACCAGGCTCGGTGAATAGAGCTGCCTGTTCTCCAAGCCCCATTCTTTGCTGCTTTTGGAAAAGCCTTCAGAGCTCCAGGCACCAACTCCCTCACTGGCTGCCCCACCACAGGCACTGGAGCTGTGGCAATTGGGGCAGCCCCATTTCAAGGCTTAATTCCAGAGATGAATCCATATTGCAGGCCAAACATGCCGTGCTCCCCCCAGCCCCACCATTTCCTGTGTCACAGCCCCCAGACTGCAGCTGGACAGTGAAAGCAGCTGGGAATGTGTCAGCTCATTCCAGAGCAGGGCTGGAGGAGTGAATTAGTGAGAACTCAAACCACCTGGGGTCTCCTGGCTGGGGGCACTGCAGGAGATGCTCAGCCCACACCCACAGAGTGTTGCTCTTGGTAGGTGCAGCAGTGCCTTGTCTGCATTCCCAGGGTATTCCAGGGGAATTGCAGCACCCACAGGCTCAAACCCACACCACACGGGGGTGTGTTGCAGCACCCCCCATCCTTTTGGAGTGAGCCTGTAAAGTGCAGAAAATGCAAAAAACTGGGAGCAAAGGGCAGGTCCCAGAAAGGGCTGGAAGGAAACGGCGTCAAAAAGTGTCCTGGCTCCAAGAGAGATCAACCTTCCCAGGAAAACACTGCATTCCCTAAAGAAAGGGGTGGGAAAGGGTGGCCCCATGCAGATGACTCCTGCAGGGCTTCCCAGAGCAGACTCGTGGCTGGCAGTGGGAGGGAGGGGGAGGCTTTGGGAGGTGGGTTCAAGTTTGGCTCCAAGACAGCTGAATTCCTCTGGTATCACATCCCTTCCTTTGGCCCATTCGGGGATGCTGAGCCGAGCCACTCACTGTCCCTGGGCACAGGGGGTGAGGGAGGAGACTGCTGGGGACACTTCTCTAGCCCAGCCACCAGCACTCGGGCTGCCACAGCACCCTGCAGCTCCTTCATGGGGGATTCAAAACTCAAATGCAAACTCTTCCCCAAATCAGGGATGGATCAGGGAATGCTGCCACTGGAAAATGCACATTTGCTCCCTTGGCTCAGTCTTTGGGATGCTCAGTCCTTGTCCTTCCACCCGATCCTCCATTCCCTCAGCATCCCCCTGCAGGACTGGAGCAGTTGCATGGCACACAGAGCCTTTCCCGCCCATTTTTTATCTTTTCAAGCTTAATTTGGCCAAGCAGCTGCAGCCTAGCAGGGTGCCAGGACTCCTTTGTCCTCATTGCAGGCACCGCAGGACAGGCTTCAGGCAGGCCCAGCCCTGGGAAGTGTCTCTGTCTTGGCCATCACCGGTGACTCAGCTCCCAGAGGGGACCGGGGATGGTGCGTGGTGACATCCCAGGATCTGCCGTGGCCCAGCCTGCCCCACCTGGAGGCAGGAGGTTTTGGGCAGCAGCTCACCCCTCCGAGCTCAGGGCCCAGGGAGGAGCGGTGCCGAGGCAGCGTCCTGGGATCTCTCCGTGCATCCCCAGAGGGAACTCACACAGGTCCTGGCAGAGGAATAAAGATGTGCAGGGTGAGTTAATAACCATGACCTGACCGACTGGTAGAGCTGGAAAATGCAAGAGAGGTTTCATGGAAACAAAGGCTTCTTCAGGCCTGGAACAGAAGCAGAAAATGGCCCAGCAGGGGCTGAGAACAGTTCTCTGAGCTTAGTACAATTATGCTAATTTGGTAATTAAAAAAAAGGGGTGGGGTTTGTGGGGTGGGGAGGGATGGAAAGGAGATGAAAGGCAATAGGGGTGCTGGGTGCTGTGCACCAGGCCCTGGTCAATGCTGGGCACTCAGGCTGTCCCTGTCCATGTCCCTGTGCCCAGCCTGCCCTCAGATCCTGCTCACCCGAAACTGCTGCAGAGCCAAACCTAGGGGCTCCCCAGGGTGATTCTGCAGCCCCAGCAAAGGCAGCCAGGTGTGCTCAGCAAGGTCCCAGGGCCCACATGCCCTTGTCATGGGCTACAGGTGGCTTTGTGGGGCCACCTTGTATTTTAGACTGAGGGAGGAGAGAAAAGCCCACCCCCAAAACTTTTCCCTCTGCAAGGTTCCCTACTTTTTCAAGGTATAATGTTCCCCAGTCACTGGGTCCCATTTTCATCCCTCTCTGGTGGAAAACCACACTGACTGCCACAGGAAAACAAAGTTTTATGGATTTCAGTTTTATTAGGAACACAGAAAAAGTGTGAGGGAAAACATTTCTTTTAATGGGACTGAATCTCCGGGGGAAGACGCAACAGTCAGCTCTGAGCTCTCCTGGTTGGATCAGGGACTGGGAGCCAAGCCTTCATCTCTGCTCTGGAGCTGCTCCTGTGGCCCTGGTCCAGCTGGGATCCCAGCTCTCCCCTTGGCAAAGGGAAAGGCTGAGCCTTTCATCCCGGGATGCACCTGGCTTCCCTCACCCACAGCTCTGCAGTCCCAGGGTTGTTTCCCTCCCAGGTGACAACAGTTTCTGCTCATTGAATTAGAATGGAAGCCTCCAGTATATTTTTACTGAAAATTCAGCCCAAATGGGGGACTCACAAGGCTGTTCTCAGAGAGGGACACCGATGCTGGAGGAGTCACTGGTGTCTCTTTCTAGAGGAGCTGGAAGTCAGCCCTGTCTCCTTGAGCTGAGCAGAGCCCAGTCCCCACTGTCCTGCAGTTTGCTCCACTGCAGCCTGGACCCCTGAAAGAAAGCAAAGCACTGGAATCTTAAAATTACACAAATTTCAAATCAAATTGGACAGTAGGAAAAAAAATATCATCAAGACAGTATGGACTTTGGAAAACATCCCTCCCTGTTGGTTGTAATGTGGTCCCTTCCGAGTTACAGGGGCTGTGTGACCCCCTTGCTGACCAGTCATGCTCAGAGACACCTGAACTGTGCCCAGATATTTCCCTGAATATTTGCAGCTCAGCTGAAGGCTGGAGCTGCAAAGGGAGGATGGGAGAAAGGTCAGTGGCAACCTTGGGGTGGGAGGGGGTAAAGTTTATTCCATGGCCTCTGCAGGTGACTGCAGCATCTTGCCCTGTGCAGGGCTGGCACAGGCTGCAGTCCCCGAGGTGAAGGTGAAACATCACCCCTGGGACCCCTGTGGGCTCTGGGTGCAGGATCAGACCCCATGGCAGGGCCATGGCACAACCCCCATCACCCCTGGCTCGTCACGGCTGGTCCTGTGTGTCCCCTGTGGTAAAACCAGAAATTTTCCCCTCTTGCAGCCTCCCAGGCTGAGGTGCTGCAGCCGTGGGGAGGAGCAGGGCTCGGAGTGAGCAGGGCATATCCCTCTTGTCCAGCTTCCCTTGCTGGGCCTGAACCCTGTCCCTCACGGCTCACAGATTCCTCAGGAACCACAACCAAGTCAGGGGTGCCCAGGGACAGGACGAAGAGCAATGGCCACAAACTCAAACAAGAAGTTCAACCTCAAAATGAGGAAGAACTTCTTTCCTTGGAGAGTGCAGAGCCCAGGAACAGCTGCCCAGGGAGGGCCTGGAGTCTCCCTCTCTGGAGACATCCCAAACCCACCTGGAGGTGTCCCTGCGTCCCCCGCTCCAGGTGACCCTGCCTGGGCAGGGAGTTGTACTGGCTCATCCCCAGAGGTCGCTTCCAGCCCCAAGAGCCCTGGGATTCTGTCACTCCCTGTGCTGTGAGGGCGCAGCTGTCACAGAGCTGCTGGCAGTGCCTGCCCTGTCCATCACCTGAGAAGTTTGCACTGATGTCACTTCTGGAGGATGTCCCTCGTTTGCCATCGTTAGACCTGGAGTATCACAGGGATGGCAACTGCAGTCCAATCTGCAGGGAATGGAATGGGAACCTGAAGGATAATGAGGCACCATGGTGGAATTTCCGAAGCAAGATTTGTCTTTTTTTTTAAATAAAAAGCTGAATTCTAAAGGAAAAGAAGCCCTCTGGCAGCTGGTGCCAGGCAGTTCAGACAACGGATGTTCCCTCCCGACACAAAAGGCCGTGATCGGGCTTGGTTCAGTTTCTGAGCAAGCACCAGTTCCAGAACCTTCCTGACTTTCTCTCACAGCAGAGAGGTGCAGGTCTCTCTGTACCATCACACACATCTCCCCTACAGCTGAATACATTTTAGGGGAAGGAGAGCCCTGGACCATTCCAGGGCCTGCAGAGCACCATCCCAGGGATGCAGGAAGACCTCCAGCTCCTCCCAGAGCTTTTTAATGCTGGTGGGACCTCTGGGAGCTGTGGCACCACTGCAGTGCTGGAATGGAGCCGAGCAAGGGTGAAAACCCCTTTTCCTGGCCGTGGAGCCCCGTGTCCCAGCCCAGGGGGGAAGCCTGGGAAGGAAGTGCTGCTCCACCGTGGCACAGCAGCAGGGATGGAGCCTCGGGAGACAAGGAGGAGCTGAGCCATGGCTGAGGGACCAGCACAGCATGAGGGATGGAGGTGGAGGGTTCACGGCCGGGCTCCGGGAGAAGCTGAGGAATGCCGTAATTACAGCACACTTGTGGAAACTGGGAGCTCTCCACCACCCTGCAGCCAAAGAAACAGGCTCTGCACCGTGATGAGACACAGGACACTGTTCCCAAGGGAAAAAACAGCCCTGCTGGAACTGGTCCAGCTCCTTAGAGGGTATTAATGAGTTCTGCTGATCACACCAGGGGAGGCTCTGGGCTCCTCCTCGGGCAGGTGCAGCTCCCCTGGGCAGAGCAGGGGAGAAGGGTTTGGCCCTGCAGCTTCCCTGCTCAGGGCACATCCTGCGGCTCTGCTCCCTCGGCCACAAGCACAGAGCCTTCCCCTCGGGGCTGTGGGTCTGGAACAGCAGATGGGACAGCCTGGAGCAGGGAGCGGGTCTGGATAAACATCAGACTGGTTCTCTGGGCATCCCTTCCCCCACAGATTCATCTCTCTGCCTGATTTCATCACCCTCAGCTCTGGGGACCTGCAGTTTGGGCTGGGCTTTGGGGATGAGCTCAGGGTGGCCTAAATAACTTTGTTAGGGGAAATCCGGTCTGACAAAGTGACTGTTGTTTGCTGAAGGCATCAATGAGCCTGTGGATAAGGGTGACCTGGGAGACAAGCATTTTCCTGGGATTCCAGAAGCAAAGACCTTTAGGTCAAGCACAGCTAAGAGAGAAAGTCCAAGCAGAGCTAAATAATCAACCAGCAGAGAGGAAACAGTAGTGAGATAACAAACTGCTGATAATTCCTGTGATTTCGTACAGCAGAGGGGAAGACTGATGATGCAGACATTCAGAAGGACCTGGCAGCACTTGGAGTTTGGGGATAAAGTGGCAAAGGAGGTTTGGAGGGGTATAAAGTGACACACGGGAAAAATCCAGCATGACTTCATGTGTGAGATGAGGGGCTCTGGGCTGGCTTTGCCTCTTTGGGAGCAAAATCTTGAGACATGAAAAGACGTGAGGAACATCAGGGAAAACAGGAGCAAAGGTCTCCAGCCATGAGAGATCAGTGCTTTGTGCTGCCAAACAGCCCAGCAGGACCCATCCAAGTTAAAGGAGGAGACTTCCAGCAGTGGGGAATAGGCCTTGGGAACTTCTTGCTGAAGGATATTTTCTCTACTGACCTTCTTCCTGGGTTTGAGGGAAATGGGGCAAACCCACGGAGGAGAAACACTCCGAGGGATCTTGAATAAAGAGGAAACTCTGTTCAGCTCTAAAGGTTTCTGAGCTGCAAATAAAGCCCCGGGAAGGGGCGAGTGTCAGCCAGGCTCATCCTCTGCCTAATCCCCAGGCACTAAATGCCCATCTAGAATTTCTTCAACTTAATAACAAGAGGAATCGCAGACTGGGAGGTTTTATATTCCTTTGCCGTGTAGATCCTAGCTGGGGGTGTTCTTTCACTGCCACGTTCAGTCTAATCCTTTGGAAAACCCTGCTAAGTCCTGTGCTCCAGTGCTATCCCTTGGCAATGAGTTTTGCAAGCACCGTGCTTGCTGTGCATTAATCACAGAGCTTTTATTGCTCTAGAGGAGCTGCTGATGCTGGACTGCTATATATAGTCTGCCAGCAATTAGCAGGATGCTTGCAAGGTTATTTAAGTAATTTTTTTCCCTTATGCCACAATTGGCTGAGTTCTCTGTATATATGAAAACACTTGAAAGACGAGCGATTACTGCAAGAAGAAAGAAAAGCAGAGAGCGAGCCCTGCTTGGAGAGGGCGGCTCATTTGACAGGGCTATCTCCTAGAAATGGGATTTTAATCAGGAAGCTTTGATTAAAATCATTGCTCAGGTCATGGCACACCCCTGTGGGCTGGAGGCGTGCAGGGCCAGCCCAGCCTCACAACCAGTTCCTCGGGCTGGTGCAGGGATGGATCTCACTGGGAGCAGGGCTGTACTCAAGGGGTCCTGGGTGACATTTCCTGTGGGGAATAGAGCCTGGCTGCCCGAGCAGTGGGACCACTGGGGTCCTGGCCATGCTGTGGGAAAATCCAGGCTGGAACCTGGCTCTGCTGTGCCTGGGCCCCCCATCCCCCTTAAGACAACCCCCATTCCCCCACTAAAGGCAGTGCCCCCGTGGCTTCACACCTGCCCTCGGCAGGAGGAGCTGCCCTCGGCAAGGGTGGGGGTCCCGGGGCACACCCAGAGGCTGGGATGGGTTTGATGGGCTGAGTGTGGGTGTGGGACGAGCCTGGGCACAGAGCTCCCCTCTGGCACGGGGCTTCAGCACACGAAAATTGGATCCCCCCATGCTCCAGCCCCCTCCCCCAAGACTCTGAGTGCTCACTGCTGCAGCAAAGCTTGTAAGAATGGGGAGACCTTGACAGCTCCATCCAAGACATCTAGAAAGGGCTGGAAGGAGCAGGGGACCCTCCCAAGCTCTTTGGAAAGGGCTGGACTGCGCCCAGCCGGAGGTGTTTTAATGACTGTTTTGGATCCCCGGGAGCCAACCTCCTCCCACTCAGCCCGGGGTAATTCACCTCCTCCGCCGGGCTGCAGGAGTTGTTGACTGGTGGATTGTGGCTGGTAGAACAGGTTCTCCGCAGGGAGTTGTCTCTGAAACCCTGGGAGACGTGGATGGCTCGAGCCGCGGGTCCCGGCTCGGAGCCTGGCAGCGAGGAGGGCTCTGGTTTTGCGTGGCACTGCTGGGCAGGGCGGCTCTCGCCCCGCGCCGCTGGCACACAAATCACAGCCCTGCCTGTGTCAGGTAGATAAGGAACCATGTGATGCAGCTGGTGGGGAGCGGGTGGCAGGCAGGGTAAAGGTGCACAGGGAAATAACCTTGCAGGGAGTTCCTCCCTCCGTTCTCGGGGAGCAGAGTCTCCGGGCAGCGCTGATCCCCGCGGCTCCCACGGCACCTTGGCCTGGATGCTTGCTCAGGTTCTGGGGGCTCTCTGAAACTCCCAGGACGCAGGAATGTCCTTTAGCAGAAGGAACTGGTCCGATCTCTCCAGGTAAGTGCTGTGGATTAATGCTTAACCCTTTCCAGCGGCGGCGGGGAGGGGTGAGGGTGGGTTCCTGGTGGCCGAAGGGGCTTTTGGGGAGGATGGGAAGAGGGGGCAGCTGCCCTGGGGGTGTTGTTTGTTGTTCTCAGAGGTGAATGCCAGCCCCACAGAGAGCTCGGCCCTGCTGCAGTTCCTTGTGGCTGGGCAAGATCAGAGGCGTTTTTGTTTCTGCTGCCTGGGGAAGCTGAGCCCTGCACAGAATTACCTGGATAAGCATTCTTGCTCCATGCTGGATACATTTTGGGTCTGTTTTGTCTTTCTTTGGGGTACAGACTGTCTGGGCTGTGCCTCCAGACTTGCTCTGGAGCTGGCTGAGGGCGTTTCCACTCCCCCCATGCTCATGCAGCCCCTGGGTGCGTGTCCTGCTCTGCCCTGCGGAGACCGCAGCCCATCCTGTGCTGAGCAAGCCCTGATTCAGCGGCAGTGTCTGAGCAATCCCTGAGCAATCCCCGCAGCACCGCCAGCTCCCTCGGCCTTCCCGAAGAGTGATCCAGCACAGGGGAGGTTCCTGGGCATTCTGGGGTGGGTCAGGGGCTCACACGAGGCTGTGGAGCAAGGTGGGATCAGCCCCGACCCCCTGCAGCCCCCAGGGCAGCCCCGGCTGTGTAGGAGCAGTGATGGAAACTCAAACACAGCCACACTGTCCCAAAAATCAGAGCAGGAATCCTGGTCCAAGTGGATGTGATGGCTCAGAGACTTAATTGCAAACCTCAGTACTGGGTGTAAGAAAGGGGAGTTCACAGAATCCCAGACTGGTTTGGGTGGGAAGGGAGCTTAAAGCTCATCCCGTTCCACCCCCTGCCAAGGGCAGGGACACCTTCCACTAGCCCAGGTCGCTCCAAGACCTGTCCAACTTGGCCTTGAACACTTCCAGGGATGGGGCAGCCACAGCTTCTCTGGGCACCCTGTGCCAGGGCCTCCCCACTCTCATTGTGAAAAACTTCCTTATTTTAATTGAGACCCCACTGGCTCAGAGGCCACCAGCTCTCAGCTGCCTCTGCCATGGATGGGACAGATCCAGAGGCCGTTTCAGCCCTGTCCAGATCCATCTCCTCTGAGCCACGGACCTACCCCAACACCAGCCCAGCTGGCTCCTGCACTCCGTGTTCTTCACAACCTTGGAAGGCATTTCCTGAGCTCTCCTGAGATGAGGCAGCACTGAAACAGCAGAAATGTCGGAAGTCTCTGCACTAATCATTGACAGGGCAGGAGAGGACAAGGCAGGGACACTCGCCAAAGTTTTTTACTCATCTCTTTGAGTTAAAAAAGGTAAGACAGCAAAAAATAAATCCCTCTTTGAAAAGAGGAGGGAAAGATTGGCAGAGCAAATCCATAGCCCGATGGGTGGATTGCTTAATTACAAATAACGAGGAGCTGCCTGTGAATAGTGCCAGGTCTTGTGCTGCCTCAGAAGGAGCCACTTAAATTCAAGGCAGGAAAATCCCATTTTCACTTCGAAGGAGCCTGTGCGTGTAAAAACAAAGTACCTGGTTGTCATGAGGATTTAGCCCGGCATTAGTGCTCTGTGCTGTCACTGCTTGAGGGACAGGAGTGCAGAGGTAGCGGCACATGTGTGTCCCCCCAGGCACCCGGGAACCGGCCGGCTGGGACTGTGCGCGCAGGGATCGCTGCCCGGTGCTGTGCGAACCCGGCCGGGCTGTCCCCACCCGCGAGTGCTCCCCGGGCACACCCCGGCCTTCGCCAGCCCCGTCTCTCCCGGTACCAAGCGTGGCAGCGAAGACCGCCTGGAGCCCCCGAGCAGTGGGGGCTGTGGGGTCAGCGGGAGAGGAGGGCAGCGCAGCCCTGTCCCGTCCCAGCCCCGAGCTCGCAGCCGGCTCCTGTCCCCCCTTGGCTCCCGTCGCGCTCCGCTGGCCCCGCTGCGCTCCCGCCTGCCCCGAGCAGGAAGAACAGAAGCCGCAAACGCTCGCAGGGGGTAAAGCGGTTTAATTTATGACCGGCTGTGATTACTCAGTAACTCGGACCAGCCGCGAGCCCTCGCGGCCGCGCTCGCCGTAACGCGGCCCTGCCTCTCTGGCTTTCGCCAAAAGTCAAATCCATGGCGAAGCCTGAGCCTGGGTGACGCTGGAGGAGCTGGGGTGAGGTGCTGGGATGGACCCTGTGCAGGGTGCCGGCAGCTCCGTGGGGTCCCCTGCAGTGTTTGTGGCTCATTGAGGGCTCGTGTTGGGGGAGAGGAACCCGGCTCTGAAAAGCTCCATCCAGCCAATAAAAATATTTCCCAAGACAGTTCATGCACTGGCACAGAGGGTGGTGGGCAGGTTTGGCAAAGAGAAAGGATGGCAGAGCTGGTGTTTTCCAGACAACTTTTTATTCTGAGTGGCGTTTTATTAAAAAAAAAAACAAACAAAAAACCCCTAAACAAATAAACAAAAAAACCCTAAACACATTTGGCTTGTGCAAAATAAAATGCTCAAAGATGATTCCAAACCTTGTCTTTTTGGCTCAGTCTGTGATTATAAACAACCCCCAGTCCAGGCACATGCAGGGAGGAAGTGCAGCCCTGCCAGCCCCATCCCCATCCCCAGGCAGAGACTCTCAGCAGTTGACTCCAGCCTCTAATACTTTTACATCTGAGGCTTTTTGCTCTATAAAAATTAAATTGCCATCACCACAACTTGGTTTTGGGCTAAAATCTTGTGCCACAGTGGTTACCTTTCCAGTTTGTGTGGTTGAGGTCTGTGTGGTAGCTCAAGGGTCCTGGTCTGGCTGAGTTACAGGTTCAATATCCTTCCCCTGGAAGGTTTGCTTAATATAGGGATTCCTTGGAAATGATTGCTCTCTCCAGCAGGAGAAAATAGGAGTTGGGAAGTCAAATGCTTGCTTTGGGAAGGGCCTGCATCAGCTGGGTGGAGTGAGAGCACTTTGGGACGCTTGGCTCATGCTAGCATCACTCTCCTCCAGTGAGGTGATTTCTGTCAGCCCCTCGGCCTTGCCCAGGGTGTTGCAGTTCCTTTCTTGTCTAGCACCAGGGCTTCAGGGTTGCCATGCAGGGCACAGCCTCCCCATGTCCTTGTGTTTCCTCCCAAACAGCCTGGCCAGGCAGAGGACCCTGGAGGATGAGGAAGAGCAGCAGAGAGAGCGCCGGCGAAGGCACCGCAACCTGCTGTCCTCCACGTCCACGGATGAGGAACCTGCCAGCCCTGTCAAAGACACCAGCCCAGCTTCCAGCAGGTCTGTGGGGTCCTGCTGGCATTGGCCTCGCTCCTGGCCCTGAGTCCTGGCAGCTGCTGCTGCGGTGGGTGGGAATCGCTCCTGGCTGTGGGAAGAGCTGAGCTCACACAGCCCTCGGGAGGAGGGATGGGCTCCCCAGGAGGAGCACGAGGGGGGTGGCTCGGGGGGCTCTCCGTGGCTCAGGAGCAGGAGTGCTGGGGGAGGGCTGGTGCCAGGGCAGAGCTCAAGCGGGCACTGGCCATGCCCAGGTGGGATCCGCAGCAGGTGAGGGATGCGCAGCTCCTCAGGGCAGGAGAGCAGAGCAGGCAGAGCCTGGCTGGCTGTGCTGCCCCTCTGAACCTCACAGTGACGCTGTGGGACCTTGGCTGAAGTGGGGGTGTGACCCAGGGGCTTTCCAGCGGTGCTTCCAAAGTCCTTGGCTGCACAGAGCTGGGATTTGGAGGTGCTCTGGGACGAGGCTGCCCTTACACAACCTGACCCACTCTCTAAACTGATCCTGGAAGTGTCCACTGTCAACGTGGGTTGTGTCCACAGTGAGACTCCCACTCCAGAGGTGTTTCTGTGTTTCAGACAGGATGGAGTTTGGATGCTTGGGTTGGATATGGGGTGGATGGGGGCTGGACATGACTGAAATGAACCAGGTGGGAAGGACAAGCCCCTGTTCCCTGGTGCTGACACAGGCTGGCCGTGTGGTGATTGCAATTCGGGGGGAGGGCAAATGTTATCCCACCTCCTTCCCAATCCTGGGAGTGTGCAGACACAGCCTGCCCCTTCCCAGACCTTGTGCCTGTTCACCTGGGGGAAGGAGGGGAAACAGCTTTTCACAGGTCGTGTTGGGACTGTGGGTTGACCTGCCAGAGCAGATTGACTTCCAACCGACACTTCCCACTTAAAGATGGTGGGATTTTTCCTAGTCCAGTGAAGAGTCACAGCCACACTTCTTATCCAACTGCAGACCCAGCACACTGCCCTGAGCCTGGATCTTCTTGGCACAGGACTTGGTGGGTGCTGGTGTCCTGGGATGAGGCTGCAGAAATGCTTCATCTCTATGACAAAAAGGAAAAAAAAGACTTTTAATCCAAACTTTTCCTCAGACAGCTGAGCTGGGGTGGTGGGGATGGGTGTGGCTGCAAGCCCTGGTCTGCAGGGAGGTTGGTGGGGTTTTTATGTCCCTCCCCAGAGCCTTTTGCCTCACTTGCAGCATGAAATCTGCCCCTCTAGCCCCAGATGCTGAGGTTGTCATCCCGTGTTGTCCCTGTCCCTAGACCTCCATCCCTGGTGAAGCCGCAGTCTCCGGAGGATGGGGAGGAGCAGAAGCTCCCGGAGGTGCTGAAGACACAAGAAGGGAGAAGGACGAGGTGCCCCCGGCCCGTGTCCGAAAAGCTGAGGCAGGAGAAGGAGCAGAAGGAGCCAGGGGTGGCAGAAAGCCGCCTGGAGGCAGGGCCACAGCCCCGCGGGAGGCAGGAGAGCAGCCAGGCTGCAGAGCGGGGTCAGGAGGCGGCCAAGGGCAGAGGGGACCTGCCAGGAGACAAGAACCTGGAGCCGGCCTCCCAGAGGAAGGTGGTGGTGAGGGCACAGCTCCAGGACAAAGACCAAGGCGTGTGGAGTCCTCAGGGGGAGCAGAAGAAGGAGGCAAAGGAGCCGCCAGAAGTGGGGAGCTGCCGGCTCCGGGAGGTGAAGATCCTCACCAGGGTGGGAAGCCGCAGCACAGAGGAGAAAACCTCGGTGGTGACCTCATCTCCAGAGCAGCAGGTGAGCAGGAATGGATGGGGCACCAGGCCGCGGGGGGGGAGGCCCTGGGTGCTGGGAGGACCAGAGAGAGGGATAGCCCAAAAGTACCAGGAGGGAAATGGGACCTGAAGGATTTTGGGGAAGGTTTTTCTGAGAGCTGCAAACCACGAGGTGGTGGACAGGGTCCCACAACCTCCTTCCCCTCCCTGGCCTGCACTGTCCTGATCACCTTCTCCAGCAAGCCCCTCTGATTGCCATCGTGGTGACACTGAAGAGCTGTTTGGGACTCTGTATGTCCAGCTGAGACAGGAAAGGCTTGGAGGATTTTGATCTCAAACTCCTGCCTCAAACCCAGTCTCACCCTGACTGCTCCGCTCCTGCACCTCAGTCTTCTCTGCAGGCTCTGTAGGGATGCATCTGGTATCTCCTTTTTCCTCAGCAGCCATCCAGGAACCCCTCAAAGCAGGTAATCCAGCTGTCCCCGCCCCGAGATGAACCTGCAGAAGAGCCAGACCCTTCTCCAACTCACGTCACCTTCAGCAGCTCCATCCGACGGACCAGCCCAAGAACCGTCTCCTTTCGGGTAAGAGCTAAAGCAGGTGGGGAAAGAATTCCATTGAGGCAGTGGAGGATGGGGGGAGGGAAGGATTGCTTTGGCCTCTGGATTATGTGGGCAGAGCCTGTTCCCAGAAGTGTGTTCAAAATTTACTCTTGGTCTGGGCACTGCAGTTCTGCTTCCCTCCTCCCCGTTTTCCGTCTCCATGTCTGGCCGAAGGTGTGTGAGGATGAATATGTCCAGTTCATGCACCTTGTGCTGGCCAGAAAACTCATGGGAAGGGATGAGAAAACAGGGAGCTCATTGTCCACAGAATTTCCAGAGCCACAGGAATTACCATCCACCTTCCAGCCTTTCCAGTCTTATCTGAAAGCACGGGATAAAAATAACATCCATCCTCCCTCTCATCCCATGTTACAGTCTGAGAATACGTTCCATTTCAAAACAGATCCTTGGAATAAGGTGATTGGAGAGGCTGGTGATTGTAGAGATCCTCCCTGCTGTGAGTCAGGGCTGACTGGCTACGCTTGATTGACTTCCATGAGGCTTTATTGGGGATAAAACTGTTATCACTGTAAAGTGTCTTTAGTCTGGGGAGCTTTGAGATATGAGATAAGCTCTGGTGTGGGTGCAAATGGAGCTTTCCTGGGGGAGATCTGTGAGATAGTGTTTCCCATGCTTATCTTGCATAACCAAAGTTCACTGCAGGATCTCCTCTCCTTGTGTCTTCCAGATCATCTCCAAGAAGCAGACAGAAGAGAGCCAAAGCCCTCTCACCAGGAGGTCAGCACCTCTCGTCGTGTTGCTTTGGTCCTGCTGGGCAGGAATTGCCATCCTTTGTTTCCCAGGGGAAGAGGAGGTGATGAGGCCTGACAGGCCTGGCACAGATCTGCACAGATCTGCTGGACATTGGTCCCCAGGGTGCTGGGCTGGGCAGGCAGCAATGCTTGGCAGGGGACAGAACAATATCCAACATGCAGCTGACATCCGAATGAGATCCTGGAATCACAGAATGGTTTGGGTTCCAAGGGACCCTAAAGATTTTGTTCCAACCCCTGCCATGGGCAGGAGCATCCTCCACTCTCCCAGGTTGCTCTCATACCCCCCAGCAAGCCCCCACTGTCTCCTGAGTCATGTAATTCTGTGTTGGGGCTCGTGTCTGCACAGGTGCAGCAGCACGACAGGGTTTCATCCATGGGAACATCAAAACCGGCCCATGAACAACCTGACCTGGCTTTGGTGACCAGCTCAAGGGATCCTCCACACCCCCATGGGCAGGTGCATGCTGCAGGCAGGGCCACACTGACATTGGGGGTGATGCAGTTCAGAGCTGGCAGAGCTCTGCACCCAGGGCAGGCTGAGGAGCACTGAGATATTTCAGTGTTTGGTGTGGCCCTGGTGACAGCAAGAGGTCTCCGTCCCCAGCAGGGAAGGAACTGCTTGGTTCACCAGGCCAGATAGTGCAGGAGTGCCTGGGTGGGACGGGGCCTTCTCCTGCCAAGTGCAGTCCCCAGAACCATGGGCAGAGTCCCAGGAGCTCCTGAGGGGGCTGGTTTCAACTCTTCCCTCTCCTTCACCAGTGCGAGTCTGAGGATCCCAGGCAGCAACAGCACCATTGGGGAGAAGCTGGAAAAGTACAACTCGGCTGTGCAGGTACCAAAGGCCCTTGGCAGAGCCAGGCTGGGGTGGGAGGGATGTGTGGGGACATGGAGAGGGGTGGCCTGGAGCCGAGCAGGGAGGGGAGGGACTGAGCTGCACCAAATACCAGAGCTGGTGGGGATGGAGGAGATGGTGCCAGGCAGGAAAAGCCATCGGCCTCAGGGTTTTAGGAGCAGGGACCCTGCGTGGTCCTGCAGGGTGGGAACGTCCTTTGGAGAGGATCTGGGGGTGCTGCGTGGTCCACTGGGGGAAGCAGTGCACAAGGCTGTGAGCTGCTGATGGGCAGGGGGAGCAGACCCCGAGGGGCTCAGGGTGTGACCCAGAAGCGGGACTTTGCTTTTCACCCCTCGGGGTGCAGCACAGCCCTGCTGACGCCCCTCTCTCTCCCAGCGCTCGGAGGGGGTGAAATCCTCCGTGCCTGTCCAGAAGAGTCGCCTGCTCTCCTCGGAGGGGGTGGCGAGCAAGCGCAACTTCTTCGAGGGAAGCGCTCCCGGCAAGGGGGAGCCCGCGGCTCTCAGGAAGGTGAGGCAGGAGCTGCGCTGGGCGGGGGCCTCCCAGCGGGTCCTGGGCTGGGGCAGGCACCGGCTTTGGGGCAAACCTTCCCCTCGTGGGGTACCAGGCTCAGCCTGGCGGGCTGCTGCAGGGATTGGTGGGAGCTGGGGGCCAGGGCTGGCTTTGGGTGCAGGAACTGCCCCGGCACTGTGTGGGTTCCTGCCGAGCGCTGGAATTTGAGGAGCTGGGATGGAGCCAACGTGTGGGCTGGGCTCTGCCTGTTGCAGCTCTGCTCAATCTCCCCGTGCCCTGGACACTGGGCCGGGTTACATTCGTGCAGGGGGAGAGCTATTGCTGTAAGCCTGGTGTCCCTCTCTGTGCCGCAGGACAACCTGAAGATCCCAGGATCGGTGACATCCCGCATTAATCTGTGGATCAGCCGAGCTCAGGAGCCTGCCAAGGAGGAAAACAGCAAGGTACCAGCTTTTGTCAACCTCAAGTGAGAGCCCCAGGACCAGGCAGTCTCACAGGACATGGTGCTGCACCTTGGGGTGGGGTTGAAGCATGGGTGAGCCCTTGCCTGAAGCTGGCAAAGGGTTTGAGAGCAGTTTAGCCAGGTTTGGAGGTCTCAGAGCTGCAGGGCCACCATGATGAGATATCAGGGCTCTACTTGTTGCTGTGTCCTGACTGTGAGCCCAAAATTCCTTAGACAGCTGATTCAGGCCTTGGTGGGGTGAGGAGGGAGCAGGAGTGAGCTGGGTGCATGTCCCAGGACACGCAGGGGTGCCTGACCCTGCCACCCCAGCATGATCCCATCTCTGCCATCCCATCTCCTCTGTCTGGATGAGCAGCTCTGCCTGGAGACCAGTAGGAGAGGAGCCGTGTGCTTGGTCCTTTGGGTCTGAGGGGCTTGGAGACCTGTGTGTGCTTGGAGATGTCCTGGTGCGTGAGGGCTCTGGGGTCATCTGCACCCCCATGTGAAACCAACCCCCAAAAATAGCGATCTTGCGGCTGTGGGTTCAAAGGCGCCAGCCAAGGGGACTCAGACATCATCACTTGGCCATGGTGGCTGCTCCTGGGACATGTGCAGGAGAGGGACAGGAGAGCCTTTGGCCCCAGGGTGGTTTGGTGTTCTCAGAAAGGAGGGGCTCGGCAGGTCCTGGCAGGTCTCACTGCTCGCAGCAGGGAGGGATTTGGCCACTGCTCGTGGCAGAGCCTCCTGCAGCCACCCGGGCCAGGAGGTGCAGCTCCAGCCCAGCCCTGCAGCCAGGGAAGGTGAGTCCAGGCTGGGCTGGGAGATCAACACTGCCCAGACGTGTCTGTGCCAGGCAGCCGTGCCAGCGGAGGGTTTGCTCCTGGGGTCACTCCTGGGGAAAGCCTGCAGCTCCTTGACCAGTTTTCTTTTAGTAGCACCTGCTCCACTGCTGTGGCTGGAGCTGCACTTGGCTTTGAGGGTCTCCCAGGTGCACGATCCCAAAGCTGGCTGGTTTTACGTGGACAACGTGTGCTCCAAGGTTTGGATAAAGTCAGAGCAAGGCGATGCTGCACACGATGCATGGGGAAAACCTTCTCCTGTCACTTGTGACTCTCCTGTTTGCAGGAAATCCGGAGAACCAACAGCCTGGCAAAGCGAGATGTCTGGATAAAGCAGCCTGGAGACACCTCTGGAGACACCAAGGTAGTTATGGAGCTGCTCTGAGAGCTGGTGCATCTTCTGAGGCAGGGCCAGAGTCAGGATATGGGGGGAGAGGGGATGTGGGGGTCATCAGGACCCCATGACTTGGAGGAGTCAGCAGGAGGGGACGACTGAAGGCATCTGTAAGGGAGAGAAGGACTCTGGTCTGGGAGAAGAGAAGTGGCCTGTGATGGGATTTAGGGGATACCTGCCTGCCCCATGCCCTGCTGGGGACAGCCACGGTCCTGGTTAAAGCAGCTGCCTCTGAGGGGGTTGCAGCCTCAGGCACAGCCTCAGTGATTCCCACTTTCTTTTCCAGTTGCAGTAACACCAGCTGTGCTCTCAGACCATCTGGGAAAAATGGTTTGCTCTGAAGATCAAAGCTCAGCCCTACCCAACCGTCCAGCAGCCACTGCCACGAGTCCCCTGTGCCACGTGTGGGTGCAGCCCAGGTCATGGGGTCCTCTGCTTGTAGGATGGGAAAGAAGAAGCCTGGAAGAGTTTCCCTGTGCCCCCAGCCCCCACTCACTGCCTGTCTGGGGGTGTCCAGACCTGCAGGCTCCCTGCAGGTGCTGAAGGCAAACTCCTGCCTTGTTTGCCCACCACATTTTGCTGTTCTGTTCCTGATCCCTGCCTGTGCCCCAGAACTGCCCTGGCAAAGGGGATCCCCCACACGGCTCCCCGGCAGCTGGAAGATGTCAGTGGGGCGAGAACCTGCCTGGCCAAGGGAGTTCCAGCTGCACATCCATAGACCACGTCTGTCCCTGCTGCCTGGGGCAAGTGGGGCAGGCAGGTGTCACTCCCTGCCAGGCTGTCACTGCCAGACAAACGCCAATGTTCGTGAAGTCACACAAGTGCTCGGAGATGTCTCATGGGAGAAGGGGAGACTTGGCACTGGTGTTTCCCTCCACACGCAGCTGAACCAGAGACTTGTCCTTGTCCCTGCCATCCCCTGCCCCTGCAAGCAGTGACCCTTCACTCAGTGATCCAGGGAGGGTGGGCTGACCCTGTCCATGGCCACGGCCCTGTGTTGGGGATTTCATGGAGCTGAGTGCCCTATGCTGGGCCCCATTTCCCTCTTGCCTTTCCTCCCGAGCCCTTTGCTGTGCAGCCCCTGATCCTGCATTCCCTGCGCTGCTGAGCCCACCCAGCAGGGATGGGGGATGCTCTCTCGAGGCCTTCAGGGTGGCTTTAGGGTGCCATGGGCAAAGGGCTCAAATCCTCCTATTGAGGCCCTTCTTTGGGTTTGGGTTGTGCCTGGAGCAACCACTGCAGTGACAAATCCGGTGTGGGAATCTGCTGCTGCCCCTGGAGCTGATCCTTCTTCCTGGGCTTGGGAGAGGACTTCGGTTTCTCTATGCTTCTTTTCTAATAAAAGTTGCTCTTTCTAGGACACTCCTGGTCACCTACTGCTAGGCTGGGACTGGAAATTGTTCCCTTCCCTTCTCCCGACAAGGAAAATAGGGAAAAACCCGAACCGAATGTGCCCTGGGGGTTAAAAACAGACTCTTCCCTTCTCGCTGCAGCATCCCGAGCTCGGAGCAGCGGCTGAGGGAGCCGGGTCGGAGCTGCCGGGCAGGGTCTGCTCCGGCACTGGTGACCGCGCTGCCTTATCAGCGTCCCGGCCCGGTGACAGCTGGGCTGGCTTGTGTCAGCCCCTCGGGCACTCACGTATCTCGGTCCGGAGGGTTTAAAATAGCAAATCTCTGAGGCCGCACAATAGCTTGGGCTTATATGGGCTCCTGGGGGGGAAGGGGGAGCGGCGGAGGGGGCCAGGGCCGCGGCTGCCGAAATAGCAGCTCACAAGTGTTGCATTCCTCGCTGGGCGCCGGGCACATTCCTGCGGCGCTGCCCGCCCCGGGGTGGGCGCTGGAGCCCCCTTAAAGCCTCCTGCCCCAAAGAGCCTTTCCCAGACCCCGCCGGCTCCCCCGCGCTCCCGGCATCACCGCGCACAGGTACGGCTGGGCCCGCCCGCCCCTCCCGGGGTGGGATGCGCTGGGTCCGGACCCGGGAGGGCATCGGCTCAGGGTCAGGGGCTTCCCCGGCCGCTCTCTCGGGGTGTTCTATGCCATGGAGGCATTCCCACGCATAAAGCATCAGCACCCTCTCCAGCGGGTTCTATTTGCAATTTGTCTTTTGAGCCACCTCGATGGGTGCCCAGGTGGCTCAGATGGATTTTGGCTGCTCTGGTTCGGGGCAATCTCCCAGGTCCCCGTGCCCTGTGTCTCTGCAGGGGACAGCAGGGATGTGATGCCCACGGCCAGCCTGGCCCTGGCTCCCCGGCAGCCCAGAGGGTGGGTTAGGGGTGGGATGCTCCTGAGCCTGGTCTGACCCTGCCAAGCAGCACTGGAGCAGGGACATGACCCATTCCTGGAGCAAACGGTGGGAAAGGAGAGCTCCATGTCTGGGCAGCCTGGAGGACAGCAGATCAGCCCCAGAGCCGTGAGCAGCCAGCCCTGAGCTAAAGGAGAGGGGGATTTCAAGGAGTGTGAGGAATATCTGGATTGTTTAATACACAGCAAATTCTGGGAGATTTTTTGTAGGAAGTGCAATATTTCCTCTTTAGCTCTGTAATGTCTGCTGCCTTCTCCTAATTCTACCAAACCAAGGTTTCCAAGCTTTAATGGAAAGGTTTATGTGTTTCTGTGCAGAGGATGCAGAAATATTTCCTTGAGCCATTTTTTCTCTTGTGGACCCTCTGAACAGTCCCGGATTTGTTGCTGTCCCCTCAGCTCTGTGGGGCCCAGCGGTGTCTGAGGGAGGAGGGCAATGAGGATGCAGGAAGAGGCTTTCTCGCTGTCAGGACCGGGGACCCTCCTGTCCCCTGCCATGAGATGATGCTGTGGAGCCTTGGGTGCTCAGGGGCCACACAAATGATTTGGCCAAACTTGGGGCATCAGGACCATGCTGAGCCTGGGGGGAAAGTGGGAACTGATGTTCGTGGGGAAGCAGAGATGCTGGGGATGGTGCTGGAGGGGGTGCTTAGAGCCAAGCCCTGGATCCATTGCAGGAAAAGGAACAGTGGCGGCAGGAGCAGGCGGTGACCCCGAGGCAGAGGGGGCCGAGGGCCAAGTTCTGACTTTATTTGTCTCCAAAAGCACCTTGTGCATCACAGTGAGATTAGAGACCCTCTCAAGCCATCGTTATGCCGAGGTTCCCCTCCTGGAATGCCCCTTTGCCATGCCTGAGCATTCCAGCCCTGGATCCAGCATCTTGAATAAGCACTCCTGAGGCCTGTCCTACCCATCCTGGGTAATAAATGCTCGACAGATGTAGCCAGGAGCAGTTGTTCCCAGACTCCGGGCAGCAGCAGCAGGGAAGCCTTGCTGCTCTGGGAACAGGTGCTTCAGCACATGGAAGTTATTTCCAGAGCTGCCTTGCATCGTCCTGTGGCATCCCAGCCCTGCCGAGGGCTGGCATGAGCAGGGGACAGGGCTGGGCTGGGCTTGGGGCTGGGGCTCTGGGCTGCTCCAGGATGCCTGGGGATGGGGCTGGTGGGTGCAGACCTCACAGAGCAGTGCTGGGTGAAGGTCACATGAGGGGAGATGATGAGCAAAGTCCTCCTGAGCACAGCTGGGAGGGAGACAAACGTGCTGGGAAGACGAAAGGCTGTTTCTGCAGAGGTTTTAGCCCTAAAACCTGGGCTAAAATACTAAACCAGGCTGTAATTATTCCTTTAAGCTAACAGGGGAGAAATGCTCCTGCTGAGCCCAGGCTGCCCCCTTCCCAGCAGTTCTGCACTTGGAGGGCTGGGCTGGGAGGGTTTGCTGAGGTCTTGTGCTGTGCCTGGTGCAGGGCTGTAAATCTGAGAGGAGGGGTCGTCCCTGAGCTAGGAATCAGGAAGCAAAACAAGCTGCAATGGGGTGATTTTCCTGCCCCTGAGCAAACACAGCCCTGAGAGGGCTGGGCCAGCAGGACTGGGTGCCCTGGACATGGCTCCTGACAGAGTTATCGGTGTGATAGGAGGCTGTGTCCAATCTCCTGCCTCCTGTTTGGGGCAAGCTGTGATCCTGGGACAGGAGGGGGGTGGGAGCCTTATCTCTGCTGAGATAACACTGTCAGAGCCTGGCTGGGGACAGCTGGAAGTTCCAAGTGCTTTGGAGAGAGGCAGCATCTCCACGCCCGTGGCCTGGTGCTGAGGGACAGGCTGTGCTGGCCCTTATCTCACTTCTAACCCTTGCTTTTTCCGATCTGCCTCTAACTCTGCCAGAGAACCAGGGATGTCAGACACTGAGGAGGTCACCGAGGAGTATGAGCAGTAAGTGGGGTGGTTTTAACCCCCTTCCTTTCTCCCTATTCCCACTTTCCCATTGCAGCATTGCTTGGAAGAGCTCTCGTTGTTACCCCAGCACCCACCATGGAGCCCCCGCCTGTGCCCCTCTGCCTTGGCAGGGCCTGACCCCCGCAGTGGGAATTTGTGCTGGGAGCTGTGTCCACACCCGTGGACAGGACAAGGATGGTTCCTATGTTAAAAATGCTGCAGTCTTAATCCGTGAGACAGAGATGGGAACACCTGGGGCCATCGGTCTGTTGCTGATGGGGTCCTGCTGCCACATCCAGAGCATCACTCTCCAGGGCCCAGATCTGAGAGCAGCTTCTGCTGATGGAGGCTGCTGGGCCAGGAGGCACATCCTGGAGAGGTGGGGCTGGGGTTACAGGGGTGAGTCCGAGCACAGCTCCCACTTCCCCTCCACCAGCAGAGAAAGGGGACCTGAACCCTCTGGTGTTTCAGTGCCACGCCAGACTCATGTGTGTCACCAGTCTGTCCCCTGGGCACACCTGGGACAGGCTGAGCATCTCCCCCACGGTCAGGGAAGGACTCGGGGGCAAAGGTGGGATGTGAGATGCCCATTTCTGGGATTGCAGGCCAAGGTCACTCATCTTCTCATGCTGCAAACTGGTGGGGTGCCCTGACCGCTGTCAAAGTGTCAGCCCAGACCTTCAGCCCCTGCACTCCACAGCCTGCAGGGTGACCTGGGCCTTGTCCCTGTCCCCACTGCCACCTGGCAGCCACCCACACAGCAGCCGCCCAGCAGTCCTGGCCCTGTGCTATGAGAAAGGGGAGCCAGCCTTGAGGAAAACCCAAATTCCCCTCGCCCTCACTGGTGGGCACGTGGGCCCTGTTCCAGCTGTGACTCTGGAAATTCCTGTTGTGCTTTGCAGGGAGCAGGAAGGTAAGAGGACATGGAGCACCTGCAGCTGCCCTGAGGCCAAAAACTGATCAGAGCAACTCCAATAACCTGAGGCTTCTTTCCCTTCTCTCTGTCCATGCCCTGTGTGCTCTGTGAAGAGGAGTGCGTGGAGGAAGGTAGGAGTTGCACCTGCAAGGACCAAAAGCCAAGTGCTGGGGCTTTGATGTTCTGCTGGGGGGTTTGGGGGCCGGCTCCTGGGCTGCAACGAGCAAATCATGTCCAGGAAAGGCAGATGTGACCATGTTTGAGATGCCTGCACCTGAAACACAAGGAGGATCAAAACCAGTCTGAATTTTCTCAGGATCTCTTTTTTGATCAGATTCAGTGATCCCTTGACTCAAACCAGGGCTGGCAATGCTGGACACAGGTGTTGGCAGAGGTGTGATCTCAAGATCCCAGCAGGAGCTGGAGCCTCTGCTGAACGTGTGACAGTCTGCCCAAACTCAAACTGCTGTCTGTGTGACAGCCATGGCCAAACCCAAACTTCCACCTGCCTCAGCCCGATGGAGACACAACCCCGGCATGGGCTGGGCTGGGCTGGGCTGGGCTGGGCTGAGCTGAGCCTCTGGCTGCTCCAGAGCACTGCCAGGCAGAACACCCTGAGTGTAAAAGCACAGAGAGGTGCAGGGGGAAGCCCCTGCAGTGCTCGAGTCCTCATCTCACACATGCCAAAACTCTGTGGCACACAACTAATCCCTGTGCTTATTCCTTCCCTCCTCCCTGGCTCAGAAGAGGAAGAATGGATAGAGGAAGACGACGGTAGTTATTGCACCTTTCATTATTTCCTCTCTCTGCTCTTGGGAAAGGTCGTGGGTCGATGTGTTCTGCCTCTCCCTGGATGGGGAATGGTTTTCTTTCATTCTTCCACTTCTCTCTCTTCTTCCTGCTCTCCACCCATGCCCTGCTGTGCTGTGTGTCCATCCTCTGTCTGTGCCTTGTCTCTTATATCTGCCAGCCATGGTTCGCTGTCTTCTTTTTCTTCCCTTCTGTCTGGCTGTGGCACCTCCAGCGTCCCCCGGGCCTGCGGGCACAGCAGCGCTCCGGCTCCGGTGGAGGAATCCTGTGGGGCCACTGCTCCCTCCAGTGGAAAAAGGCTCTAGCAGCGTCACAAACGCGATTGGGAAGGTGCCGGAGGCGCGTCCTCAGCCACTCCTGGAGTTCACTGCTAGAGCAGAGCAATAGAAATCCCTCCTCCCTTCCTGGGGTGCGAGGGAATGGCAGCATGAGAGGGAGGGAGGGACAAGCCAGGAGGTGGCGATAAATCCTTTAATTTCATTCATTTTAGGGGGCTTTGCCCTGAGGAGCACAGAGCAGCCCTTGGGTGAGGTTAGACAGGAGCCGCTGTTCCTTTCCCGCGGCTGCGGCTCCCCCAGGTCCCTCTCGGCTCTGTGCCTCAGTTACCCAAGCAGGAGCTGCAGGGAGCCAGGGAACGGCGCTGCCCGGCTCACCCTGCCCCTTATCCCACAGGTCAGGAGGAGCAGGTAGAGGAGGCGGAGGAGGAGACCGAAGAAACCAAGGCAGAAGGTGAGTGGAGGCTGTGCCAGGGAGCTCCCGTGGCTTGGCGGGGCCACGCTCCGCTCCAGGGCGTGCCAGGTGGGGGCCGGGATGTCCCAGCGTGGCTGTGACAGGGGGACATCAGCACAGAGGGGCAGCTGTCCCCCACATCTGGTGTCCAGGAAGGGGATGTCAAACTGAGATGCCCTTCCCTGCTCTGCCTGGGTCCTGTGAGTGTGAGGATGTGGTGTTTGCTGCTGGTGGCTGCGTCCAGCCCTCTGAAACAGTGCCAAAAATGGGCCAAGCCTGTTTTTTCTGGAGGGAGTTTCTGGAGCTGGGGTCGAGCTCTGATGTGCCTGACCATCCAAAGAGCACTGGATGGCATGAGGTGGCTTTGGGGCACAGAGGGTGGCCTGGTGTGTGACTCTGTGCTGCCACTGGTGCTGGGGCAGGCTCAGATCCTGGCTGTGACCCCCAGTCAGGGTGCTGGGACCCCTCTGTGCTGGGGGATGTGACTGCCCTCACCCAGGGGCACTCATGGTCTCCCATTGCTTTTAAACAGAGCAAGAAGATGAAACGAAAGCAGCAGGAGAAGGTAAAGCGGGAGCGGAGGAGAGGGGTTTGCCCATTCCAGTCCCGATCCCAGTCCCTGAGGCACTGGGCCCTTGGAACGGGGTTTTGGTGCTGAATCCATCTGCTGCCACAGGGACAATCTGTGGAAAATGGGGCAAAGCTGCCCTGGCCACATCCCCCAGCAGGACAGGGGCAGCAGGAGGGATGGATTTGTGCTGCCTCGGGCAGAAATTCACCCAAAACACAGCAGGAGAAGGCGGCACTGCTGCTCCTCCAGCCTGAGCTCCTGCAAGACTTGTCTGGATTCCTCCTGGAGAGGACTTGGGGCTCTCCTGGCCCCTCAGGGGCCTGCTCTCTCCCCGTTCACCCTGCAGGGATGGTGCTGGGGTTTGCAGTGGGGACAAGCGTGAGACACAGGGGGACAGCCACCCCACAGTGCCCCTGGGCAGGACTGGCCACGGGGACACAAAGCATCATGTTTTCCACAGGTGGAGAGGGAGACCGAGAGCAGGAGCCTGGGGAAGGTGAAGTATCCCCCTCGTTCCTTCTGCCTGACCTGGGGTACCAGGTGCTGCTCTGCCCAGCCAGCAGTGCCAGCTGTGCCTCGGGCACAACGTGTCCTCTGGCACAGGGCTGGCACCTTGCTGCTGGGGGATGATCCCCGTGAAGCCCCTGCTGCTGGGGGAGAGAGAGGGCTCGGCTCGGGTGGGGGTTGGCTCAAGGCATGACAGGAAACCCCTCAGTGACACTGACCTTGTCTTTCTGTCCTGCTCCTGGGACCTGCAGGTGAATCGAAGCCAAAACCCAAGTAAGTGTGGCAGGGTTTTCCCTGGGGCAAGGTCTGAGCTGTGCCAGGGCAGAGGCTCTGTGTGACAGAGCCTGGTCCATAAAGGGCAGGGCACAGGAAGCCTCCCGAGTGTGGAAGCAGGGTGGGACTGGGACACGGAGAGAAAAAGGGAGGGAAATGGACAGGGAAACACAGAGCATGAAGGAGACCCTGAGAATGAGGCCTTTAGGCAGATCTGAAGCATTCTGTGTGTTCCTTGGCAGAAGCTCAGCTGCCCTGTGACCCTGCAGGTGGCAGAAATGTGTGAGTGTGTGTGTGCATCCCAGCCTGGGGTACAGAGTCCTGGCTATGGCTGGCATGGGGCACACGTTTCCAGGAGTCCCAGCACTCCAGGAACACAGCCTGAGGGATCAGGACTGGGAACCTGGGGGGTCCTCCTGGGCCCCTGGGATGCTGCAGTGTGGGAGGCAGATCTGGCCTCAGCCATCATCCCTTCATCCCTTTGTGTCCCTTCTGAGCATCTCCTGCCCTCCCTCAAGCCCCGGAGGATGAGAGGATCCAGCTCCCTGTGCCAGGTCACCCTGCAGCACACAGCTCCTCAGTGCCCTTTGGGGGAGCAGTGGGGTGGCTGCCAGCTCAGGGGGCCTGGCAAAGGGCCCTGGCCACATTGTCTGCAGCTTGCAGAGTTATTCCAGCCATGTGGGCACCTTGGAGTCTTTCCCAGCAATGCCACAGGTGGCTGCCCAGCTGGCACCTCCAGCAGGATGCATTGCATTCCCTGTCCTCCAGCTGTGCCCGCTCTGCATCCCTGGGGACTGCAGGGCTCAGAGGGGAGGGTGGGGTGGGTGAGAGGCACGTCCTGTCCCAGGTCTGCTGCAGCCCCATCGTGCTCCAGCTCCCCTTCCATTGCAGGGTCTTCATGCCCAACCTGGTGCCTCCCAAAATCCCAGATGGTGAGAGACTGGATTTTGACGTGAGTTGTGGCCCCAGTTCCCACCCCTGGGGGTGATGCCCTCCTGCCGCTCCCCCTCAGTGTCTGGCAGCTCCTGGAGGCTCGGGCTGTTTGTGTCTGGTGCAGGACATTCACCGCAAGCGCATGGAGAAGGACCTGAACGAGCTGCAGGCCCTCATCGAAGCCCACTTTGAGAGCAGGAAGAAGGAGGAAGAGGAGCTCCTGTCCCTCAAGGACAGGATTGTATGTGTTCAGCCTTCCCCTCTCTGGCTATTGCCACCCTGTCCCTGTGGCCACACAGCCACTGTCCCTTCCCCCCAGTCCTGGTGGACCTGGGACATCCCTGTCACTGCAGGACAGAGCCTGAGGGCTGAGCCAGATTTTGTACCCCAGTGCCTGGGAACCACAGAATTCCCTGAGCTGGAAGGGATCCACAAAGATCATCCAGTCCAGCCCCTGGCCCTGCACAAACACCCCAACAATCCCACCCTGTGCATCCCAGAGAGCCTTGTCCAAGCGCTCCTGGAGCTCTGGCAGCCTTGGGGCTGTGCCCATTCATTCTCTGGGGAGCCTGGGCAGTGCCCAGCACCCTCTGGGGGAAGAACCTTTCCCTGATCTCCAGCCTGACCCTCCCCTGGCCCAGTTCCAGGTCCCCTGGTGTGGCTGCTGCGGTGCTGCAGTGCCTGATGCAGATGCACCTCTCCCTGGGGTCGCTGTCCCCAGGCTCCCTTGGGGCTCTCAGAGCTCTTGGGGTCAGGGCTCTGTCCCTTGGAACACAGAGGATGCAGATTCCCTGCAGTGTCCAAGCCAAGGTCCCCTCCCTGTGCAGGAGCAGCGGCGAGCGGAGCGGGCAGAGCAGCAGCGGATCCGCAGCGAGCGGGAGAAGGAGCGCCAGGCCCGCATGGCCGTGAGTGTCCTCTGGAATAGGGCTTGGCATGGGCTTGGGGAGTCTGGGGACACGAGCTGTCCATCCAGCCACGGCTTCCAACCCCGGCAGGAAGAAAGAGCTCGCAAGGAGGAAGAGGAGGCGCGGAAGAGGGCGGAGGAGGAGGCGCGGAAGAAGAAGGCGTTCTCCAACATGCTGCACTTTGGGGGCTACATGCAGAAGGTGGGACCCCTCCCAAGGGGGCTGTGATGGAGCCACTGCTGCTCCTGGGGAGCGCTCGGCCATGGGCTGACCTCATCCATGTGACACTGTGGGGTTTACAGGCAGGAGAGGGCAGGGAACTGCTCTTGGGTCAGGGGTTACAGGGCCAAAGGGAGCTCAGCTGCCCCGAGCTCAGCTCTGCGCATGTGCAGCTCCAGCCTTGCCTCAGGGACAGGGATGGGGATGGGGACAAGGACAAGGTGTCTTGTCTACTATTGCCAAAATGTCCTCAAGGACCTCATGTGCTTCTTGAGTTCCAAAAGCTGAGGGTGGTAGGTGCAGAACTGGGTATGGGGAGAGCAAAGGCGGGGCAGACTTCCTTCTCTCCAGTGGACTGATGGTTTCTTCAGTCAGAGAAAAAGGGTGGGAAGAAGCAAACGGAGCGGGAAAAGAAGAAGAAGATCCTCAGTGAGCGACGGAAGCCCCTGAACATCGACCACCTCAGCGAGGACAAGCTGAGGTGAGCATGGGCTGCAGGAGGGATGGCCAGGGCTGGAGCTCTGTTCTGGGTCCCAGGTCCTGGGCAGCATCCCAGGCTGGGGACGGCTCCCTGGGGCTTCCAGCCGAGGGGGATGGCACAGCTGGAGATGGGCTGTGACACCCCGCGGGGGACACGGGCGCCGAGGCTGGGCAGGGCCACCACGGCCAGGCTGCGGCTGATGGCACCAGCCATGAGAGGGAGCCAGGGTCACACGGGTGGGACGGGTGTCCCCGAATGTACTGACCTCCCCCGTGGCTCTGGTCCCTGGATTCACTGCCTGGATAACACATCCCTGCCTGGGAGCCTCCAGAGCCCCATCCCAGGGAGCAGGTGAAGGGTTGGCATCCGTGCCCCATCCCTGCACTGAGCTCCCTGGGAGCCACGGCCCTTCCCTGCCCCGTCCCCAGCCGGCTCTTCCTGCAGGGACAAGGCCAGGGAGCTGTGGCAGAACGTCCATGACCTGGAGGCTGAGAAATTTGACCTGCAGGAGAAGTTCAAGCGGCAGAAATATGAGGTGAGCCCCAGGGCCTCTGTGATTTGTCCACACTCTGTGTTCCTGGCTGCTCCTTCTGCTGCCCAGCCGGGAGATGAGCTGGGGTGTCCCAGTGATCTCCCAGCTCCTGGGGACATGTACCCAGCACCACCACAGGGAACACACATCACAGGCCAGGCGGGATGGAGCCCTGAGCAACCTGGGACAGTGGAAGGTGTCCCTGCCCATGGCAGGGGGTGGAACGAGATGGACTTGAAGGTCCCTTCCAACCCAACCATCCTGGGATTCTGGGGTTCTGAACCCCACAGAAAAACTGCTGGGGAAAGGAGAGCCATGATGCATCTTCACCCAGCCCTTGTCCCCAGCCTGGGGCACCTTGTCAGACCTCACCATCCACCTGCAGCTTTTACTGCCAGACCTCACCACCCATCATTTGCTCTTGCAGATCAACGTCCTTCGAAACCGCATCAGTGACCACCAGAAAGTGTAAGTGGCTGCACATCCCTCCTCCACATCTCCTGTCCTTCCAGCTCCAGCTCCCTGCTCCCCAGTTCCCTCCCTGTGGATCTCCCTTGCTAAGCCACCTCCTCTCCTTCCCCCTCCTGCCTCTGGTCTTGCTGGTGCCCGGCATTCCTGGACCTGCAGGTCTGCTCCAGGGACCTCGGTCCCCGCCCTTCTGACAGACCTCCATGGCCTCCCCTTGTCACCAGCTTCCCCCTCCCCAGAGACCCCAGCTGGGGATGGACCCTGGGAAGACCCCACCTCTGCACGAGAAGCTTTGTGTCCTGGGGGGTCCTTCCAGCCTCTGGCCACCCTATCCCTGCAGGGGCTCTGCCCAGCATCTCAGGAAGGAGATCCCAGCTTGCCTAGCAGGGGAAATCCCATGGGCTGTGGGATTTGTGCAGGCCCACAAGGCCAGGGGAACCTATCCCCATACCCATGTTCCCTGCACATGGCTGGGGAACCCTTCCTAAGGAGGGTGGAAGAGGATGTTTAACCCCTCCTCCCAGGAGCACCCTGGTGCTCTCCCATCCCCATCCCACCCCCCCTTATGTGGGAGGTGCTCAGCCCACCCCGAGTGTCAGGGGCAGCATCTCCCACCCACTTACACCGAGTCTCTCTTCTCTCCTCCCCACCACGGCCTGATCCTGCAGCAAAGGGTGAGTACAGGCGTGTCTGGGGCCCGTGTGTGTCCCTGCATGGGTGCTGTGTGTCTGTCCCTGCGTGGGTGCTGTCTGTCCCTGTGTGGGTGCTGTGTCTGTCCCTGCACGGGTGCTGTGTGTGTCCCCCTGCATGGGTGCTGCAGGGACACTGGGACCCCAGGGCAGCAGCAGTGCTCAGGGATGAGGGAATCCCAAGACTGGCACCCAGAAATGCCTTTCACTGCCCACCCAAACCTCCTCCTCCTCTGTGCTGCCTTGTGCCCAAGCAGTGCTGGTTAAGGGGAGTGATGTGGTGGGTCCTGAAGGATCCTGCAGCTGCTTTTATCCCTCTGCAGCCACAGATGCAACTTGTCAATTCTTCTCTGAACGATTCTTGGGGGGGAAACATGGGAAGGAAATGGTGGGTCCTGAGAATCGCCTGGCAACTGCATGAGCTTGTTCCCAGAAAGTCCCAGGACACTTTGACTCAGGTCCCAAGGTTTTACCTGGGGCCATTGAAGACCCTCGGCCCCCAGGGCAGTGCACAGCCAACAGGAAAAGGCTGCAGGACCACTGACAGCACCCACCTCATCCTCCTTGAGTGGTCACTGATGCCTTTTTGCACGTGCTTTTCCTCTTCCCCTGCAGGTCCAAGGGTGCCCGTGGGAAGACCATGGTGGGCAGCCGATGGAAGTAGAGGCTCAGGGGGAGAGGAGGCCGAGCCCCAGGAGCTGCAGCACAGAGCCCTGGCTGTGGGAACGGGGGCTCCAGGGGGCAGAGGCTTCACGAGGTTCCCACCTCCACCCCCCAGTGGTGGTGTGTCTGTAAATAAAGAGGTGGTGAAGGGGTGCAGGTGTGGTCTCCATCCTGAGGCTCTGATCCCAGAGGATGCAGCACAGGCTCAGCACAGCTCACAGGAGTTTCCCACCTGCTCCCCGGGCTGTGGGAGGTCACAGCAACCACCCAGGACCCCCCAAGTAACTGTCCATGTGCCTCCCAGCATCATCTCAGCTGCAGTCCTTGGCAGGTTTGGTGATGGACCTCAGTGGTCTGAGCTGCTTTTCCTGCTGCACTTTGGGGTAATCATCATCATGGCCACTTCAGTTCTGCTTTTGTTGTACCAGAGCCCCCCTTGCTCCTCTCTGGTCAGAGCTGGCCCTGTGGGACACCATGGACAGGGGCACTGCTTCCAAGCCTCTTGGCCCATGGAACAGCCACTAATTCACCTTCCAGACCATTTCCATTCCTATTTCCAGCTCTTGCTAAAGGCTCTGACCAGCTATGTTTGCATCCTCTGCATGTTACTGGCAGCATGCAATGAAGCCTGGAGATAAATCCGTGTGGAGAGGCCGCTTCCCTGTGCTTTGAGGGGCAGATCTCTCCCAGCTGGCTGGGAATCTGCAGCACATCACACGGGTGCTGTCCCTGGGGACACATCAGCTGCAGACGCCCCCAGTGTTCCTGGTGGATCTGGACCTGGATCTGGACCTGGATCTGGGCTGGCAGCCAGCCCAAGGCACCAGAGGTCCTGGAGGGCTGTTATGGTGCCCTGTTGTGTTACGAGAAACTGTCACATGCTGTTGATAAACAGCATCCTTGATGCCTTTCCCAGAGCAGTGGGGAAGGGAGGATGCACAGAGTGGTGGATCTTGTCCCTTGGCGAGATGTTTTGTGTTCCCCCTTGCTGGGGCTCCCCACCCCTTGCCCAGTGATGTGGGGGTGCCCTGCAGGTTTCTCCCTTGTGCTCCTGTTGGATGAGGATTTATTTTCCCTACTTCAACACACACCACCAGGTTTTGAGAAATAAGGCTCTGGGAAGCTCAGAATCAGTGAGACACAAGCGGAGGACAACCAGCTCCCCACCACCACCTCCTCAAATCCGAGGTGTGGAGGGCAAAGGGTAGAGCTGGGTAGGGTGGCGGTGCTGGGACATGAAATATCCAGAGGGTGGCTGAGTAAGTGGCTTTCCCGCCCTGCCTGATGCACGGCAAC
This sequence comes from Oreocharis arfaki, assembly GCA_013398015.1. NCBI lineage: Eukaryota > Metazoa > Chordata > Aves > Passeriformes > Paramythiidae > Oreocharis > Oreocharis arfaki. Next base: position 12,689 of record VZRR01014017.1, on the reverse strand, counting down.
AGGAGACAGAGCGCTCGCAGCAGCCAGCTGCGTCTGCCTGGGAAAAAAATATCCCCTTTCGCAGGCTCTGAAAGTCCGTTCTCCCAACGTTCCCAGCAGGCGGAGGCAGAGCCGTGCCGGTGCCCGGTGCCGCAGAGCAGCCCCGCAGCCGCTCTGCCCGTCCCTGGGGCTGGCAGCGCCCAGGGCGGGGGTACCCGGGCACTCCCTGCTTCCCACAGCGCTGCCTGTCCCGGCAGCTCCCGGCCCCGCTCCAGCCCCAGTCCCCGCGCCGGGCCCGAAACCGCCCGGCACCTCCCTCCGTGCGCCCGCTGCGCGCTGGCACCGCCGGGCTCCGCAGCTGAGTCAGCGCCCGACCCTCCCCCGGCCCCCGCCCATCCCAGCCCGGGCACTCCCACTCCCAGCGCGCTGCTGCCGTGCTCGGGAACGTCAGAGTGGCAGCAGGATGCTGCAATCCTCCGGGACACGGCAGAGCAGCCTGGGGTGTTCACCGGGGTCTCCAGGGTGCTGGGAACATCCCAGGAGTTGCACGGGCTGTGGGGTGGTTGCAGGGGTTCAGGAGGTTGTGCCGAGGTTGGCTGGAGCATGGCACGGGTTCAGTGCTGGTGCTGGGGAGCAGCTCTGCCCCGGACCCCTCTCCAGGGGCTGCAGCTCCTCCGAGGGACAGCTCCGATCTCTGCTCTCTGTGAGCAGGGACGGGAGCCGGGGAAGGGCTGGAGCTGTGTCAGGGGAGGGTCAGGCTGGAGATCAGGGAAAGGTTCTTCCCCCAGAGGGTGCTGGGCACTGCCCAGGCTCCCCAGGGAATGAATGGGCACAGCCCCAAGGCTGCCAGAGCTCCAGAAGCGTTTGGACAAGGCTCTCTGGGATGCACAGGGTGGGATTGTTGGGGTGTCTGTGCAGGGCCAGGGCCTGGACTGGGTGATCCCTCTGCATCCCTTCCAGCTCAGGATGTTCCAAGATTCTGTGGTGTGCAGCTGTCCCCACCTGCCAGTGGAGCACGTGGTGCAAATGGCTGAGTCTGGGGTAGCACAGCGGAGCAGGGAATGTCCCCACTGCTGAGCCCAGCGTGAGGGACCCCAGGAGCAGCTTGGGGAGGGTCTTGCAGCGGGGTTCACAGCCTTGAAGTGCTTTATTGTGGAGATCTGAACAACCTGGTCTGTGGAAGGTGTCCCTACCCAGGCAGGGGGTGGAACAGGATGAGCTCTAAGATCCCTTCCAACCCCACCCATTCCGTGATTCAGTGATTCCATGTTTGCAGTGCTCTGGTGTCCTCCAGCTCTGCTGTGTGGTCTCATTGTCCCCATGGGCACCTCTGGCTGCCAGATCAAGGCACTACCTCTGGTGTGAGGGGTAGGGAGCTCTGCCCTTCTCTGGCAGAGCACCGTCCCAGGAGCTGTGAGGTGAAACATTCCCTGCCAGGCTGCAGAGGAGCGGCATCTCTGCCATGGGACGTGGACACAGGGAGTCAAGGAATGCCCTGCCTTGGAAGGGACCCGCAAGGATCATCGAGTCCAGCTCCAGCCTGTGGTCCTTTGAGGAGCAGCCCCTTGTGCAGCGCCTCTCTGGAGCACAGCTCATGGGAGCAGGGTATGCTCAAGGAGTTCTGGGGTCTCAGCCCACGCGCTGGGATCAGGCTGTGTCCCATGGGGTCTGTGCCATGCAGGCTGCCAGGAGCCCCGGGCTCCTCAGTGGAGACACTGGCAGGAGCTGCAGTGTGCTGTGTGCTGGTGGCTGCAGTGCAGGGCTTGTGTGGCACTGGAAGGCTGTGCCCTCCCCAGGGTGGTGCCAATGTCCTGGCAGGAGTTCAAAGCTCCAGAGGCTGCTGCCAGCCCAGTGTTCAAATCCTCCTCCCTCAGTGTCCAGCACGGGTATCCCAGCACTGCTGAGGAGCCCGGCCTGCAGCAGACTTGTGCCAGGGCTCACAGACCTGCAGCTCATGGTCTGTTGATGCATTCCCATGCCAGGGGCCTCCCCAGGGTCCCACTGTCTCCATGGGGTGGAATGGATGTGAGGGAGGATGTTTGGTACTGAGCAGGTGCTGATAAATCCTGGGGTGATGTTTCGGGCCATGCTTGTGCTAAAGCAGCGCTGGGAGTGAGGCAGCCTCGGGCTCTTCTCTGCCTCGAGACCCAGAGCAAAGCCACGGTGAAATATTGCCGAGCCTGCTGCTGCCACTGCATCCACACAGCAACTGCCTGCTCGTGGCTTTGGCCAGCTCCCGCTATCCAGGGGTGCTCCAGGCAGCACAGGAGATCTTGGGATTGCTGTCCTGGGGCCGTCTGGCCATTGCGTGTCCCAAGGAACCAGGGCCATGCAAGTGCCCACACTTACAGCATTATGGGCCAGGGTGGGGCTGCAGCGGCCCACAGACCCTGTGGGACAATGGAGCAGAAGCTCTTGAAGCTGGAATGCTGCCAGGGCCCCAGGGTCTCACCAGATGGGATATGGGGCCACCAGTTGGGGCACAGAGTGAGGGATCCCCTCACCCTCAGTTCAGAGATGGCAGATCATGGAATGGTGAAGGTTGGGAGGGGCCAAGGGAGATTTGCTAGGATGGAGTTACCAGGGCAGGGTCAGGCTGGAGATCAGGGAAAGGTTCTTCCCCCAGAGGGTGCTGGGCACTGCCCAGGCTCCCCAGGGAATGAATGGGCACAGCCCCAAGGCTGCCAGAGCTCCAGGAGCGTTTGGACAAGGCTCTCTGGGGTGCACAGGGGGGAACTGTTGGGGTGTCTGTGCAGGGCCAGGAGCTGGACTGGATGATTCCTGTGCATCCCTTCCAGCTCAGGAGAGTCCACGATTCTGTGATTCTGTGATCCAGTCCCATCTCCCTGCTCAAGCAGGGGGATGTTGGAGCATTGTTTCCCCCTCAGGCACATCCCAGGTGGGTAAGCTGCTCTGCCCCTCCTCCCTGGGGAGCCCACCAGCCCCATTCCTGGTGCAGGATGGGGAACCTGGGTCCTGTGGGGCTGGAGAAGGGTAGAGCACTGCAGGATAGCACGCCCTGACTCCTGTACCCACGGTGGACTGGGGCTAGCACAGTCCCCACTGCCCAGGTCTGGGTTTTGGTGCCATCCAGGGAGTGCAGGGCAGCACAGGGCAGGTGGCACTGGATGCCATCACTGTGGGCAGCCGGCACTGCCTGTCCTTTGGAGTGTCCTGTGGGATTCACAGCTTCCAGCACCCATGAATTCATGCACAGGGTGCCTGTGTTGCCCTGATCCACAGTGCCACCGTCCCCACGTAAAGCAGTGGGTGCCCGGCCTCCAGCTCGAGTCAAGGCCAAATGACCACCAAAAACTGCAAAAAATGGAGAAGTTACAACAGGTCAGGTCCAACGAGCACCTGCAGATTAAAAGACAAAAAGGATGTAAAAGCTGAACTTTGCAACACCTTCCAGACGAGGAGCCCTCACCCTCAGAGTCCCAAGTCCTGGTGTTGCTGTGCCATGGCCTCCTCACACAGCCCCTGCAGGGCAGTTCCGTTTGTTCCTGCAAACATCTGACGTTTGCAAGTTTCTCATGATTGTTTTTAAATGCCTTATAAAACTTCCAGTTTCATTGAGTGTTAGCCCTGTAAATCACTGCCCGTAGCAGCTAATTCACAGGTCTCAATTAATGGCCTTTAATTGGTAAAGTCACCCATGGTTTCTGCTGATTCCACGGATGTGTTAAGTCACCAATGAAGACTTTAATGCACCCCAAGCACAGTTTGGGTTTGGCACCGACGCAATGCCCCGTGTCCGTAGAACCAGCCCTGCTGACACAGCAGGCAGCGATGCTCTGGGATGGAAGGAAGAGGCTTTGGCTGCTGTCTGGAAGCAGCATTTTATTGGCACTTGGTGGAAGGAAAATGAGCTTCCTGGTGATGTGTGAATCACTGCCTCTGCGTGTGCTCTCATGCCCTGGTTTCAGCGTGGGGCCTGGGTGTAATCTCTGCTCCTCAGCACAGGGCAGCAGCCCCCGGCAGGAGCACCGAGGGGTTGAGTCCTGCCCGGAGCTGGGACCCACCCTCTGCCCGGCACTGGATCCCTGAGGTCCCTGACTGGTGCAGGTGGTGCTGCCCTGTGGGCCTGACCTGGTGCTGAGCCTCAAAGTGATCCCTGCAGTGGTGGCTCTGGCAGTCACAGGCAAAGGACGGCACAGGCACGTTTGGAGCGCTGAGGGGAATTGGTCCTGCTCAGCTCCAGCTCCCAACCCACCCCCTCCCAAAGGCACATGGAGATGGGACCCATCCCATGGAGAGGGGACTCACCCCATGGAGAGGGGGCTCACCCCATGGAGAGGGGGCTCACCCCGGCTGAGCTGCTCACGAGGCTCTGTGGGAGCAGTGAGTGTGGGACAGGAGCCTTTAGCATTGGCCCCAGGGTGTCACCTCTGGCAAACCCCTCAGGGACAGCTCAGAGCCCACACTCACCCTTCTGAGGGCACAGATCCTCCGGACATCCCTGCTGCTCCCTGCTGACACCTCCTGCTCTGGGCTGCCCGGCACAGACGCAGACAGACACGGATACAGACAGAGACAGACAGACAGACAGACAGACAGACAGACACACAGACACACACAGACACACAGACACACACACAGACACACACGCACACACAGACACAGACACACACACAGACACAGACACACACACAGAGACACAGACACACAGACACACACAGACACACACA